>JAOTAX010000005.1:4378997-4389855 GCA_025629825.1 Erythroxylum guanchezii
AGAGTTAGAAGTGTAACGAAAAGTATTTAGCGGTTGAATTGAATTGAATGTTTAGGGAGTGCTATTACATCAGAATATGTTGAAATTGGGAAGAATGTGTGATGAATCATTTAGAGTTGGGATTCAATGATGTTTGTAGTTGTTTAATGGATTTGAAGTGATTTTGTGGTATAGAAGAAGTGAGGTTGGGATGAATGTTAAGTTTTGCATGAGGATAAAAATGGGTATGCTGATTCAAGGGAAATTCTAGAATAATTGAGATAGAATTGGCCAAAGTTTCCTTCTTTGAAGTTGTAGCTTGTCCTTTTATCTTTCGAACGATACTAAGTTTGCGAATTTTATATTGGAGTTGAGAGTTATGCTCATTACAAGTTAGGATGTCGTGGTGAATGAAATTCCCGAACCTTTAGAGTATATGAAGTGATACCGGGCTAGAAAAAGTTGATTTTCGGTAAGATACGAGTAAAGGGGAAGTTAGGTTGGATTTAGGACCCTTTGGAGAGGTCTTGAAGGGTAAAAAATTTGTTACATCCAAAGGTTACACGGTCTGCCAGTGTAAATTTACTCGTGTCGTGTAAATCTGGGCGCAGGGGTCACATTTCACCCGAAGGTTACAAGGCCTGACCGTGTGATTTCAAACGGTCCGTGTGTTTTGGCCCAGAAAATGACAAAATTTGAAATTTGGTATTCATGAAAGTTGTAGCCCTGGATGTCTACTTTCCAACCGTCCAAAAACTAAGTCAATCCGACATCTATAATGAAAGTTATGCCATTTGCGCCAAAGTATGTTCAATAGGAATCAGGATCCGAACATGTTTGATTCGTTTGGCCATAACTCCTTCGTCCGACCTCCGATTGAGGTGATTCTTGAGGCGTTAGATTTCTAACTTGTTTTTCTATATCTCCATAAAAATTTATAACCTTTGGAGTTAAATTCGAACAGTTTGATTGAATGGAAGTGAGTGGTCGGGTTGGAGAGCATAATCGGGCTATTAACCTACTTTATATTTTTAAGCATATCTTGAGCTATAGAGCTCCAATTGAAGTGATTCTTGTTTCAAAACAAACTAGAGACACGGAGTTACGATTTTCTTGAAGAAGTTGAAGTGAAATTATGGTTTGAAGATTTCCAAATTTTGTTCACAAACAGGAGAAATGAGTTTAAGTGTGGTGACTGTTTTGGTATGGGCACGCCATTGAGTATATTGTGAGGAAATTTTTGGGGTGTTACAAGAATGAAGATGAAATGATGAGGGTTAATTGAAGTAACCCTTTAGGGTGCTATGAGCACGTCTTATGTTATGATATTTGGACCGATTGTTGGGCTTCGGAAACGTGGCCCAACAATGTTTAACTACCATATCCTTCCATTTATCACTATCCAGAGGACTTATCCCTGTTCTGAGGGCCCATTACCACAACCAACAATGACATCTACCCTCACCTTCTCCGAAGCATACCGCCCGTCAGTACTGAGATCCTCATGCCAAAACTATAGAAGGACTCTACCTGTGGGAATCCATTTCCTAACAGAACTATTTGGCTTCCAAGGATAGCTAATAGGAATGACTACTTTTTCCAATTCCCTATTATCACCAAGCTTAAGTATTGGGAGACTATCAAGCAAGACAATAGACTTGGAAACTTCTGTTAAACATCTGGTTTATTTTGTTGTAATGCCTGGGCCGGTTCGCTCCATGGGTTGATGGGTTATGGGCCTCCAAGCCACGCATTGGTTTACATCTGCCTCTACCCTGTGCATCTCCAACTCAGAACCACATCACATGTTCCGTGCTCATTCTGCACTCTGCAACCTGCCATCGACCACACTATGCATCTTCCACCTCTGGCAGTGTTTCTTTGTCCACCAGCTTTTCTGTCTCTTTGTCTCCACAGCTGTACATACACAATAGTCAATAGCCAATAGTCTTTAGTTCCCTTCCATTATAAATAGGCAGCAAATGTACATACACTTTGTGATGAAGTGAATAGAGAAATTTTACCCCATCTTTCATGGTATCAGAGCCTATGGTCTGATCCAACTCATCACCAAAAATGTCGACCATGGCTGAGAGTGAAGCCAGCCATCTTGACTCCATAGACCTAGACAAATATTCCATCACCAACACAGAAAACCCAGGAGCAGTCCTTGTTACCACCCTCTTCATCGGAAACAACTACTTGACATGGAGCAAGGCAATGATGATAGCTCTTTGTGCCAAAGATAAACTATCTTTCATTGACGGAACATGCACTCAACCAACAGAGGACAGAACTCTACTTACCAGATGGAGGAGGGCAGATTCCATGGTCAAGTCCTGGATCCTCAACTCCATGAACAAAGAGCTGGGAGATGCATTCCTATCGTTTCCTACAGCCAAGGAACTCTGGGATGAACTGAGGGAGCACTTCGAAGAGGCTAATGACCCACTGTTATACCAGATTGAAAGAGCAATCAGTCAACTTAAACAAGGTAACTTAACTGTTTCAACTTACTACACAAAACTAAGCAAACTTTGGGATGATTTATCCAGCTTAAGCCCAACACCCATCTGTATATGCGATGTTGCCAAAGCAATTCATACAAAGGAGAACACTCATCGGCTTATGCAATTTCTGATGGGCCTAAATGAAGATTATGAGCATGTGGTGAATCAAGTAATGCTTATGGAGCCTCTGGCAATGGTGAACAGAGCCTATGCTATGATGTAGACTGTTGAAAGACAAAGAACAGTCAATGCAAGCAATGAAAATACTATGAATGTTGCTATGATGGCAAAGCAATCCAATTTCAACACAAGAAGAGGGGGCAGAAACAACAATGGCAGTAAAAGAACTCACACCAGAAAAGAAGACAAGCCTTGTGAGGAATTTGGGAAGGCAGGACATACCGTAGAAACATGCTTCAAAGTCTATGGAGTGCCTGAATGGTATAGGGAGCTAACTAGATAGAAGAGTAGAGCCAACCTAGCTGCATTTTGTGACTCACTTGCAGATTCACAAATTGAACACATTGAGTCCACCGACAATGGCATGCAGATTCCTCAAAATTTGGCCACATTCATACAGCAAGAAATCTCTAAAGCAATCAAAGGAAGGGGACAAGTGAGGTAAAGATGGGAGCCTTTGCAAACTTCGCAGTTAATGGCTACAAAAATACACATACCACAGAAAATGCATGCACTTGGTTGATAGATTCAGGAGCATCATCACATATGATAAAGGATTTAAGTTCCTGCCACAGTCACGAAGTAAACAGGATGTATGATCCTGTTATCCTCCCAGATGGCACACAACAGGAAGTAAAGCACACATGCCAAGCTACTCTTGGTGACAAAATCACCCTTGACAACATATTACATATACCTACTTTCTTCAGGAATTTACTTTCAGTAAATAAGCTTACCACACAGAATGATGTAGCTACCATTTTTGTCTCTAATGATCTGTTCTTGCAGGACCTTCAGACTAACAGCATCATAGCAACTATCAAGGCTAGGAGTGGATTGTATGAGCTAAGACCTGACAGCTTATTACCTTCTGGGACTCTCAAAGGTCCTTCCCTAGACTTCTACAGAACCAAAGATGTTACTTTTAGTGCTATTTTACCCTATGATGTTTGGCACAACATATTAGGACATGTTTCTAGAGAAAAAATGCAACATATCAATGAAATCAAATTTTCTGCTCATGATTTATCTCATTGTCAAGTGTGTCCTATGGCAAAACAACACAGGAAACCCTTTCCCAAATACAAAATAAAGACCACCAGAACCTTTGAACTCTTGCACATGGATTTATGGGGTCCCTATCGGATCCCAACCTCAAATGGCTCACAATTCTTTCTCACCATTGTAGAGGATTACTCTAGGGCAACCTGGACATTTCTACTCCGACATAAAAATGAAACCCAACCTACCATCACCCAATTTATCAAATCCGTAAAAAAACAGTATGACACAAGAGTTCTGAGGGTTCAAACCGATAATGGGAAGGAGTTCATAAATCATGAATGCAGGAAATATTTTACAGAAATGGGAATTATGCACCAGAAAAGCTGCCCCTACACCCCACAACAGAATGGGGTAGTGGAAATCAAACACAAGCACCTACTTCAAATGACCAGAGCCCTGTTGTTTACAGCAAATCTACCTAAGCATTTTTGGGGAGAAGCACTCCTCACAGCCACATACCTCCTAAATCGCATACCCTCTAAGATTCTACAATGGAAGACCCCATATGAGAGACTACACAAGAAGGAACCAGCCTATGACCACCTAAAGACCTTCGGATGTTTATGTTTTGCCTTAAACAAATCACCAAACAAGACCAAGCTAGACCCTCGAAATGCATATTCCTCGGGTACATGCCAGACTACAAAGCCTACAAAGTAATGGATCTTGAAACCAAACAAACCTTCAGCTCAAGGGATGTTACTTTCCAAGAAAGCACATTCCCCTTTGCCAATACTCAGAACAGACCAG
Organism: Erythroxylum guanchezii; assembly: GCA_025629825.1. Lineage (NCBI taxonomy): Eukaryota > Viridiplantae > Streptophyta > Magnoliopsida > Malpighiales > Erythroxylaceae > Erythroxylum > Erythroxylum guanchezii. The sequence continues at coordinate 4,383,482 of JAOTAX010000005.1, forward strand.
TGCAGGAACCATCCCCATTGTTCCCCTGCATCACCTCAGATAGTGATGCAGAATTGCCAACTGATCTGCACAGCACTATAAACCTACAACTTCTAGAAGCCACACTAGATACCTCAAGAACTTTACCTTCACCCTATAACTCCCCAGAACAACACTCCACTCCCATCCATCACATCAGGAAAAGTCAAAGAACCCACACCATACCCAAATACCTGAATGATTATGTCCTCTAGGTTTCTACTCATCAATCCACTGCTGTCCTTGATACCTCTAATGTTGCTTCACAAGTCTTTGGCTCTGCAGGAACAGAAGAAAGCAAGGAGTTACAATCACATATTACACATACAAAGACATACATGGAGTTCATAGGTAATGTAAACACTGTTTTCGAGCCATTTTCCTATGAGACAGCATGCAAATCAAAGGAATGGAGGGACTCAATGAACTCACAGCTGACAGCTCTTGAAGACAATCAAACTTGGGTATTGACAAAATTGCCTAGAGGAAAGCAGGCTATAGCTTCAAAGTGGGTCTATAAAGTCAAATACAATCCCGATGGTTCAGTTGACAAGTTAAAATTAAGGTTAGTGGCCAAAGGATTCAATCAACAAGAGGGTGTGGACTATTCTGAGGTATTTTCTCCTGTGGCTCGAATTGTAACAATTCGAACCTTCCTAGCTATAGTAACAATCAGAAACTGACCTATAATACAGTGTGACATCAATGATGCCTACTTACATAGTCAACTAGAAGAGGAGCTTTATATGATACCCCCATAAGGGTATACCAAGGCCAAGGAAGGAGAAGTTTGCAGACTCATAAAATCCATTTACGGGCTTAAGCAAGCAGGGAGGCAATGGCATAAAGAGTTGACTACAACTCTGAAGGGCTTAGGCTTCAGCAAATCCGAAGCTGACCACTGTTTATACACTAAAAAGCAAGGCTAGGAATTCGCTGCTATTATCATCTATGTAGATGATATTCTTATCACAGGTACAAATGAGACACTCCTAAACGACACAAAACACGCTTTGCATCGAGAATTCTCAATCAAGGACCTCAGATACGCTAAATACTTCCTAGGGGTTGAAATAGCTAGATCGGAAGAAGGCACCATACTCAATCAAAGCAAGTATGTGCAACACATTTTACGGGAAACAGACTTGCTAGACTCAAAACCATGCGCAACACCTATAGCTCCAAGAAGTAAACTTACCATAGACGAAGGTGAGCCTCTCAAAGATCTAGAGCGATACAGGAGAATTGTAGGCCGACTACAGTATCTGAACTTCACCAGACCCGACCTCGCCTACATCACACAATAATTGAGTCAATTCATGAAGGTGCCAAGAGAACCACACTGGAAAGTCGTAAAGCATGTTTTAAAATATCTGAAGGGGACGGAAAATCAAGGACTGTTTTATGCATCATGCTCAACCTTAGAACTTACCGCCTATTCGGATTCGGACTGGGCAAGCTGCGTCTACAGTAGGCGATCCTTAACCGGGTACTGTGTGTTCCTCGGAAGCTCACCCATTTCTTGGAAAACAAAAAAGCAAATGACTGTGAGTAGATCGTCAGCGGAAGCAGAGTACCGAAGTCTTACCTCCACCACATGTGAGTTACGGTGGATTGTGCACCTCTTGAAGTATTTTCAGGTGAAGATCTCGAATGCTATACCTCTATTTTGCGACAACCAAGCTGCGATTCACATATCCCGCAACCCCGTCTTCCACGAAAGGACGAAGCATCTGGAAATCGACCTTCACCTCATCCGCGACGCAGTCACCGAAGCCTTTTTGGATCTCCGACACGTTCGCAGTCACCAGCAACTTGCCGATCTCCTTATGAAGCCGCTTCCCTCACTCACGTTCAGAGCCCTAATCTCCAAGTTCGGGTCCGTTCGATTCCTCCGGGTCTCCGACTTGAAGGGGGTGTTAAACATCTGGTTTATTTTGTTGTAATGCTTGGGCCGGTTCGCTCCATGGGTTGACGGGTTATGGGCCTCCAAGCCACGCATGGGTTTACATCTGCCTCTACCCTGTGCATCTCCAACTCAGAACCACATCACATGTTCCATGCTCATTCTGCACTCTACAACCTGCCATCGACCACACTATGCATCTTCCATCTCTGGCAGTGTTTCTTTGTCCACCAGCTTTTCTGTCTCTTTGTCTCCATAGCTGTACATACACAACAGTCAATAGCCAATAGTCTTTAGTTCCCTTCCGTTATAAATAGGCAGCAAATGTACATACACTTTGTGATGAATTGAATAGAGAAATTTTACCCCATCTTTCAACTTCAACACACTGCTTCGCATGACCTATCCTCTCCATCGAGGCAGTTTGTGAATCCATACAAACCGGATGTCTGAGGGAGCTGGCCGCATAACTCTGTCCGGCAACCGTCCAAAACTCCTTCAATAGGTTATGGAAATGAATGCATATAGGGATAACATCAATGAGGCTGCGGCCCAAATCCAACCCCGACCTCCAGTTCTCCAAAAACAATGGTTGGTCACCAAAGTGCGAAGGACCTTTTTGAACGATTTCCGACAAGCAAGATTCATCTAAAAATTTAAATAAAATGTTATAGATGAAAATGAAGATGACGAAGAAGGTGACGGACGCTTCTACTAGCCGTTAAATTTTAGCTTGAAACGTAACCGTTTAAAGAATGTCCACCATTGTTACTGTATGGTCGGAACTACGATATCTTACTCCAGTTGTATATAGGTTGGTTATAACGATTTCGGAATTATGTTTGGAAACTGAATGATATTGAAAATCTCATTTCTCTCTCTCTCATGTGTTTTCTGTGTACGAATCTTCTCTCTTCTTCCCTCCCTAATTCTTCTTTCTTGCCGGTACTCTCGTCAAAATCCCCTATCGAACTTATTCGTATAACAATTTGGTATCAAAGCACGCTGTTCTGGGCGACGATCATGGCTGAAGGTATAAGGAGTGCAGAGCTACGTAAGATGGAAGACAATCTGAAAGGACTGATGGAACGAATGTTTGCGGACATGAACTGCAGGACCGAAAAGGTAGAGAAAGAAATGTCAGAGCTGCGGAATATGATGATGCTCACGTTGCAGAAAATAGGGACTGACGTCCCACCAACAGACCCGACGTCTCAGAGCAGCTTAGAAAGAGTAACAGATGACGAAAGAGTAATACCTGCCAGAATGAACCGGATAGAGTTTCCACTGTTTGATAGCAATAATGTTAAACTATGGCTCTATCGCTGCGAACAATATTTCTCTTTGGATCAAACACCTGAAGGAACTAAAGTCAGTGTTGCCATTCTTCATATGGATGAGAGGGCACAAGAATGGTATAGACTGTATATCCGAAATCGCAACAAAGGGGATCTAATAGGTTGGGAAGAGTTCACCAAGGCTTTGAAGCAGCGTTTCGACGCAGAAATATTCGACGACCCAGTTGGGGAGTTCAAGGATTTAAGATAGGAGGGGACAGTCCTTGAATACTGTGCATTATTCGATCACCATTTCAACCGGTTAGCCTTACTGGAGGACTACCTGGTGGGATTCTTCATTAAGGGCCTTCGTCCTGAAATATGAGTCACTGTTAAGCTGTATGAGCCAAATTCTCTACATCAGGCATATACACTAGCACGAAAACAAGGAGCTATACTGGCGTCAGCCGATCACTCTATTTTTAAACGACCCATTGCTCCGAGACAACTGAGTAATTCTAGGCACACTAACGCCCACACCCGAGGTCCCTTATCTTCTTCCTTGTCGAGACATTCGAGCTCAGAGGGCCTTTTGTCGACTCCGGTAACCTCACCTCGTCCCTCCTCACAGTTGAGGCCTTCTAGACACACAGATCATTTAGTAGTAAAGACTTCGATGCAAAACGAGCTAAGGGACTATGCTTCTGGTGTGATAAAAAATACACTTTAGGGCACAACTACAGGAAGCGGCAGTTACAATTCTTTGTGGTAGCAGAGGAAGACTCGTGCCCTGTAACTCCACTAGAGATCGAAGAGGAAGAAACAGTTGAATGTCCAGAACCCACCGACGATCCTTTAGTCTCCATGCAGGCTATGCTGGGGTGCTCGGGGAACACTGAATATAAATAGATGAGAGTTATTGGAACGCACCAAAGAAGGCAGATCCGCATTTTGATAGATAATGGCAGTACGCATAATTTCGTGGACTATTCGATGATAAAAAGAGGCGGGTGTGACGTACAGAACATTGACCCAATCTCCATAATCGTAGGGGGTGGGTTACAGCTGAGGTGCCATCAACGTTGTCGGAACTTTGCATGGACCATGCAGGGAGCTCAATTCACCATGGATGCCTTGGTGCTGTCTTTGGGAGGTTGTGATGTGGTCCTTGGAGTACAGTGGCTCGTAGGCTTGAACGACGTCCTCTGTTGTAACTTCAGAGAAAGAACTATGACTTTCTGGTGGGAGGGCAAGGTGATGACTATTTATGGGAACCCTGAAGGGAAATCAAGGATCCTTTCGAGTAAAGATTTTGAGAAACTCCTTCGCAAGCTGTCAAAAGGCCAAATTTTCATGCTACGACTAACAACGCCACTTGAGTTCCAACTTCAGTAGATGAGCCTGAACGATGAACAGTGGAGCGTGCATGACAAAATCAACGCCGTGCTGGCGGAATATGCAGAAATCTTCCAGGAGCCGTCGCAGCTACCCCCAGATCGTAAACACAATCATCAAATTGTGTTGAAGGAAGAAGTGGAGACTGTTAATGTACGTCCTTATAGGTACTCCAAAACACAGAAGGACGTAATCGAACAAACAGTGGGAGATCTCATGAAACAAGGCTTCATCAGATACAGCTTCGGACCTTATTCCTCGTCGGTGGTATTGGTGAAGAAGAAAGAGGATACCTGGCGAATGTGCGTGGATTATTAGGAACTCAACAAGAATACTGTTAAAGACAAAATTCCGATTCCACTGATCGAAGAGCTGTTAGATGAGTTACATGGGGCAAGCTAGTTTTCCAAATTAGATTTGCGCTCCGGGGTCCATCAAATCCGAATGCATCCAGAAGATGTCTCTAAGACGGCGTTTCGTACGCATGAGGGCCATTACGAGTTCATGGTTATGCCTTTCGGCTTAACAAATGCCCCTTAAACGTTCCAAAGATTAATGAATGATGTTTTCCGGCCATATTTGCGTCAATTCGTGTTAGTGTTCTTCGACGACATACTAATTTACAACCCATCCTTACAAGCCCACGTCCTCTCATTGGCCATGCAAACGTTAGCGGAGCACCAGTTGTTTTTGAAGGGAAATAAATGTATTTTTAGAGCACGCCAGATTGATTATTTGGGTTATACTATATTGGAGAACGGAGTCGCAACAGAACCAAAAGGTGTTACAGAGCTCCGAGGATTTTTGGGAATTACCGGATACTACCGTCGGTTTATCAAGGGGTATGGGTTAATAGCTAGACCACTGACGGAAATGTTAAAAAAGGAAAGGTCCAACTACTGGGAATGGCGACAAGAAGAGAAGGTTGCCTTTGAATCTTTGAAACACGCCATCACTTCAGCCCCAGTCCTGGCTTTACTAGACTTCTCGAAGGCTTTTGTAGTGGAGGCCAACGCTAGTGGGCAAGGAATTGGTGCAGTGTTACAGCAGGAAGGACATCCGATTGCCTTCCTAAGTAAGTCACTAGCTCCTCGCCACCACGGACTGTCAACCTATGAGAAGGAGTTCTTGCCAATCATCAAAGCCGTCAGGTACTGGCATCATTATTTAAGTTATAAGCAATTTATAGTTAAACCAGATCATTGCAGCCTTAAGTTCTTGCTTGAGCAACGCTTGTCAACCCCGTTTCAACAATCTTGGCTCCCAAAACTTCTGGGGTATGATTTCGAAGTCCAGTATCGGAGCAGGAAGGAGAATGTAGCAGCCGACTCCCTTTCTAGAATAACCAGTTCGGAGATGTTGATGTTCACGGTGTCGCAAGTGCAAGGAGAACTACTGGAGGCAATTAAGAAAAGTTGGGAGGAGGATCGTGCAATCGCAGGAATAAGGGAGCAACTAGAATCGGGTCAATTGAAATCAAGAGTCTATGAATGGAAGGACGACCTACAAAGGTGGAAAGGTCGACTCGTAATTGGCTAGTGATGCCGTTGCCTGCAACCAAATATAAAACAATTCACTCCCGTTAAAACAATTTAATGTAGTAGCGGTAAGCAGATATCGTTCCCACGAGGAATTTTACGATTATGGAAATTACGAATTCAAACGGCACAAATAATAAAAAGGGGGGTTTTTGTTACTCACGGCAATGATAATGAAAATCAAAAAGGAAAATCACAAATTGAAATAATAATTAAGTCTGAAAAGTCAATAGGAAAAAT
>JAOTAX010000005.1:4389955-4400580 GCA_025629825.1 Erythroxylum guanchezii
ACCCAACCTACCATAACCCAATTTATCAAATCCGTAGAAAAACAGTATGACACTAGAGTTCTGAGGGTTCAAACCGATAATGGGAAGGAATTCATAAATCATGAATGCAGGAAATATTTTGCATAAATGGGAATTATGCACCAGAAAAGTTGTCCCTATACCCCACAACAGAATGGGGTGGTGGAAATCAAACATAAGCACCTACTTCAAATGACCAGAGCCCTGTTGTTTACAGCAAATCTCCCTAAGCATTTTTGGGGGGAAGCACTCCTTACAGCCACCTATCTCCTAAATTGAATACCCTCTAAGACTCTACAATGGAAGACCCCATATGAGAGACTACACAAAAAGGAACCAGCCGATGACCACCTAAAAACCTTCGGATGTTTATGTTTTGCCTTAAACAAATCTCCAAACAAGACCAAGCTAGACCCTAGAGCCTCAAAATGCATATTCCTTGGGTACATGCCAGACTACAAGGCCTACAAAGTGATGGATCTTGAAACCAAACAAACCTTCAGCTCAAGGGATGTCACTTTCTAAGAAAGCGCATTTCCCTTTGCCAATGCTCAGAACAGACCAGTGTAAGAACCATGACCATTGTTCCCCTGCATCACCTCAGATAGTGATGCAGAATTGCCAACTGACCTGCACAGAACTATAAACCTACAACATCCAGAAGCCACACCAGATAACTCAGAGACTTTACCTTCACCCTATAACTCCCCAGAACAACACTCCACTCCCATCCATCACATCAGGAAAAGTCAAAGAACCCACACCATACCCAAATACCTGAATGATTATGTCCTCCAAGTTTCTGCTCATCAATCCACTGCTGTCCTTACCTCTAATGTTGCTTCACAAGTCTTTAGCTCTACAGGAACAGAAGAAAGCAAGGAGTTACATTCACAAATTACACATACAAAGCCATACATGGAGTTTATAGGTAATGTAAACATTGTTTTTTAGCCATTTTCCTATGAGACAGCATGCAAATCAAAAGAATGGAGGGACTTAATGAATTCACAGCTGACAGCTCTTGAAGACAATCAAACTTGGGTATCGACAGAATTGCCTAGAGGAAAGCGGGCTATAACTTCAAAGTGGGTGTATAAAGTCAAATAAAACCCGATGGTTCAGTTGACAAGCTAAAATCAAGGTTAATGGCCAAAGGATTCAATCAATGAGAGGGTGTGGACTATTCTGAGGTATTTTCCCCCGTGGCCCGAATTGTAACAATTAGAACCTTCCTAGCTATAGCAACAATTAGAAAATGGCCTATAATACAGTGTGACATCAATGATGCCTATCTACATGGTCACCTAGAAGAGGAGCTTTACATGATACCCCCACAAGGGTATACAAAGGCCAAGGAAGGAGAAGTCTGCAGACTCTTAAAATCCATTTACGGGCTTAAGCAAGCAAGGAGGCAATGGCATAAAGAGTTGACTACAACTCTGAAGGGCTTAGGCTTCAACAAGTCAGAAGCTGACCACTGTTTGTACACTAAAGGGCAAGGAGAGGAATTCGCTGCTATTATCATCTACGTAGATGATATTCTTATCACAAGTGCAAATGAGACACTCCTAAACAACACAAAACAAGCTTTGCACAGAGAATTCTCAATCAAGGACCTAGGATACGCTAAGTATTTCCTAGGGGTTGAAATAGCTAGATCGGAAGAAGGCACCGTACTCAGTCAAAGCAAGTATGTACAGGATATCTTACGGGAAACAGACTTGCTAGACTCGAAACCACGCACAACACCTATAGCTCTGGGAAGTAAGCTTACCATCAACGAAGGTGAGGCCCTCAAAGATCCAGAGCAATACAGAAGAATTGTAGGCCAGCTATAGTACCTGAACTTCACCAGACCCGACCTCGCCTACATCACACAACAATTGAGTCAATTCATGAAGGTGCCAAGGGAACCACACTGGAAAGTCGTAAAGCATGTTTTAAAATATCTGAAAGGGACGGAAAATCAAGGAATGTTTTATGCATCGCGCTCAACCCTAGAACTCACCACTTATTCAGATTCGGACTGGGCAAGCTGCGTCTATAGTAGGCGATCCTTAACCGGGTACTGTGTGTTCCTCGGAAGCTCACCTATCTCCTGGAAAACAAGAAAACAAACAACCGTGAGCACATCGTCAGCGGCAGCAGAATACCGAAGTCTTGCTTCCACCACATGTGAGCTAAGGTGGATCGTGCACCTCTTGAAGTATTTTCAAGTGAAGATCTCGAATGCTATACCTCTATTTTGCGACAACCAAGCAGCGATTCACATATCCCGTAACCCCGTCTTCCACGAAAGGACGAAGCATCTGGAAATCAACCTCCACCTGGTCCGCGACGCAATTAACAAAGCCTTTTTGGACCTCCAACACGTTCGCAGCCACTAGCAACTCGTCGATCTCCTTACAAAGTCGCTTCCCGCACGCACGTTCGGAGCCCTAATCTCCAAGTTTGGATCCGTTCGATTCCTCCGGGTCTCCGACTTCAAAGGGGGTGTTAAACGTCTGGTTTATTTTGTGGTAATGTCTGGCCGGTTCACCCCATGGGCTGACGGGTCATGGGTCTCCAACCCACGCATGTATTTACAACTACCTCCACCCTTTGCATCTGCAATTCACCACACCACATCACATGCTCCATGCTCATTCTGCAACCTGCAACCTGCCATCAACCACACTATGCACCTTGGCTGCTAGCAGTGCTTTTTGTCCCCCAGCTTTTCTGTTCCTTTTGTCTCCACAGCTGTACATATGGTTACAAGCACAACAGTCATTAGCCAATAGTTTTTAGTTCCCTTCCATTATAAATAGACAGCAAATGTACATACACTTTGTGATGAATTGAATAGAAGAATTTTACCCCATCTTTCACTAATCTAAAATAGCTTCTTGATGCTAATCATTGACTAGTGCGCTTTAAGGCCACAAGGGACTTTAGTTATTGATCACCATTTCATAATAAGTTTACAAATACTTCCACACTCCTATATATAATAAAAGAAGATTATTTTTACAATAAAGTTTTTATTTTTACCTGTCTTACATAAAAAAATATTATATAATTATTTATAGAATCAATAGATAATTACAAAAAGGAAAATACTTTTGGGGGATATAATAAAATTTATATAAGGGAAAAATGATTAATCTGTTTTTATTTCAGTGTAATTCTCTCTATTCTAATAACATTGCAACTTGCTGATTCTAATAACATTACAATTATAAAAAAAATAGCTACGATTCCCTTCTGAAGAGTATGATTATAATATTGTTTATTTGAAATTACATCAAGTCCTAAAAAAACAAAATCACTAATACAAAAATTTGTTAAATTAAAGTTTTAAAATATATTCTAATTAAATATAGATTAAGGAGAAATGGTGACCATTTGAGTTTCCATTAAGTAATATGCAATAGCCCACATGCACTTCAGATAAGCCATTTCGCAAATTAACCATCCCAAGTTAAAGAACTGGTTCGACCAAATAACGTTTTGATTGTTTACAAATTAACGTTTTGAATTACAAATTTGAATTCTAAAATATAAAAGTGGGTCTCATTTGTCATGTAATAAGTGAGATTTCTTGTATAAAATATATAATTGTAGGTTCACTGTAAATAAGATGTATTAGATTTGCTTCCTTTTGTTGTGTATAAACTTGAACTTATTGTAATGTTAGTTTAGATATATATTTTTCTTTTATTTTTTAAAAAAAATTTGGTGAAAGAAAAATATAAATTTATTTTATGTCACTGTCGAATATTATCTGCCATTGTCTCATTATCATGCGATTGTTTTCATCATCTTTTGACTTTATGACACATACGTGTTAAATTCAAAGTTCCAAGTCTTTTCTTGATTTTGTCGGGTAAAACAGATCATAAGACAAAAAGTGGGAGACGGTGGAAGAAAAAGAAGAAGCGACTAAGAGCACAGGTACTTTCGTCCCCTATTTTTAACTGGTGGCTTATTATTTTAAGCAAAGTCTTTATCTACTGTAATTAATAGACATGATTGTCTCAGTGTTAGTTGGCTGCAATAATTCAAGAAACACATGGAAGAATAAAAGTAACTATGTATTATTGGTTACATATCATTTGCAGATATAAATCTTTAAGCTTTTGTGAAGGGTTAGTTCCTCTGAGCTTTACTCTGGAAATTTTCTGATAAACATAACAATGGATCCTAAGCCTGTCCCGCCGTTAATCACTCAAAGACTTGAAGAGATTGGTGGTTCTGGTTCTGCTCTTCACCAGGAGGAAGACCAACCACCAAATGATCAAGCCATGGAAGGTTCTTCTGCGAAGTGTAGTGACCAGACAGGTGAAAACAAGGAAGATGAAAACAGAACTCGTGTTTCACGCCTATTAGAAGCTAGATTTGTATAAAGTATTGTATGTTTACTATTAGCACCAATGATTAGTGCAAATGATATGAGCGTTATATAGTGCATGATTATTTTCTTATCTTTTTTTGAAGATTGTACATTGTCATATAGGGATAAACAATAAGGTATTGATTATTTTTAAGACTTATAAACTCTAGTTGTTTTTGTAATACTTATATTAACAGAGATATTAGATGCTGGATCCTTTTTTATTATTTATAATAAAAATGGCTGACATATTTTCTTATTGTATAAACCATTAATATAAGTTGTATCTTAGGTAATTAAATATATTATTTTACGCAAAGTCTTACTCCACTTGGAAAAGCTTTTTTCTTTTTAAAAATAAATTTAAGTAATCGTATTTTTTTTTGACATTATCGTATATATATTTTTAAGCAAAGTCTCGTTATGCTTAAACTAATATAAAAAGGTTTATTTTTAAAATATAATTTACTATCTAAAAAGTCAATAACTACTCTAACAATTAAAATAATTCTTTAGTTTTTCATTACGGATTATTTGAAATGAAACTAAAATGTATGATTTATAATTTTTAGAATTCGATATCTTGAGCTGTTAATATTTGTTAATCAAATTTGAAATTACTAAAATAATAATTAAGAAAAAAATAAAAATTTAATGGAGAAGCAGGTTCAATATGTTATACATTGTTTAGTATTTTGAACATATATAATTTTATAAGATTGAAATAATTAGAGAAGTTACGAAAAATTAAAAGAAATATAAATCAACTAAGTCGGTATATTGATTGCTAAGTATATTTGAAAATTACTTTTGACGTCTTTCAATCAGTTTTTACGTAAGAAAAACTAGAGGGCCACCTATCGTATCCAAATAATTTGTGTATAATTAATAAATATTAGCAAGAAATTATACAGTGGTCCAACAATAATATAAGATTCAAGTGGTTGAAACTTATTATAATTAGGTGGGGCAACAAAATGTTGAAAGCTTAATGGGTTCCAAAGAAAAATCTGACAAATATTTAAGAGAAAAAAATTTTCTCTCTTTTTGCAAGAGCTACAGCTCACACTCCTTGTTTTCACAATATGCTATTACAATCCCTTTTTTTATTCACAATATATGTACAAAATGAACTAGCCTTTATATAAAGGCATTCTTAAACCGACTATTAAATGATAGGACATGTGATTTATACTCAAAGGTTGATAAATCAAACTTTACTACTCCTATACAACTCTTAGCTAATAAGTAATTATTTAGAGCCATACATTTGAAGCTACACATGTAAAAGAGAAGGAGAGTTTGATTTCTAACACTCCCCCTCAAACTCGACTTTGCATACCAAGTTTTTCCCGCAATCTGCAGAACACTTCATTGTTTAGTAGTTTTGTAAAAATATCTGCCAGTTGATCTTCTGTTCTATAGAACACCAATTTCACAATTTTGTTTTTCACCTGCTCCCAAATGAAATGACATTTTATGTGTTTGCTTCGACTGTGTGCCACTGGATTCTTTCCATGTGATATGGCAGACTTGTTGTCAACATATATTCTTGTCGGGCCTTCTTGTGCGTGATCCAACTCACTTAAAATATATCTCAACTACATTGCTTGGCATAAACTTGTTGTTGCAGCTAAATACTCAGCCTCACAAGTTGAAAGGGCAACCGTTTGCTGCTTCTTTGATGACCAAGAAAATATTGCCGACCCAATATGAAAGGCATAACTAGAAATACTTCCACATCTCCACCAAAATCACTATCTGAATAACCAATTAATTTCGAATTTTGAAAATATGTATAGAATAGACCTTGGTCAATTGTATCTTTAATATATCTCAAAAATCTTTTTGCTGCGTCAAAGTGATCTTGTTTGGGCTTCTCCATATATATGCTGACTAGCCCAACTGCATACATAATATCTGGTCTTGTGTAGGTCAGATACCTCAAACTTCCAACCAAACTCTTGAATAATATTGGGTCTATAGATTTTTTGTCTGAATCACTTCTTAACTTTATGCTTGCTTCGACAGGTGTGGTTGTTAGATTACAATCTTTCATTTTGTACTTCTTTAAGACTTCATCTGCATACTTCACTTGAGAAATCAAAATTTCTTCTCTTGTTTGTTTCACTTCGACTCCAAGGAAGTAGGCCATTTTACCTATATCAGTCATCTCAAAGTCTTTGGTCATGGCTTTCTTGAAATCATCAAACATACCTGGATTATTTTCTATGAAAATAATGTCGTCCACTTATAAACACATGATCATGATATCTCCTTGTTTGTTTTTCTTCGTGTACAACGCATGCTCATACGGGCTTTTTACAAATCCGTTTATTTGAAAGTACTCATCTATTCTTGTATTCCAAGCCTTCGGAGCTTACTTCAATCCATAAAGAGCTTTCTTCAGTTTGTAGACTTTGTCTTTCTGACCTTTTTTGACATATCCAGGTGGTTGTTCAACATAAACTTCTTCTTCTAAGTAACCATTCAGAAAAGCTGATTTCTCATCCATCTAGTAAATCTTCCATTTGTTTTGTGCTGCAAGTACTATAAGAAGTCCGATTGTATCAATTCTTGCGACTGGAGCAAATACTTACTTCATAATCAATTCCATATTTTTGTTTATAACCTTTCACGACTAACCTTGCCTTATATCTTTCCACCTTTCCTTCTTGATTGGTTTTTGTCTTATATACCCACTTGACTCCAACTAGTTTATGTCCTTTTGGAAGACTGGTCAATTCCCATATATCATTTCTTTGGATTGCACCAATCTCTTCATTCATTACTTTTTCCCACTTTTTGTCTCCAGTGGCTTCTTCATATGTTACCGGATCACATGTGGCCATTAAACTAAATAATGAATAGTCAAATGTATCTATTCGTTCAGTAGAATCATAGTGTTCACTAAGATTTCTTGTTTTAATTGGTGCTTCCCCTGAATTGCTGGTGCTATTGATTGACGTTGATGGTGTTGAAGCAGGTGTTGTTGGTGTAGGACTTTGTGGAGGAGATTGATCATCATCTTATTGTGCTTGTATATCCATGTCAGCATTATCCTCATCATCAAAGAACATACCTTGAGTATTCCTTTCTTCTCTACTCTACTTCCAATAATCAACATCATCGAACTCAGCATCTCTCGATACAATCACCTTTTTAGTTATGGGGTTGTACAACTTGTACGCTTTACTTCTATTGTCGTAGCCAATAAAAATGCATTTCTCCCTTTTATCATCCAATTTCTTTCTTTTTTGGTCAGGAATATGGGCATATGCAGCACACCCAAAAATCCTGAGATATCCAACACCTGGTTTGCTTCCACTCCACGCTTTATTAGGTGTCATGAACTTTACGCTTTTTGTTGGACACCGATTCAGCAAATAGATTGCACATACCACGGCTTCAGCCTACGAATTCTTTGGTAGGTGCTTTTCCTTCAACATGCTCCCCGCCATATCAAGAATTGTGCGGTTCCTCCTTTCTGCCACGCCATTTTGTTGAGGTGTATACCTTATCGTTAGCTGATGAATAATTCCGTGATCTCTACAGAAACTCTCAAACAACTTTGAAGTGTACTCGCCTCCTCTATCAGATCTTAGTATCTTTACATTCTGTCCACTTTGCTTTTCGGTAATTGCTTTGAACTCTTTAAACTTATCAAGGGCTTCTGATTTTTCTTTCAAAATATACACCCTACATTTTTTACTAAAATCATCAATAAAAGTTAAATAGTACTTGTTTCCACCAACTGATTGCACATCAAATGGACCAGCAATTTCTGTGTGGACAATCTCTAGCAGCCTTCTAGCTCTCCATGATTTTCCAGTTTCAAACTATTGTCTGTGTTGCTTTCCTTTAATGCAGGCTTCACACAACTGCTTTGGTTGATCAACGTCTAGTAATCCGTTCACCATTTTTGATTTTGATAATAACTTTAGTCCAGTAAATCCAAGATGACTGAACCTTAAATGCCACAACCAGCATTCATCTTCAATAGCTGACTTGATGCACTTTATCAACTTGTTTCGTACATCAAGTGTGAAAAGACGATTCTTTGTCGTCTTCATTCTTAGTATCAATTCTCCCTTCTGATTCCAGATGGTGAGATATCTATTTTTTAATAATATAACGTATTTCTTTTTTAAGAGTTGACCGAGGCTGATGATGTTGCTTTTCAATGTAGGTACATAATAGATATCGGTAATATATGCCTTTTCTCCATTTTTCAAGGTAATTGTAATTTTACCTTTGTCTCTGATCGGAATCTTTGTTGAATTACCGAATGTAACTTCACTACGAACTGTCTCATCAATGTTTGTGAACAACTCTTTCTGACCACACATATGGTTGCTGGCACCAGTGTCTAGATACCAAACATTACTATTTCTTTGCTCATTGACTGGTAAAGAGAGAAGCATAAAATCATTATCTTTCTTGTCTTCTGCTGCTACAAAATGACTTCTTTCTTGTACCTCAGGATTCGATCTGCATTCGTAACTAAAATGACCATATTTATTGCAATTGTAACACTGCACTTGAGATTTATCTCTTCTTTGTTGAAATTTGCCTCGTCCTCTGTCTCTATAACCTCTTCCACGACCATATGTCAGATTTCCTTCATTTGTATTTTCTTTTGCAAAAAATTGTCAACCACATCCACGTCCTCGGTTGTTCCATTGACCACGTACCCTTTGGTAGCCACCTCTATAGCCACCTTGACTTCCTCTGTCCTGTTTCTGGCTACTGCTTGCCTGATTTTCACCAACTGATAATTTGCTTTGCAAGACTTTCTCCAAGTCGCCAGTATTATCATTTCGTTTCATTATTTGCTCATGTGCTTGAAGAGAACCAACGAGTTCATTAATCGAAAGTTCTGACAAATCTTTTGATTCTTTGATTGCAACAATGATGTAATCAAATTTGCTTGTAAACGAACGCAAAAGCTTTTCCATTACACGAACATCGTCTAGAGTTTCACCATTTCTTTTCATTTCGTTAGCCACCGTTTTCAAACGAGTGACATAATCGCCAATATTTTCTGAGCTTTGCATTTTTAGCATCTCAGACTCAGCTCTGATTGATTGAAGATGTACCTTTTTAACTTTTTCGACTCCTTGGAAAGATTTCTGCAGAATCTCCCATGCCTCTTTTGAAGTCTTTGCATCTAAAATTTTTTCGAACGTGGGTTCATCAACACCTTGAAAGATAAACAATAATGCCTTCCTATCATTCTTTCGATTTTCTTTCAATGTCTTTTTCTCGGCATCTGACAAGGCTGCTTCGGCAACTTCATCTACAGACTCAGTATATCCATCATCGACAATATCCTATAAATCATGATAACCAAGCATCACTCTCATCTGGATGCTCCGATTCCCATAATTTGCCTTCGTCAATTTTGGAACTTGAGGTTGGCTCAAGTTGGCCATTGCTTCACCAATTCACGAACAAACGAACCTTGGCTCTGATACCACTTGTTGGAAGCTTAATGGGTTCCAAAGAAAAATCTGACAAATATTTAAAAGAAAAAAATTTTCTCTCTTTTTGCAAGAGCTACGGCTCACACTCCTTGTTTTCACAGTATGCTATTACACTCTCTTTTTTTATTCATGTTACATGTACAAAATGGACTAGCCTTTATATAAAGGCATTCTTAAACCGACATTAGGGGAGAGTATTAAATGATAGGACATGTGTTTTAAACTCAAAGGTTGGCAATCAAACTTTACTACTGCTATACAACTCTTAGCTAGTAAGTAATTATTTAGAGCCATACATTTGGAGCTACACACGTAAAACGGAAGGAGAGTTTGATTTCTAACACAAAATTAATTTTGTCAATAAGACTAGTCCCGTATTTGTAACTGGTAGCGTATTATTTTAAGTAAACTCTTTATCAACTTTATTTATGTTAAGTGACCGTTTCACCACAATAGCTTAAGTTGTTGTGTGAGGCCAACTTAGTGCCTGTTTGGTTCAACTTTTGGAGGGTGAATAAGCACTTTTTTTCACCGCAAAAGCTGTTTTTAAGAAAACTGAGCGTTTGGCTGTAAAAGCACTTTTTTCATATAAATGACTTTTTTGGAAGCTGAAATACAGCTTTTTGAGAAGCTCAAATTTGGAGCTTTTCAAAAAAGTACTTTTTTAGGTAGACTTTTCAGATTAATTAATGAGCCTATTTTTTAGTTCCTTTTACCTTTATGTTTTATACATAATTCCCACA
>JAOTAX010000005.1:4462777-4490348 GCA_025629825.1 Erythroxylum guanchezii
ATGTAGTGGTGGAATATTTGTTTCACAAGAGAAGTATGTTAGAGATCTTCTTGACAGGTTTAAGCTTAAAGATTGCAGCCCGGTTACAACTCCTGTGACATCCAATCAACGATTATGTTTGAATGATGGGGAAGAAAAAGTTGATGCTAATATTTATCGTAGCTTAGTTGGAAGTCTACTCTATTTCACTAATACAGGACCCGATATAATGCATTCAACCAGCCTTTTGTCAAGATTTATGCAAAATCCAAGTAAGATTCAAAAAGGGTGCTGAGATATTTAAAGGGGACATGTTCTTATGGACTTTGGTAGTCCTCAACTCATAATTTCAAGTTGTGTGGATCTCTGACAGTGATAGGGCAAGTTCTCTTGAAGATCGAAGGAGCACAACTGGTTATATATTTAATCTTGGTTCAGGCACTATAGCATGGAGTTCGAAGAAACAATCGTCAACTGCTTTATCATCTACAGAAGCTGAATATATGGCAGTAACTTCTGCAGCATGTCAAGGAATATGGCTATGAAGAATCTTAGAAGACATGAAGCGAAAACAGGATGAGGCAACAATAATTTATTGTGATAATCAGTCCACAATTGCTATGACGAAAATTCCAGTGTATCACAGCCGCACAAGACATATAGCGACTTGACATCATTTTAGAAGGGAGTTGGTTACACAAGGAAAAATCAAGATTGAGCATTGCAGCACAAATGAGCAACTTGCAGATTTATTCACACAGTCACTTCCACTGGCGAAATTTGAAATGTTTAGAAATATGTTAGGAGTTATCAATTTCTGCATTAAGGCAGAATTTTAGAATAATTGCAAAAATCTCTCTGTTTTCCAAATGTTTTAGTTATTAGACTTGGTCATTGTGTTGTTATTTGCTTTCCTATTTTTTTGGGTTGTTGCAAGTAGTTCATTTAGTTTAGGAAGTCAGTTTATCGTGAGTAGATTCTTGTATTTAAACTAAAAGCAGGGTGAATAAATGGTGTGTCCTGATTTCGCATTAGCTTCTTGCCTACTATCTGTTTGTTAAAAGTCCTCTTTGTGGTTTCTGGTGAGACACCCCATTTTATTGTGTTAAGTGCTTTGCTCTCTCATCCTAACAGTTGCAGAGAGTAGATCCCTGGAGTTCCAGGAATTAACAAGAACAGTTGAGAGGTACTAGCCCACACAAAAGGTCGAGGATCTATAAATGCAAATGATATAGGACCACTCTGAAACTTAGATCGATTTCCCTTTTACGGGGGATCGAATCTTGATACGTGCAAGGAAATGGTAGTTGTTTGCAATTATTTCTACTTTTTTTTTTTGACTAATTGCAATTATTTCTACTTAAGATGTATCATAAAAGATGTATCATAAATATTGTTTACCTAAAACGATGATATAATATTCCTCATTTACCACATAATTCAAAAGTAGATTTAAGTTCACATAACATGAAATTTTGGGTTATTTTAACACAACATGGATTAAAGTCTTTGATCATTAATCTGTTGTCTTGCCAATACTTCTTGGTTCCTTGCTGACTGGGGCTAAAACTTGCAAAATCACTATAATTTCTTATGATTAGTAGAATAGTGGCCTACTTTCTTAGTCTATGCAATTAATGTATTTAATGAAGTCGATCTCAAGGCCTCTTCTCTTTTTTAGTATATTCCTTTTTTTTGTCTTATAAAATGCAAAGATAAGGGATAGAATTCATTTTACCTCATTTTTAAATTGGCAAAATAAAGAAATTGTCACGCAAAATTAGAAAGAGTAAAAATTTCACGTGACAAATTTTTCTAAATTAATTAGTTGTCTTGTTTTAATTCATTCATCTCTAATAATAACTTTATTGAAATTTTTAATAGAATTACATCTTTAAAAGTGTTTACTAAAAGTTGTCCATTTTACTAAAATTTTACTTTAAAATGTAATCTATACTTCAATATTTGATAAATTTTTACCGATATTTTTAATATCACTTTGAATCTCAAGATTATTAGAACAAGACTCATTGTATCTTAAATAGGGTGTAAAAAAAGATAAAATTAAATTAAATATGAAATTTTAATCTTAGACCTATTCCAATCTTGTTATCTCCGCCACTAACTCAAAAGTCTTATATTTAATTTATGGTTTAAGGGTTGGAACTTACCTTTGGTACTTGAATGGATGGCTGGCTAGAAGTAGAAATTGGTCGACTCCTAAAAATGGTAGTTGGATCAAGTCTATCCCTTAGATCTTAATCCTTGAATCGGTAAATGATTTGTAAATTTGGTAATAAGTTGTCAAATTGAGTTTAAATTAGTTACAAGAATTTGTCTCGAAGCCCCTTTTAAGTGCTGCGTGAGCATTAACCTAATCAAGTTTCAGATGGCTGAGACCGTGCTCGAAACTAATATTATGAACAGTGACGGATTTAAAAAAATTTTTAAGTGGGGGCAAAATTTTACTAGAGGCAAAAAAAAATTTAGTGGGGGCAAAATTTTAATGAGGGCAAAATTTTAAATTTTTTATGAGTTAAAAATTTAAAATAATAATTTTTTCATGTAAAATTTTTTGGAGCCAGTGGGGGCAAGTGCCCCCCCACTTGCCCCCACTGTAGCTCCGTCCCTGATTATGAATAGATGCTCGTGCAGGTTTAATTTTAGTACAGTACTGTATTAATATTGATTAATATTGGGTATTATTTTTGAGTAATTTTTTAAAATTGTAAAATAGTTTATAAATTTTTTAAAATTATAAAATAGTCTCTCAATATATTGTGCTATAAAATTTATAACTTTACATTCATCGTGTCTCTAAAAATCATATTAATAATTTACATTCATCATGTTTCCAAAAACCATAATAATAAAAAATTTGAAATAATAACAATTTATTTATTTCTATTAATATTACTTTTCTCATATTTCACATATAAACAATAATCACAATTAATATTAAAATATTATTTAATCATCATACAAACATAAATTAAGGATAATACAAAGTATTTAAAATGTTACAGTTTCATTATATAATAAATAATAATTACATTAAAACATCAAACAAAAAAATTAGTAAAGATTCATGGCTCTCTAATTGTTACAACAAAAGTTCTTGCTAAGAAAACAACCAATTAAAATTAAAACCTGAAACCTGAAACCAAAATGTTTATAATTATAATTATATTATATACATAGAATTTTATATATACATAAAAATATAAGTGAGATTAAAAGAATAAAAGAATTTAAAACCTGAAACTTTATTCAATCGACTATTCGCTTAAATCACGTTAACCATCAAATCTTATTTGGTACAAATTCTTCATTACTGAAAGGAGCCTCATCATCATCATTATTCAAATCCATGACATCAAATAACATGTCAATACTTTCTTATCTAAGTTTATCTTCCAAGTTACCCTCATATATCAAACTTGGTTCCTCATAAATCAAATCCGTCAAAAGATCGATATGGTCTAGGCAAATTGGACTTACAAAACTAATTTTTCTATTAAAAGTCCTAGTAAATAAATAAAATTAAATTATTAAGAAATTACAATAAATTATATTCAACTTAATAATGATAATAACATACATTTTTCAAAGCTTTAAATTATATCAAATAAGTACCAAGTTGCTAAATCTTTTGTATTCCAATCTATTCCTTTTCTTATAATATATAAATTCAAATGTGTTCTAAATTCTTTCACACCCTATTACACTTACAAATTGACTCATAATTCGAATTGCAAACGTTTGTAATTCTAAAGCACCATTTTCTAATTAGTTCCACCAACTGCAATTCTAAAGCACCATTTTCTAATTGATTCCACCAAGCAATTGTAAGACAATAAAAGTAATATTATAAACAAAATAAAGTGATGATTAATTTTTAAAAAGTAATAAAAGCGAAAAAAAATACCTAGATTAAGTTTGACTCTTTGATGAATAACAATGGGCATCTTAAAATCATCATAAGCATCCTTATAAATCTTCATTTGTGAGCTTAGGATATCTTGCATCATCCTACGGATAAAAATTGATGTAATACGTAATATCATTCCCTCATTAGTTTCAGCTTTCTTTGCAAAATTTGGTCTGGAATAGACAATATGATTTAAAAATGTCTCAGTTGTAAGCAACAAAGAGTAAAGTTACTTTCTCATCTCCCATTAAAGACTGTAAGATAAGGTGTATACAAAGAAAGTTTATTTTTCATATTGATCTTAATTCCTTTCTTCACCCTCTCCATTGTATCAAAAAAATCATTGTTACTTTCTCATCACTATTAGCTAGACAAAGCACCCATACCAAATGCTCACAAACTCATATAACAAATTGACATTATGACCAAAATTCATGATCTTTAAGTATAATTCTAGAAACCACCAATCTAGCATCAGACCTAACTTGTTGAGATGTAACCGACTTATTATTTGTAAACATTTGCTTTAATTACTTTTTCATCAAAATAAAACATTGAAGTGATAAGAAATTAGTTATAAATTTTATAATAACTGTACGATATGAATTCTTACCATTGGTAAAATCATTTCTCATTAAATTCAGGACTCATGCATGATTGTAGATGAACTTCGCCGCCTTTTTAGTTTTCTGCACAGTCCTATCAATAATAAAAAATATCTAGCATCTCCTATATTTTTAAATATGAGGTCAATACAATGTGTAGCATAAAGAAACTAAAGGTTACAAACTTTATGATCCTATTTTAAAGACATTAATTATCAGTTGTGATGTAGTCTTTAATGAAAATGAGGCATAGATTTGGGAAGAGTTTGATTCACAACTCACTAACATAGTGGAGATCACTTTGAGATTAACAACCCGCATGATTCACCACTATCATCTCCGAAATCAACACTAAAAAGGGTAAGAAGTATTGCTGAAATTTATCAATCATGTGAATGTGCTTGTTTGAATTGTAACCTGGTAACTATGAAGATGTGGAGAAAAAAAAGAATGGTGTATGGCTATGGATGAAGAGATCAAAGTAATTAATAAGAATAAAACATGGACTTTGGTGGATTTATCAAAATGGAAAGAAGGAATTGGTCTAAAATGGATTTACAAGTCCAAGCTTAATGTAAATGGTTCTTTACAAAGAAATAAAGCACGATTGGTAGTTAAAGGATATGCACGAGTTTCAGGTATTGATTCCACTTAAACTTATGCTCTAATTGTTCATTTTGACACTATTAGAACATTTTTGGCTTTGGTAGCCTATAATGACAGTTTATCAAATTGACATAAAATTAGCTTTTCTTAATGGTGATATATTAGAGGATGTGCATGTTAAGCAACCTCAAAGATTTATGATAAAAGATCAAGGAAAAAAGTTTGCAAGTTATACAAGGCACTCTATGGACTTAAATGTGCACCTCGAGTTTGATATGATATAACTGATGCTTATTTTGCTTAAGATATTTTTCAGAAGAGTGCTAATGAGCCTACTTTATATGTTAGACAACATAACAATGATTTCTTGGTTGTTTGCTTATATATGGATGACATGGTTTATACTAGAAGTTCATCTCAAACGGTGGAAATGTTTAAAAAGTCCATGATGCAAAATTTTGAAATGTAAAATTTGGGCCCCTTATATTTTTTGTTGGGGATTAAAGAGTTGCAAGATTCAAATGAAATTTTTATTTGTCAAAAGAAATATATAATTGATTTGTTAAAAAGAGCAGCAATAGAGAATTTCAAGCCAGACAAGATTCTATCGAATAAAAATAAAAAGTTGTCTTTGGATGATGGAGCAGAAAAGGATGACGTGAAACTGTATAAAAGCATTATAGGAAGTCTCATGTGTCTCACTCATACAAGGTTTGATATAATTTTTGTTGTAAGTCTCATTTTCAGGTTTAAGCATCATCCAAGTGAGAATCATTTGGGGGCAGCGAGAAGAATTCTTCCTTATGTATAAGGGACTTCAAATTTTCACATTAGATATTTAAAAGGTAATTCGACTAGTCTTGTTGCTTTTACTGATACTGATTGGTTATCTTATACATATGATAGAAAAAGTACAAGTTATGTTATCAAGCTTAGTCCAGGAGCTGTTTCGTGGTCCTCAAAGAAGTAGTAGAGCGTAAGTCTCTCAAGTACTGAAGCAGAGTAAGTCTATCAAGTACTGAAGCAGAGTATATAGCAGCAACAACAACAGCTTGCCAAGTTGTTTGGCTAAAAAGAATATTAGAAGATTTGAAGCAAGAAAACAATATAGCCACTGTGACATTTTATGACAAAAAATACACAATTGCAATCTGAAGAAATCCAATTAAACAAGGGTGAACAAAACAAAGGTCAGCATCATTTCATTTGAGAATTGGTTGCAAAAAGTGTTGTGGAGTTGCAATACATCAACAAAGAAGATCAACCAGCAAATATTTTCACAAAGGCCTTTGCTGACACAAAAGTCGAGAAATTCAGTTTCAAGTGATAGTCTGGTGCACCAAGTATTTGTTGTTATGTGTGAGTAAAATGTTAGCAAAATTAGGGGTAGTGACAACGTAGAAGTTAACAACCAGGTCAAATGTTTCTATTTAGACACCCGTCACAAACTTACTAGGTAAATAATTTAAATAAAGTCAGCCTGCTGACTTCCAAATTTTTACGTTGTTCTTTAATTAGGTTTTACACTTCACTATCCTAACATGGCAATGTTCTCAAGAAATCTTCTTCCAAGTACCGAGACGTGAGTATGGACAAGAACATATGAGAACTGAAGTAGCAGACGCGAAGAAAGCCCAAGCATTTGATATCGCAAATATTAGAAAGAACAGGTCATGCAATTAGACTTCCATCATCGTTGTTTCCTCCTCGTAAAGTGAAAACACCTGCAAAAGCAATTGATGATGAGTGAGGCCGTAGTTGAGCACGATTGAGTTGTTTGCTTCATCCATTCATCGCCCTTTTTAGCTAATTCCTCGTGCTCGTCAGTGAAAAACTGCTATGGAGTTCTACTTTCGAGTTTGGCATTGTTTTATATGATGGTTGAACAACGTCTTCCACTTCCTGCACCAGAACGAATAAATAATTTGCAGAAAGAATAGAATAGAAATATGATATAGAGATTTTAGTCTGACCTT
This sequence comes from Erythroxylum guanchezii, assembly GCA_025629825.1. Classification (NCBI taxonomy): domain Eukaryota; kingdom Viridiplantae; phylum Streptophyta; class Magnoliopsida; order Malpighiales; family Erythroxylaceae; genus Erythroxylum; species Erythroxylum guanchezii. The sequence goes on from JAOTAX010000005.1 coordinate 4,469,875, forward strand.
GTACCATTGGATTTCCCTTTGCAATTGAAGAACCGCTCCAGAAGTTGAACTTGTTGGCCCCAATTTGGCAGCTAGAAGAAGAACATTGTTTTTATCGTTGTCTGTAGCTGACAAGAGTACATTCTTTCGCAGCTTCATTTTATATATGTATCAACTTGTATAGTTCTTCTTTCCGGTTTTCAACTGCTATAAGAGACATGAAGCGGTGCTTGTTGTCCGTGAAGACAAGAGTGATACGGCTTAGGAAGAAGTAGGAAGGAGGGGAAGGAATTTGGAGAGAGGAGGAAAAAGAGTGAGGGATTCAGAGAGAGCAGAAAGAGAACAGAGAAATTTCTTGTAATCTCCCTTTCTTCATTCTTCCTTCATCATCATATGAAGTAAAGTTGTCATAAACTCAACAGGTGACATCATAGCTCACCAATAGCAAGAATACTCCATAAGCCAATTAACGGTTACAGTCTAGATTGCCTACTCTAGGAAACCACAAACACTCAAATGTTGTTAGAAAATACAAACCCTCCTTCATTATGGATAATTATGTAGTTATGACAAAAGATAAGGTTTGGGATGGAGAAAAATATCTAGTATTGATGTGGAAGCTTATGGATGAATTTAGAAGCTTATGGAAGAATCTTATGGATAAGGATGAGTGACTTGATGAGTCAAAGAAGTATTCAAATTGAAGTTGAAGTCTTGAAGATAAGAATGGGTTAATTAATGTAAGAAGAAGTCAAATTGTATTTGAACTCCTTTAACATGTCTATATATATGTGGTCTTGTAACTATTTATAGATATGAGAGAAAAAAATAGAGAGCATTTGAAAAGAGAGGTGTTTTGAGAGCCATAGCTTTTTGTGAGAAAGAAAGATTGAGAGAAAAAGTGCAGTAGCACTTAGAGAGATATTTGTATCTTGTGTGTGTGTCTTTTGTACTCACAAACTTTGTTATCAATACAAATACATATTTTGTGAAAAGTTCTTTTACTTGGAACCTATCAAAGCTTCCAACAAGTGGTATCAGAGCCAGGTTCGTTTGTTCGTGAATTGGTGAAGCAATGGCCAACTTGATATGGGAATTGGAGCATCTAGATGAGGGTGATGCTTGGTTTTCATGATTTATGGGATATTGTTGATGATAGATATACTGAGCCCATAGATGCAGCTGCCGAAGCAGTCTTGTTAGATGCTGATAAAAAGATGTTGAAAGAAAATCGAAAGAAAGATAAGAAGGCATTGTTCTTTATTTTTTAAGGTGTTGATGAGCCCACGTTCGAGAAAATTTCAGACGCAAAGACTTCAAAAGAAGCATGGGAGATTCTTCAAAAATCTTTCCAAGGAGTCAAAAAAGCTAAAAAGATACTTCTTCAATCACTTAGAGCTGAGTTCGAGATGCTAAAAATGCAAAGCTCAGAAAATATTGGCGATTATGTCACTCGTTTGAAAACGGTGGCTAATGAAATGAAAAGAAATGGTGAAACTCTAGACGATGTTCGTGTAATGGAAAAGCTTTTACGTTCGCTTACACGCAAATTTGATTACATCGTTGTTGCAATCGAAGAGTCAAAAGATTTGTCAGAACTTTTGATTGATGAACTCGTTGGTTCTCTCCAAGCCCATGAACAAAGAATGAACTGGAATGATAATACTGACGATTTGGAAAAAGTCTTACAAAGCAAATTATCAGTCGGCGAAAGTCAAGTAAGCAGTAGCCAGAGATAGGACAGAGGAAGTCAAGGTGGCTACCAAGCAAGACGTGGTCGATGGAGCAACTGAGGCAGACGTGGACGTGGACGACAATTTTTTGAAAAAGATAATACAGATGAAGGAAATCTAACATATGGTCGTGGAAGAGGTTATAAAGATAAAGGACGAGGCAAATTTCAACAAAGAAGAGATAAGTCTCAAGCGCAGTGTTACAATTGCAATAAATATGGTCATTTTATTTACGAATGTAGATCGAATCCTGAGGTACAAGAAGAAAAGTCATTTTGCAGCAGCAGAAGACAAGAAAGATAATGATGTTATGCTTATCTCTTTACCAGTCAATGAGCAAAGCAATAATAATGTTTGGTATCTAGACACTGGTGCCAGCAACCATATGTGTGGTCAGAAAGAGTTGTTCACAAACATGGATGAGACAATTCGTGGTGAAGTTACATTCGGTAATTCAACTAAGATTCCGATCAGAGGCAAAGGTAAAATTCCAATTACCTTGAAAAATGGAGAAAAGGTATATATTACTGATATCTATTATGTGCCTACATTGAAAAGCAACATCATCAGCCTCGGTCAACTTTTAGAAAAGAAATACGTTATATTATTGAAAAATGGATATCTCATTATCTAGAATTAGAAGGGAGAATTGATAGTAAGAATAAAGATGACGAAGAATTGTCTTTTCACACTTGATGTACAAAATGAGCTGATAAATTGCATAAAGTCAATCATTAAAGATGAATCCTGGTTGTGGCATTTGAGGTTTGGTCATCTCAATTTTACCGGACTAAAATTATTATCAAAGTCAAATATGGTGAATAGATTACCAGAAGTTGATCAACCAAAGCAGTTGTGTGAAGCCTGCATCAAAGGAAAGCAACACAGACAACAGTTTGAAACTGGAAAATCATGGAGAGCCAGAAAGCCGGTAGAGATTGTCCACATAGATATTGCTGGTCCATTTGATGTGCCATCAGTTGGAGGAAATAGGTACTATTTAACTTTTATTGATGATTTTAGTAGAAAATGTTGGGTGTATATTTTGAAAGAAAAATCAGAAGCTCTTGATAAGTTCAAAGAGTTCAAGGCAATGATCGAGAAGCAAAGTGGACAGTATCTAAAGATACTAAGATCTGATAGAGGAGGTGAGTACACCTCAATAAAATTGCCTTTACATGTTCTTTCGGGTTGGCCTCAGTAGTGTTAGGTAATGAACCCGAAGGTCTTTCCTTCAACAAACTTGCAATCTGGCTCATCTGATTCTCCAAATGTTTGATAGAAGATTCTTGATTTTGCATCCTAACCTCAGTAGTGGAAATGTACTTCGAGAGTTGCTCTTCGAGATTAGATTTCTCTAGTGGTGCAAGATTAGGAGCCTTAAAACCTGGAGGTGGAGGTGGTTGTCTCTAAACATTGGATGACTGAGGTTGTGCCACCTAATCATTCCCCCGAGAGAAATTTGGATGATTCCTCCACCCTGAGTTGTAAGTGTTAGAATATGGGTCCCCTCGTTGTTTGTTATAATTGCCCACATAATGGACCTCTTCAGTCTCTTGAGCAAAAGGATTGCCAACTTGACACTCAAAAGATGCATGGGAATCTCCACCACAATGCTCGCAAACAACACAACTCCTTAATGAAGAGCTAGCTCCTCCTCTCACATTGTGCATCAAATTATCCAATTTCTTCGTTAAAACATCCATCTGAGCAGATAAAGCGACTGTATTGTCTACTACACGAGCTCCTGTAGGTCGCTTGGGATGCCTTTCTGAATGATACTGGAAACTGCTAGTAGCATCTCATCAATCAACTTGTAGGCCTGATCTGGCATTTTTCTCATTAAACTACCTCCTGATGCAGTGTCGATGGTACTCCTGGTCGATGGGTTCATTCCTATATAAAAAGTATTGACCTGCTGCCATATAGATAACCCATCACTAGGACACTGTGTCAACATATCCCGAAATCGCTCCCACGCTTCATATAAACTTTCATTTTCATATTGAGTGAAGGAAGTGATCTCGTTCTTCATCTTTGCAACCTTGGCAGGAGGGAAAATTTTTGCCAAAAATAATCTCATCATCTCATCCCATGTAGTAATCGATCCTGACTGCAAACTAACCAACCATGCTCTTGCCTTATCCCTTAGAGAAAATGGGAATAACCTTAATCTCACCGCGTCTTCCGATACTCCATTCTGCTTGAACAAATCACAAATATCCAAAAATGTCTCCAAATGGGTGTTCAGATCCTCCAAAGGCAATCCTCCAAATTGAGATGCTCTCACTATGGATGTAATGCTGTGAGGAATCTCAAAACTTGCAGCTGTGATTGTCGGCCTTATAATGGGAGGCATGGGTCTATTTCTGTGCCCCATAGTCAAATCCATCATAGTCAACTACCTTCTTTCTTTAGTATGTGGCATCAACCTCTCCTCGTACTATTCCATTTCTAAGAATTGATCTTCTCTAGTCCTTTCTGCTGTGTTACTACTCTGAGCCAATCTGGTTTCCTTATGCAACCTGTGAGTAGTTTTTTCAATTTCAGTATCTAATAGCAAATTCTCGGGCTTTTGACCACGAGTGAGCATAAACAAAATGAAATAAATAAAAAGCAAATAATAACAAAACTATGAAAGGAAAATAAAACACACCAAAACAAAGCAATCAAGCAAACAACTAACTTTGGTCACTGGGTGCTCAAACAGCTCACTGTCGTCCATGGTGAGTTTGCTGCCTAGCGCTATGGGTGTGCTATAGGCCTTACAGTCGAGCAGGTTAGTTTCTTACAGAATATCTCTTATGTATTTGCCTTGACTGAGGAAAGTGCCTTCTGATGATCTTGCTATTTCGACCCCTAGGAAGTACTTGGCATAGCCCAGGTCTTTTATTGGGAATTCACGGTGTAGCGCTTGTTTAATGTGCATCAAGTGTTCCTCATCTGCTCCAGTAATGAGAATGTCGTCCACTTAAATTAGAATAGCTACAAAACTGTTTTCCTGGCCCTTGGTGTATACACAGTAGTCTGATTCTGCCTTGTCAAAGCCCAACCCCTTTAATTTTGTGGTGAGTTCCTTATGCCATTGTCTGCCTGCCTGCTTAAGTCCATAGATAGACTTTAATAACCTACAAACCTCTCCTTCCTTAGCCCTGTTGTAGCCTTGCGGTGGTATCATATAGAGTTCCTCTTTCAGGTGCCCGTGTAGATATGCATCATTAATGTCGCATTGTATGATAGGCCATTGGTTGGCTGTGGCTATGGCTAGGAAAATTTTGATGGTGACAATCCTGGCTACGGGGGAGTAGACTTCTGAGTAGTCTATCCCTTCTCTTTGGTTGAAGCCCTTAGCTACTAGTCATGATTTCAGCTTGTCAATGGAGCCATCTGGGTTGTACTTCACCCGGTATACCCACTTTGATGCTATTGCCCTTTTTCCTTTGGGTAGTTTTGTCAAGACCCATGTTTGGTTGTCTTCTAAAGCTTATAATTGCATATTCATGGAGTCCACCCATTCTGGTGACCTGCATGCAGTCTTATATGATAGTGGTTCAAATGTAGCACTTACATTACCTATAAATGCCTTGTAGCTTGGAATAAATGTGATGCGATGCTTGATTGCCTTGTCTTCTTGTGCTCCTGCAGGACCAAGAACTCTGACAGCATTGTTGGAGCAATCAAGGATAGGAGTAGAGTGATGAGCCAAGGCTTGGTATACATAATCATCAAGGTATTTGGGGTAGTATGGGTTCTTAGGCTTCTCCTTAAATGATTGGTTGGTATAGTGTTTTGTCTTGTTAGCTCTTCCGATTGTGATGAACTTTCTATGTTTTCTGGTGTGTTTTCAATCTGCTGCATGCTTGATGTTCCTGGCATATCACATATGGTTTCTATGTCATCTTCTGTGGTATTGAGGGGGAATAATGGTTGTGGGTGTCTTTCGGGTGTGGTTTGGGAATTGGCATAAGGGAAAGTACCTTCATGGAAGGTTACATCCCTTGAGCTGAACACTTGTCTTGTTGTAAGATCCACAACTCGATAAGCATTATAGTCTGGCATGTACTCGAGGAAAACACACTTCAAAGATCTAGGGTCCAACTTGGTTCTAGTTGGTGTTTTATCTAGAGTAAAACATAGGCACCCGAAAGTTTTAGATGGTCATAGGTAGGGCTTACTTTATTCAATCTTTCATAGGGCGTTTTCCATTGTAGAACTTTGGTGGGTATCCTATTTAAAAGATAGGTGGTAGTGAGTAGGGCCTCTCCCCAATAATGTTTAGGTAAGCTTACTGCGAATAATAAAGCCCTAGTTATCTGCAACAAGTGTTTGTGTTTTATTTCAACTACCCCATTCTGTTGTGGGGTATATGGACAACTCTTTTGGTGCACAATCCCCATTTCTGCAAAGTACTTCTTGCACTCACGGTTTATGAACTCTCTCCCATTATCAGTTTGGATCTTTAGAACCTTCTTCTCATACTGTTTTTCTATGGTTGTGATAAATTGGGTTATGGTTGATTGGGTTTGGTCTTTATGTTTGAGCAAAAAGGTCCATGTAGCCTTAGAATAGTCATCCACAATGGTTAGAAAGAATTATGAGCCATCTAGGGTGGGTATTAGGTACGGTCCCCATAAGTCCATGTGTAGGATTTCAAGAGGTCTTAAAATCTGAATGGTATGCTTAGGAAAAGGTTTTCTGTGTTGTTTTGTCATAGGACATACTTCACATTCGGATAAGTTGTGACTGAAAGGTTTGATATCATTGATATGTAGCAACTTTTGAAATATGCCCTAATCTACTATGCCAAACATCAGCAGAAATGGAAACATTAAAAGCAACATTTTCAGTCCTATAGAAGTCCAGTGGGGGACCGTTCAAGGTTCCTGTGGGTAGGAGGCTATTTGTGGTTAGCTCATACAATCCCTTCCTTGCCTTGATTGCTGTCACAATACTGTTAGTCCGTAGGTCCTGCAAAAACAAATTGTTGGATATGAATATTGCAGCCACTTCATTTTATGTTGTAAGTTTGTTGACAGAAAGCAAATTCTTAAAGAAGCTTAGTATATGTAAGACTTCATTAAGGGTGATTGTGTCACCAATAGTGGTTTGGCATATGTGCTCTACTTGTTACTTTGTGCCATCTGGGAGAGTAACGGGCTCATATAGGTTGTTGATTTCATGTTTATGGCAGGAATTTAAATTGGTAACCATAAGTGATGATGCACCTAAATCAATTAGCCATGTGCGTGCATTTCCTTTACTGTGAGCATTGATGTGATCATTACCTGCAAAATTTGCAAGCCCACTTAGTTTTACCTCTCCTGTGGCCTTGCCTTTGATTACTCTAGATACCTCTTGTTGTATGAAGTTGGCTAAATCTTGAGGAATTGGACTGTTTCTTTCAGTATACTCATTGGACTCGATCTGTGCATCTGCAGGGGAATCACAGACTATGGCTAAGTTGGCTTTGTTTTTCTGTCCAGTCAGCTCCTTGTACCATTCAGGAACTTCATGAATCTTGAAGCAGGTTTCTATGGTATGTCCGGTTTTCCCACACTTTTCACAGTACTTATCTTCCTTTTTTGTGAATACCTTCTTTCCACTACTGCTGTTGTTTCTGCTTCCTCGCTTAGCATTAAAATTTGTCTGTCTTACCATCATAGCAACATTCATATGATTGTCAGTGCTAGCACTTACTGTTTTTTGCCTTTTCACGGTTTGCATCATGGCAAAAGCCCTATTTACCATAGGCAGTGGCTCCATCAGCATAACTTGATTCACAACATGCTCATAGTCTTCATTTAGACCCATCAAAAACTGCACCAATCTATGTGTGTTCTCCTTGGTATTAATAGCTTTAGCAGCCTCACAAATGCATGTGGGTATCGGGCTTAAGCTAGCTAGGTCATCCCACAGTTTGTTCAATTTGGTATAATACGCAGAGATGGTGAGATTACCTTGTTTGAGGTTGCTGATTTCTCTTTCTATTTGATATAGGAGTGGTCCGTTGGCCTCACCGAACCTCTCCCTCAGCTCTTCCCAAAGTTCCCTTGCTGTGGAGAACGATAGGAATGCATCGCCTAGTTCCTTGGTCATGGAGTTGAGAATCCAGGACTTGACCATAGAATTTGCCTTCCTCCATCTGGTAAGCAAGTTTCTGTCCTCCATTGGTTGCATACAAGTTCCATCAATGAAGGATAATTTGTCCTTTGCATATAGAGCAATCATCATCGATTTGCTCCAAGTTAAGTAATTGTTGCCATTGAAGATGGTTGTGACTAAAATGGCTCATGGGTTTTCAGTATTGGTTATGGAGTATTTTTCTAGATTAGGGTTTTCACTGCTTTCTTCCATGCTTGACATTTTGGTGGGTAGGTATTTAAGGTAAAATGGATCAGCCCTTTGGCTCTGATACCATGAAAACAAATGATAATGATGAAGAAATGTTGTATTTCAACATAACCGAAATATGTACATTTGCTCGTGCTTATATACTAAAACTGAAAAGAAACTATTGGTTGTGGTTCTGCAACAGTGAAGGACAGTTGTAGGTGGCAATGCAGGTCTATACAGTGCTGGTGAAAGGAGAGGCAATGCAAGTCTGCATATTGTGGGAGAAATGAGAGGATACAGATGAGAGGGTGCAGGCGTGCTAGAGAGGGACAAGGCACGCGTTGTGACTATTGGGTATTTGGGTAGTGGGTATGGGCCGGTCATGGGTGATCCATGACCCGTGGGTTGTGGGTTTTAGGGTTAACGATTAACCTTGTATGGTGGAGCTTATTCATGTAAAACCCTTTGTTCCTTTAACAAATACCACCACCCTCTATTGCAATGACAAAGAACGATCAACAATACATTTACTGTGCTCATATTCATCCATCAACCTTGAGATAATCTTATTCACACAAATATATGAAACTTTTAAAAAATTGTGGATGGGATTATGTAAATCAAAATTGACTTAAGATTATAAGAGCAGAAGATCTCTTTCCAACAATAACACCAACTTCTATAAACAATGTGGTGTGATAACCTTGGTGCAATATACCTTTCTGTTAATCCTATTTTTCATGCACGAACTAAGCACATCGAACTAGACGATCATTTTGTGCATGAATTGGTTGCAACAGGTCAGCTTGTCATTCGTTTTATTTCAAGCGCAGATCAAATTGCGGATATACGAAACCTTTGGGTCGACGGTTGTTTGAGCATCACCGAGACAAGTTCTGACTTCTCCCTGTTCTATCGTCCGCTTGAGGGGGGCTGTTACGGAAACAATCTGTCAATAATAAGCATATATGTTAACTCCTTGTCTTTAGGCTAAATTCATGAGATATGCTCCCTTCGTCTGTACATATGTCATGCCTTATATTTCTCCCCCTGTCTAGCAACCTTCCATATAGTGTAGTTTGATTCCTGTTTATATATCCCTGTATACATTCATACAAATACAACGAAGATTCTATTCATTACATGGTATCAAAGCTTAGGCCTTTTTTTTAATCTCCAAAGAACCAATGGCTTTCTCCTCCTCTTCTTCTTCTTCCTCTTCTACTGCTCCCATCATTGCCGACTCTTCTCCTTTAACACAGTCTGTCAGCCATACCTTTTCTGTCAAATTGACAGATAAAAATTATTTGGCATGGAAAGCACAATTCCTTCCTCTTCTTAATTATCACAATATTCATGGCGTCATCGACGGTTCTTCCCCTGCTCCTTCAAAAACTATTCCATCCCCTGTCAATCCTCAAGAACAAATACCAAATCCTGCTTACCAATCTTGGTATGACAAAGATCAAATGTTACTTTGCTGGTTGGTTTCCTCTTTAACTGAAGATGTGTTCTCCTGTGTCGTAGAACTGGATTCCTCTTTTGCTGTTTGGGAAGCCTTGGCTCAAGCCTTCGGATCTATGTCCCAAAATAGGCAACTTCAATTACATATTGCCTTGTAGGAACTCAAGAAGAATGATCTTTCTGTGTAGGCTTTTCTTCAAAAAGCCAAGGGCTTGGCCGACGAGCTTGCTGCATCTGGACGTATCATCACTCCAGCTGAGTTCAATGCGATTATTTATCGCAACATCGGGCCAGAATATCACAGTATCATTACTGCCCTTAATCTCCGATCACAGCCTGTCTCTTTTAATGAGTTACATGGTCATCTTCTTGCTCATGAGATTTTTCTTCAAAGTACTCTTGATCATCCTATTGCCAATTCTGTTATGAGATCTAATATTTCTGTGTCGCAGCCACCTTTACTTCCTACTCCCCCTCACTTCCCTTCCCAGCAACCAAGGAAGAATCGACCTCATCCTCGTCAAATCTGTGGACTGCGCAATCATACAGCTGATAAGTGCAAAAAACGTTATACTCTACAGCAGCCCTCATTTCCGCAAGCCAACTTTGTCTCTTATCCATCCATGTCCCCGCCAGCTCCACAACACTCTCCAATGGTCTGGTATCCTAATACTGCTGCGAATTATCACATTACTCCAGATATCTCAGCTTTGCCCATCGCTAATCCATACAAGGGCAACGGCCAACTTCATGTCGATGATGGCAAAGGTTTGTCAATCTCTAACACAAGCAATATGTCCATTCCTTCTGCTAGTGGTTCTCTTACCCTTTCTAATGTCCTTTATGTTCCAAAAATTGTGAAATACCTTCTCTCTGTTCAACAATTCACAAAAGACAATAATTGCTATTTTGAGTTTTGGCTATTTTGAGTTTTGGCCTAACTCGTTTTTGGTTAAGCAACAGGGAACCAACAAAATTCTACTGCAGGGTCCTAGTGAGCATGGCGTTTATGCACTACACACAATAAAGCCACGAAAGGAAGCCCTTCTTTCTACAACACCATCCTTTGATGAATGGCACGCCTGTCTTGGTCATCCAATGTCCCGCACTGTCTCTCGCGTTGTTAATGAATTTAATTTGCCTTGTTCCAATAAAACTTTGTCACCATGTTCTGCTTGTCACTTAGGGAAATTAACCCGTTTACCCTTAGCCTCTGTTGATCATAAAAGTCAGGCACCATTTGAAATTGTACACTCTGATGTCTAGGGTCCTGCACCTATTCCCTCCTCTCTTAGTCACAAGTATATGGTACTCTTTATTGACGATTATACTCGGTTTTCCTGGTTGTATCTTCTGAAGCAAAAGAGTGAGGTTTACAATGCTTTTTTTATTTTAAAAAATATGTTGAGTGACTCTTCAAATAAATTCCTTTCACTCTGATTGGGGTGGCGAATATCAAAGGTTGAACAAATTGTTTCTCCACACTAGTATTGTTCATAGAATATCTTGCCCCTATACCCATGAGCAAAACGGCACAGCAGAACGAAAAATACGTAATGTTGTTGACACAGGCCTCACCCTTCTTGCTCATGCTAACATTCCACTTCGTTTTTGGAATTATGCCTTTGAAACTGCAATTTCCCTCATTAACATTCTCCCCTCTTTTGTTAAAAATCAAACCAGCCCATTCTACCTCCTCCATAAACAACACCCTTAATATGACACCTTTAAGCCTTTTGGATGTGCTGTCTACCCTCTATTATGTCCATACAATTCTCATAAATTTTCTTTTTGTACAAATCAATGTGTCTATCTAGGGGATTCACCAACTCATTCTGGGTGTCGATGTCTAGATATATCTTCTGGTCATGTCTATATTGCAAGGCATGTCAAATTTTGTACTCAAATATTTCCCTTTACAACTAACCAAGTTTTAGGTGGTGCACTTTCAACAGCTTCCTCACTGTGGCTGACCCAAACGACAGCTCACTCGGATATTGTCCCTTCCACAGGTATGTTCTCTCCCATACCCATCAATCCCCCTGGTTCACCTCCTTCCTCTTTACATTCATCTCCATCTTCACCAAATCAACCAATTCCCATTGACCCACCCTCATATGATCCACCAACTACCGTTTCACCTAACCTCAACCTTTGCGTTGACCTTACTCCATATGTCTCGTCCCACCCTCCTCCCACTTCCTCACCTTCACAACAACCTCAACCTACTAGAACACACAATATGGTCTTACGATCCACCACCATGCACAAGCGCCAAGCTAACATTGCCCAATCCGAACCACCTTCCTTTTTAGACAAAGAACCCACTACCTTTCTCTAAGACCACCAACATAAAGAATGGCGTATTGCTATGGGTCAAGAGATGGATGCCCTGATCCAAAATCGTATGTGGGAGTTGGTTCCACGTCCTCCAAATAAGAATATCATCAGAAACAAATGGGTGTTTCGAATTAAAAGAAAACCAGATGGAAGTGTTGATCGTTATAAGGCCAGACTTGTAGCCAAAGGATATACTCAAGCAGAAGGTGTTGATTACTTTGAAACCTTAAGCCCTGTTGTTAAAACAACCATAATCCGAACAGTGCTTGCTCTTGCTGCTCAACATGATTGGTCACTTCGTCAACTAGATATATCCAATGCCTTCCTCCACGGATATATTGATATCGAAATTTACATGGAACAACCCAAAGGCCATGTTGACAACACTCATCTAGGTTTTGTGTGCAAACTCAATAAATCCTTGTATGGCTTAAAACAGGCACATCGGGCTTGGTTCCATCGGCTACATGAATTTTTACTACAACAAGACTTTATCTCATCCAGGGCTGATTCTTCTTTATTTATTAAAGCAGTGGCACTGAACAAATATTTGTTCTAATCTATGTTGATGATATTTTAATTACTAGGCCAAATATTCGTGCCATTGATACTTTTGTTCAGGTCTTGCACTCTGCCTTTCCGATACGAGACATGGGCTCTCCTAGCTATTTCTTGGGCATTCAACTAACCAAGGTCTCACACGGTCTACTACTCTCTCAATCCAAATACATTTCAGACCTCATATCTCGGACTGGATTAGTTGACAGTAAAACCTGTCAAACACCCATGGCCACAACACCGCCCTTATCTAAGGAAATTGGGGAAAGACTGGATGATGCCAACCTTTATCGCAGTGTGGTTAATGCTCTGCAGTATATAACCATGACTAGATCCGATGTGGCATTTTCTGTTAACAAATTATGTCAGTTTATTCACTGTCCCACGACTGAGCATTGGAAGGCTGCCAAGCGTCTACTTCGCTATCTTAAGCATACCAGCGATTATGGTCTCCTTTTTACAAAGTTTGCATCTATGTCTCTTCAATGTTTCACTGATAGTGACTGGGCAGGATGTCCTGATGATCGAAGGTCCACAAATGGCTATGCCATCTACCTTGACTCCAATTTGATATCATGGGCTTCCAAGAAACAACCTACTATCTCAAGATCTTCCATTGAGAGTGAGTACAAGGCAATGGCAAATGCAGCCGCTGAGATGTCCTGGTTGCACTCTTTGCTTCATGAATTAGGTTTTCGCTCATCAACTCCATCAACAATGTGGTGTGACAACCTTGGTGCACTATACCTTTCTGCTAATCCCATTTTTCACGCACGAACCAAGCACATCAAACTAGACTATCATTTTGTGCGTGAATTGGTTGCAACAGGTCAGCTTGTCATTCGTTTTATTTCAAGCGCAGATCAAATTGCGGATATCTTAACGAAACCTTTGGGTCGACGGCTGTTTGAGCATCACCGAGACAAGCTCCGACTTCTCCCTATTCTATCGTCTGCTTGAGGGGGGCTGTTACGGACACATTCTGTCAGTAATAAGCATATATGTTAACTCCTTGTCTTTAGGCTAAATTCATGAGATCTGCTCCCTTCGTCTGTACATATGTCATGCCTTATATTTCTCCTCCAGTCTAGCAACCTTCCATATAGTGTAGCTTGATTCCTGTATATATATCCCTGTATACATTTATACAAATACGACGAAGATTCTATTCATTACATGGGGTCCATCTTTCAGCAAATCGCTAAGATGAATCCTTTATCTCTGCCCAACCAGAGCCACCTTCCCTTCTGATGCCACTCTACAATGGATGATTAGAGACAATGGCAGAGATTGCATTACGTTCTTCTATAAATAGGAGGGTATCTTTCTCTTGTTTACAGGTGACGTGCGAATATAGTTAATCATAAAGTTGAAAACCCTTGTCCTTCGATTCGATTAAGATGTTCCCCAAGCTAGCATGCTTCCAGCTTGAATAAAGCTAATGGTTTTCAGGAGTCTTTCAATTGAAGAATTTGAAGATCTGAGTTATGGTGGGATTGCCATTCACCTCAACTTAGATATGTGAGAGTTGTAAATTGAGTTTGCTACTTAATTATGAATCGTTCATTTGTTCAAAATATGTGATTTACAAACTATTTAATATGCATAACAGTTTATCCAACAATCACTTGAACGATAACATAATTATGGATTTCATCAATGTAAAAAATATAAAAATATATTTGCCACACTAAAAATATCTTAAAATAATTATATTTTACAATTTTAATTCCTCATGTATATGAACTAAAATTATCTAATTTACCATTTTCTTGGGTATAATTTTATTCATACCAGGCATAAAAAAGTTGATAGACATTTATATAAAATTAAACTCCTTTTATATATTACTGAGTAAAAAAAATAGAAATTCATGCTTTTAGATAAGAAAGAAAAGTTGACAGAGTTTCAAAATTGGAGTGTTGATGACTTTCTCAACCATTATAATTTTATTTGAGATTGTTAATAGACAAGGGTTGTGAGTAGAAATATTCTAAATTGAAGTATTATGAAATAAAATTAGTGAGAATAAAAAATAAGCTGTTTAATAATAATATTAAACATGTTTTAAAATCAATTAAGACATTTAGTAAAACTGCTAAATTACCAAAGGGTATATTATGATAGCTAAAAGAGATGAAAAAAGTAATTTGTTACAAAATAAAATGATATATATGAAGATATGAAAATTACTTCTTATTCTGGAGTTAAGAGAATTACTTCTTATTCTAAAGCCAAAAACTTCCTAGTTAAAAAAGAGAAAATTAGAATTGCTTTCCCAGAGGAGCCCATTTCTTTCTCCATTAAGCATTCATCTTTACCTATTATCGTGGAACACACAAAACAAGTCTACTCGAGAAGAAAGTTACTTACATTGTTGGAACCTCAAAAAGCATTTGGAAGAACCTATGATTCTATAAATTTTGCACTAATCGTTAGAGAAAAGGGGGTTCACTCATACTATGTATGATTACTTAATATTCTCCTAAATTATTGTAATTGTATCTTTGCATAAGTATCCTAAATATTCTCCTAAATGAAGGATCCTGATGACATCATTACGTATAAGTCTTCTGATGAGAAATTAAGAATACACATTTTTCTGAATGGTCTCGATGCTGAATTTGAACAAATGCGAGGATAAATCCATCGCATGGATGTAAAGTGATTATTTTCGTAGCTAGAACTTGTAACCTTTTGATTACCAAAGAGTAATTTTACCAGTTGTTTCATAATCTAGACTTTTATACCATAATTAAATATTCAATAACAATTTGACCTCACCAATAATACCAAACTTACCCTCTAAAAGTTTTTGGTTGCACTGCTTTGTTCAAATAACACTTCACACTGGCCATAAACTCCAATCCTGGGCTATTCAATGTGTCTTTGTGGGTTATGGCCCTCATTAAAAAGGATATAAGTGTAACCACCCACCTATTCACAAGGTTTATTCTACTATAGATGTTCAATTCCATAAACATAAGATGTATTTTCCTACCACCGCAACTGTAAGTTAGGGGGAGAGAAGTATTGACTTACAGTCCCTTAGCCATCAACTTGAGCCTATAAACTAAACGATGGACCACATTTTTCATGAACTTGAAACACCTGAACCTAAACCTGAAAAACTTAGAACAGATGGATACAATCATTAAATCTAAAAAACTTGAACCTAAACCGGAATCATATGATCAAAATAATAGAGTTAAACAAGAACCAGATGTACCACAACAATCATTTCCTGGCCTGGATGCTTCTAGTCCACAACAGTCATTTCCACAAACTAAGTCTTAGGTAAATCTTGAACCTTCGCTTTGACTACTTCTTGATTGTACCACAAAGGAATTCCTAGAGTTACTTATGAATCAGCATTAAAGTCTACTCCTAAATACTTAATAAATAGTTTGTATCTTACCGTAGGTTGTTAAAGACATGCAAATCTTATGTAGATCAATTATTTGCTCCACCCACCTCATGAAGCAGATTCAGAAGTGACTAGTTAGAGGAATCTTGCCCAAGCTTGAGGAGGAAGACCGCCTACCCATCGGTGACCCAGTTCTCACTAAAGAATAAGAACGCATATTTACAATTTAAAAAAACCCGATCGATTTTTCATTCATAATAGTTAAAGGAAAATTTTGAATAAAAAGTCAGGCCAGCTTATGCTTAATCAGGTTGAACAGGCCGGTCCGATTAGGTTTAAGAAACATTGATTATTATTATTTTTGATGTCTTGAATTTCTTCATTTATTGTATGAATTGACTTTTTATTCTTGTTAAACTATTCAAAATCTAAGGGCTCGGTATCTATAAGTGAACAAAATAAGTTAGGATTATCATAAAATTCGTCAAGTCTTCGACATCCTTGAAGTTTCATATTTAATGATGAAGATATGGATGACGATGCTTGAGATAATGGGTTAGTAAGATTGGTGGAGAAAAATCATTTCTAAATTCTTAAACAACCTTCTTTTCTTCTTCGTCTTCAAAGTGAGGAAGGAATTTATAAGATCCCTCTATTTGAGAACTCTAATTTTACGATGTTTCTTCATCAAATTCAACATCTCTGTTAATAAAACGTGTAACCTTTTGAATTTTTATCTTCTCCAACGAAAATAAATTTCTTATTTCGATCATCAAGTTTTGATCTTTCTTATTCCAGAAAATGCCTATGCATAATAAAGCTAAACACTCTTAAGTGTGATGTAAAAGGATTTACGCCACTCTATACTTCTTATGGAGTGACATCATTCAACCTCTTTGTAAGACTATGATTTGAAAGATAAACTACACATGCAACCATTACAGTCCCGAACTTCTTAGGTATCATCTTGCTTTCAACATAGTTCTCGCTATATTTAGAATTGTACTACTTTATTTTGTTTAGGAGAACTAGAAACTATAGAGGACAATGAATCTCATGCACTTTACAAAAATTTTTAATTTATTTTAAGTAAATTCTCCGGTTCTTAAAGCTTTAACTTCAAAACTACTTTCTTTTTCAATCAAAGTTTTGAACTTTAAAAGCTTCAAACTTGTACTTCAAAATTTTTTACCCAAACTTCTATTATAATAGTTAATAAAGAGAATAAAGTAAGAGATTTTACTAAAATATGGAGAATCTATGGTACCAAAAACATATGAACGAATAAATTTAAATGATTTAGTAACTTTTGAAAATAATTAGTTTGAGATACTCTAACACTCCTCCTCAAACGCAACTAGGACTGGACATTTAGTTGTCACTCCAAATAAATGCAGTGGTAACTGAACCCGGTTGCTAGAACTAGACATCTAGACGGACAACCAGGAAATTAAGAATCCAGACCAAACCTGCTCTGATACTATATTAGAATTTTTAATATGGATAGAGTATAGAGCCCATTAACGAAAATTGAGCTTGGGTTTAAATTTAGTTACGCAATAAAAGGGAGTTTTAATTGTGAATTAAACGGAATTTAATTGGAATACGAAATTGAAAAATAACTAATAACAAAACAATAAGAATTTAATAATCAATAGGAATAAATCTTGGTTTTCAGTCTCCTTCATTATTAAACTTCCGTTGATCATTGTCACTAAAAATAATCAACTTATCAGTTAAGCATTCGTCATGGTAAATTTCTTTACCTATTTTCTCTTATGATTAGTTAACCGAAACATGTATTCGAATTAACTCTCATTAATCAATAACCTAGATACGATCTCATATTTAATTAATTAATAGCTTACGAATCAAGAAAATCGATGAACTAGACAACATACATACGATGTATATTTAACCTAGACAACTTTTTTTTTCTAGAATCATGTTCCTAACGTAGTAGACAAAAATTCTAGTTGCAACTTTTGATTAAAAGAATTGAACGTCAACCTGTTTAATCTAACAATTGATTGAATAAAATCACAAACTAGTTGTAAAATCAAACACAAATAATAACCCAAAAAAATAATTAATACTTGACTAATAAATCGATTCAAATAAAGAATGAAAGTCTCACAACATTCAAAGTTCAATAACTAAGATTCCTTAAATCAAGAAATAAGAGTTTAGTTACCCAACATCACAATTTTTCCTAACTATTTAGAACTATCCACGTTTGGGACATTCTTGATTTTCTTCTTTGTTTCCTGTCCATCCGTCATCCTTGTTTCTTGATTTTTCTTTTCTTCTGTTGGGCGTTGTTCTTCTCTATGGACGTGGTCTTCTCTTTTTTTTTTCGTTTCTTTAGTCGCCACTGTTCTACTCACGATAGCTCTATCCTCTTCTGTTTCGCTACTACAGCTTTGATGTGACAAATAAACCGTGGTGTCCACCTCATTGTTCACTGTAAAAAAACCTTAGTTGTGTGTTTTAAGCAAAACGCATGGTTTGCGTTTTATCTCCCATAAGCTAGCGTTTTGGTGCTTCTCATGTTGCGGGTGTTTTTGTCATGCTTCGCTGTCGTATTGGTCATCTTTAAAAACCTACGCCCATTCCTTTCTACTCTGTAGCCTTCAAATGCAAGGCTAAAGCCTAACACAAAATCTTTAAAAAAAATTTTGCTACTGACTGCCACATAAGTATCACTGCTCAAGGCCATGGCTAGCTAGGTTCAAAGCCTGGTTCAGCTCTTTTTGTCACAAAATGTTGCAGTTCTTTCTATTTGGTAACAAAATGCACTTGACATAAAACAAAATTAATTTCCATTAAGTATAACTTCAAACCTCAAAAACAAAGAAAATTAACACACAAAAGATAGAAATTAAAGACACTAACACCTGCACATGGAAACATAAAAATCTAAATACATCAATCATCCGTTAAGTATCATATGAAACAAATGGTTCAACGTACGAAGTCTAGCAATTAACTAAAATGAAAAAACATGGCCATAGGCTCATGTCTTGGCAAAAGTTCAAGAAGATAAAGACAATCACTTGGTCAAACTCAATCTAACAGACTAAGAGAAAAGATCACATAGTGATTTTAGAATATGAATACAGGATGATGTACACTAACCATAGAAGTTTACAATGATTAAGAGGTTGGGAAGCTTGGCTCCACGCTCTCCTATAAATGGACTAGTGTTAGATCCCTAAGTCCTAGATAGTGGAATGGTGCGGGCATTGGCGAGCCTTTACCAATTTTCAACACGCAGAATAAGGGAACAAAGCAAAGACTTATGAAAAGGCAAAGAGGAAAAAAGACAATGTCAAGCATTGGCATGCATTAGTGCACATTAGCAGAAATCTTCGATGAGATGCAAGATTTAGATGTGAGGCCAAAAGAAGGCTTAAGATGGACATCTAGTGGAAGGTTATCTGGATCACATGCATGACTAGAATATGTGAGAGTTCCAAGGTAACTGTTAATGGACATTTTTATATTAATTTTAGAAACATAATTTATTAAACTCTTGTCCATTTAAATTTAAATTGTACTAATTAAGATTTATTTGTTTAAATTTTTAGGCACAAATTGGATTTGGACAATGAGAGCAAACAACCTAATTGAGAGCTCTTTACACCTAACAAAACACGACAGCGTTTAATTTTGACTTGGCATAAAAAAATTTAAAAGGCATGAAGCTGGCGGCGGTAGAGAAAAAGGATAGCTAAAAACTTTGAAAAAGGTGAGACAAAAGAATATTGTTGACGGCGTTGAAGAGATTGGCGTAGAAAGTGAAGAAAAAGAGCTGATTAAACATTGGTTATAGGCATGAAGTTGGTGGCTAGAAGAATTGGCAGCTTGTGGCATTAAAAGAAAAAAAACAAAATGTTAGGTGAAAAAGAGAGACGTGCGTGCATGGGCTAGAAGCATATGACAAGGAGGAGCTGACTATAGTGTGCTGAAGGAATTTGCGTGGGACCAAAAATCTTTGAAAAACATTAGAGAAAAGACGTGGGCGTGGACATTGAATAGGAAGAGGAAAAGAAACATACAACATTCCAGATAAGAGAAGGTTGAAGCTTGAGTTGGTGGGGACACAAAACAGAATAAAGCAGGGGGATTAACGTGGCAACTGTTAAGTCAAAATGACTTTACGTAGATAATTTTGATGGAGAACAAATAAAAAAGACAAAAGAAAGAAAGACGGAAGCAGAACAAAAAAAGCAGACGGAAGCAGCAAAGTCAGAAAGCAGACGGAAGAAATACAGATGATAGCACAAACACAAAAAGCAGATGATAGCGCAAACACAAAAAACAGACGATAGCGGAGAAACAAAAAGCAGACGGAAGCATATGATAGACAGATGATATAAAAGAAAGACGAAAGAAAAGCAGACGCAAGGCGCGAAAATGAAAATGAGACGGAAGCGCAAAGTGAAAAACGTCAGACGAAAGAAAGTGAGACGGAAGATCCGATACCACGTCGGATTACTTATTAGCTTAAGTTGGTTGAATAACCGATTCTTGAAAGATAAAGAAGCAGTTTTCAAGAAGCAGTTGAAGATGAAGGCTATAAATACAAGACGGAGTTGAAGACTGTAGAAGTTAGCGAAATTAAAAAAGCTTAGCAATTTTTGAGAGAATTATTGTGCAAAAACTTAGAGCTATTTTCTGTAACAAAGCTCAAACTA
>JAOTAX010000005.1:4511135-4530252 GCA_025629825.1 Erythroxylum guanchezii
TCCGCGCACATGAGTGTAATGAAAAAGAAAATTTTTACTGAGTTTCGACTGACTGATGTAGCACGCCACCCTCGCGGAGCACGGACTCGGATATCACCAACAATGTCGGGTTCAGATCACACAGGAGTGGGGTGTTACACCCACTGACTCACCTCCTCCCCCTCCAGGGCCTACACATACAGATCAGGCATCACCTACTGCTCGTCATACTACACCATCCCTATTCCCAACTCATATATCATCCAATATTGCTTTATCAGATGGTGGAGACGTCTACCAGCCTGAAGCTGAGGAACCTGGTGGCAGAAAGTATATAACAATTGTCAATAATCTGAAAGTGACATCACATTAATCACTATTTGTTTTTAATTAAGTTATAGGTTATCAGTTTTTTCATTGTATAAAATTACTTCTTATATTAGGTTGGTTCTTTCTGGACCGTATACCAAACAAATGACTTCTAAATTTAAGGAAATAATTGATCCTGAAGGTTATGTGTGGAAAAATATCTCTCATGCCACAAAGAGATTTTACTTGCAGGAGTTTGAGGTACAATAAAGAATTATTTTCTTTTTATATTGATCTATATACACTAACTAGATAAATATTATTACATTATAGTAGTTTAAATTTTTTTCTTCTTATTTCAGAAAGAATTTTTCTCGGATTTTGGTATCAACACCATCATACATAAACTATAGGAGAGGCGAGCTCATACACGTTATTGCGACTTTATTGGTGCGATACACAAGGCTGGTGTATGACCTCTTTATATTTCGGAGCAAATATGGAGTCGTTGGTAGAAGTATTAGAAAAGCCCTGATTATATATCCATCTCAGGGCATAACTCCACCAACAGACGTGGAGGCCCAGGGGGAGAGATTCTTCCTGTACATACAGAAGGATCAATAACTCACCACGAGTATGCACAGAGACTTGTAAGCATCTAAACTTGACATTTATATTGTAAATGTTTTACTTTGTTGTATTATAGATAATGATAATGGTACAAATGTCTGGTGCCATATATAGCTGCGTTGAGTGATTTTATTTATTCAACAGGTGGAATATCATAAAAATAGAAGAAACTCTGCCAAAATTTTTATAAATGTAGTTCACATTTAACAATTTAGGTTAAATATGCAGGAAAAACCTTTAGGCATGAGGCCTACACCTACTCAGCTGTTTTTGCACACTCACACAAAGAAGCATGATGGTGTCACATTCATCAATAGCTGATGTAAGGAACTGAATGTATGTGACATTAATGCATTATTATTATTTCTTAATAATAATCCCTTACTAATGTAAACATTGCTTCCTAATAGGACCAAATACAACAAACCATTCAGTGACAGTCTTAGGAGGAACATTCTATTGATGAGATTCAGACGTATCTTGATGTTGTCGATGGTAGAGACCGTCGTGGACGGATATTCAGGCTAGGGACATTTGCGAACACACGTAATTTGCAATCTTCCATATCTAGTACAATAACGTCTACTAGACCAGCGCAAACGAATGAAGTCAAAGAGCTTCGAACCACAGTGTAGACATTGATGAAGCAGATAATGTAGCTGAAACAAGAGATGAAACAGTTGAAAGGGAGGGGTAGCACCTCAAAGCACCCGCCATCACTAGGACATTAGGATTGTTGTAGTCATTTGCTTTCAATTACAAAGACTTATTATGTACACTATAATGTTTTTATTATCAATTAAGAAAATTTTAACTTTATATCATTAATCAACTTTCTGTTTAAACAAATTAAATATATAAACAAATACATTTTTTATGCACAAATAATTCACAACTGTTGAAATTATGCATTTTTCATAAGATCATCAAATAAAATTTAACGTCGGGAATTTTTTTAAAAATTTCTTACTTCAATTACCGACGGAATATAAAAGACCATCGCAAAAAAGTCTATATTTACCAACGGAATCCCATAAGCTGTCGGGAAATTGTTTATGGTATTTACTGACCATTGTTCTTCTTCCGTCGGTAAATTTGAAACCTCTTAACCACGGTTTACCAACGGTTACATCTGCCCATCAGTATATTTTACCGACGGAATGACACATAAAATTTCCGTTGTTAAAATTACCTACGGCCGTATTAACGATGTCTTTGTCCGTCATTTTATTCTGTAGGTAATTATTATTTCCGACGGAAAAATGCTCCCGTTTACCGTCGGTAAACCTTAGATTTCTTGTAGTATGATAACATAATTTAACCATAAATTTACAACTATAACTCATTTTATGTGGTGCATAAATTCAACCGTAAATATCCAATAATCAGTGTAGGAAAATTTGCATCTTTACCCTTATAATTTCCAACATAACACAACAGAGATAACATTCAATGAGGAATGAGTTTACATATGGCAGGTTTCAACATCTTCTTTCTCGAGAACGAGTTTTATCTAAATCTGTAATATAGTTTCGAGGATTAGTTGTCTCAAGTCATTTATCTTCTGGCTTCGATTAGGACGATGGTTGCGGGAAGACAAGTAGACAAAAGAGGACACTTTCTCCCTTGCCTTAGAAACGACAAGAACTCGAATCTTGTCAACTTTAGGATACCACTTTTGGTAATGAAATTTGTATCGGTTCCTGCAACTACTTGGTGGTAATTGCTGCTTCCTCAAACAAATTCTTTTATTCCTTCGAATGAAAGAGTTCAAGCAATCATTCGCTCAATATATCAATGAATCTTACCGTGCAAATATTCATGTTTGCTGGCCTTCAAGGAGGTGTTCCAACTGGTTGAGCTAATCTTTCATAAGCTTATTAATTTAAAGATAGAGAGATTACAAATAGTGTTTGGTAAATTTGATTGAAGCGGTAGTTTATAGTTAATAGCGGTTAGGTGGTACTAAAAAATTTCAAATAATTTTCTTTCTACTTTTTTCTGAAATTAAATTGAAGATGATATCATATACATATTAGACTCCTAAGTTTAAATAGCAGAATTGCTTAACTATTGGTGAGTTTTAGTCAATACTTAACGTGCAAATTGATAGAAAAAGTTCCATGACATATATAATACAAAATACATGAACATGTTCAATTTTCCAGCCTCAAGGCTCTGGCACCAAGGGCCTGCAACCCTGGCATTGAAATGAGGCAACATAAAGCAGTTTGATTGCTTGCAAGAAAGGCACCTAATTATCATAACTGCATTTGACTTAAATTTTCCATGCAACACACCTTTCAGGAGAATTAATTTATCCAAAAAAATGAAAAAGAAAAACACCGCATGTCAAGGTCAACTATTGCCCACAACATTACTTTGCATAGAAGGTTGTTTAATCTCCAGTGCTAGCTTATAATTAAAGTCTAACTTTGGAGGTATAAAGAAAAGGAAACTTCTCTTTCACATAATTTAACTGATACAGTACTGTAGGATGAGCATAATCTGACCAGTTACACCGAGGTTCTGGTACAAAATCAAAACACTTTATCCAAATCAGTTCTTGGATTGATCAAACATAACTCCATATGCCAAATTTTGACCCGCTACCAGTGAGGAATTATATTCTCCAGGTTGGTATCTGATGGCATCTAGAAAGGGCTATCACAGATGTGAACAATTTAGTGCATTTTCATCCCGTAAACCCTAATCTGAAACTAATAATTGTCAGTGAATGGCAGCTTAAAATTTTATTAGTTGCTTTTAGAATCATGTATTTGGAATTAACTCTGTCAGACAAAATTTATAAGTCGATGTTCATTTAAATCCTCACAAAAATTCATCAAGTCCTAAATGTTAATTAAAATCTTAATTTGACTTATTTTTTTATATAAACTCGTAAGTCTATCGAGTAATTTTTTCAAAACGTGTAATTAATGTTTTTAAAAATTGATTCAATACACATAAAAGATAATTTTTATCATATCGTTATATAAAATTTTAATTATTTATTTATTGTTAATAAACAAAATTGAACCAAATAGCAATGTGAGAAACAAATATGGACGAGATGTGGGTTGTTCTTCTTTCAAGAAGGGGGGGCTCCAGGTTCATATAGCATCTCAGGTAGTTTAAATTAAGTTTACCTCTCAGTAACATTTAGATCAGAAGCATGTGCCTTTGGCCCATATATTAATCAAGTGATTATGAGGAATTAAATTACTCCACAGAGATTAAGATTTCTAATCCTCCTCTTTAAAAGATCAAAATTAAAAAGGAAATCTTAGTATATGTAACTCTAAATTTAATAAATTTTATATAAATTATTAATATTATAAATTTAATAATTAAATTGGATATCAATTAATTGGGAAATAATTTGATCTATTAACTCAAGTAATTAGTATTAAATTTTATTAATTAACAAAAGTTGTTAAGTTGTTCGAATATAAATTATTAGAGGCTATTTCCTTAAGGGGCATATACCTGACAAAGAAATAGGTATTTTAAATTATTAATTTAAATCAAATTTAATTTTTTTGAGTCAGATTTAATAATCTTAAACGTAACATTTGATTAATTCATATTTAATATCATATTGTGTGTATTTCACTCTTATTTCTTAACCAAAGTTTAAGAAAATGGGTTTTTTATAAAAAATTGGAAATTAACAATTTTTTAAAAATAAGGAATTTCTAAATTTTCTCAGATTAATAAAGGAGGTTTATATCTTTAATTTAATTTAAGAAGTAACTATTAGATGAAATAGTTTTTTGTTTCTTTATGCCATGTTGATGGGACTATCCACTAAAAATTGGATGCATAATACAACAACATAAATTATAAAGTGAAAAACACAACTTTATAAGTAAGGGTTTACTATTAATTATTATTCTATTGTTATCATTATTGAACTTTTTTCTCTTATTAAATGACGAGATAGTTATAACAAATAATTCTCTTTTTATTATTACTTATCAAAAAGTAGTAATTATATATCCTTTTTCCATTTGTAAATTCTCAATTCATTGAATTGAAATTTTGTTCCATTTTTTTATAAAACGGAAAACATAAACTTAGTTGTAAGGAATTTAAAAATGTATAGTCCGTATTTGTTTGACCGCGTATTAAATAACATAATAATTTATAAATTATTATTTGTTGAAATACATTATTAGATAAATTAATTATTTAAAATTAAGTTAAGAATTGGATTCAATTCACATTTATAATTTTAGAAGTAATGGATGAATATAAGTTTTACAACTTTTAAATTGATAATTACATGAAGTCAAACTCTACCAATCGGATACTTCTTTAAGAGCATCTTGGCATAGTATTTGCCATTGAATCGCTTAAAATGTATGTAATTGATATACTGAAGTGGTCCTACAATTTCGTAATAGCACAACAATCATCAATATTCTATGTAGCCTCAAAAGACTCCATTTCTTGATCTTGGCCACCCATGACATATAAGAGAATATAATAAGTTATTATTAACTAAAAGAAATGAGGCATAGACTGTATCTCCTAATAAATCAACAAAAGAATACTTAAAAATAAAACATCACATCCTCCAAATGAACATCATACCAGACACTATACCATATGCTTCCGGCCGTCTCCTTCCAAAACCAAAACCACATCACTGCCCCTTCAGATTATTTAAACTCAATTGCTAAAACTAGTCGACGAGCTGTCCGTCCATCTTCTCTCTGTGGTTTTTGGTCAATGACCAACCACAGAAAATCCCATTTGCCTTTCTCTGCTGCTCCTCGTCTTTCTTTCATCACTTAAGTTTCCCGTTTCCTGTCAAGATGAACATTGAAGAACCTGAGACATGTCATGGCTCAGACATGTTGGATTGGCTTGTGGGATCGGTTCCAATCCTACCATCGTTCCTGGATGATCCGTATGATGCAGGAGACATCAGTTCATCTAATCCATGGTGGGACAAAAGTCAGGAAATTTGTCAGGAACCTATCAACAACATAGATGCCGGTACGAGTAGCTTAGTAGCACAGAATGATTCCGCTACATCTGATCATCCACAACAATTGGATTCCAAGAAGAGAAGAACTCTCGATGACCCAGATCCTAAAACGTCCCAGAATCATCAGAAAAGGAACCAGAATCGACGCGGAAACTTTGAAGAGCAAGATGGTGATCAAGCCACTGTTGAAGAAGCTGGGTCAGGGAAAAGATCCAGTGGAAACAAGAGAAGTACTAATAAGTTCAATACAAATAACAATGGTAATGGTAACAAAGAAGGAAGATGGGCAGAGCAGCTACTTATCCCTTGTGCAGCAGCTATCACAGTAGGAAATTTTTCCCGTGTCCAACACTTCCTCTATGTCCTCCATGAGTTAGCTTCGCCTACCGGAGACGCCAACCACCGGCTAGCCGCTCATGGCCTCCGATCCCTGACTCACCACCTATCATCGTCAGCGGCCACTTCCTCTTCAGCCTCTACAGGGCCTATAAATTTTGCTTCTACTGAACCAAAGTTCTTTCAAAGATCTTTACTCAAATTCTATGAGATCAGTCCTTGGTTTGCCTTTCCAAATAACATAGCAAATGCTTCTATCCTCCAAATTCTCACTCAGGAAGCAGACCACTCGCGTACTCTGCATATTCTTGATATTGGGGTCTCTCATGGTGTGCAATGGCCTACACTTCTTGAGGCTTTGACTCGCCGATCGGGAGGACCTCCTCCACTGGTACGTATCACAGTTATTACTGCACCTGCTGAGAATGTTCAAAACATAGAGACCCCATTTTCAATAGGGCCTCCGGGAGACAATTTTTCCATTAGACTTCTTAGTTTTGCGAAGTCTATGAACATCAATCTACAAATCGATAGACTTGATAACCACCCATTGCAAGACCTCAATACACAAGTTATTAACACCAACCCTGAAGAAACCTTGATAGTTTGTGCACAATTTAGGCTGCATCATTTGAACCACAACACCCCAGACGAGAGGACCGAGTTCTTGAGATTCTTGAGAAGCCTGGAGCCAAAAGGTGTGATACTTACCGAGAACAACATGGAATGCAGCTGCAACAATTGTGGTGACTTCGCAACAGGATTTTCAAGGAGAGTAGAGTACTTGTGGAGGTTTCTAGACTCAACAAGTTCAGCTTTCAAAGGCCGAGAGAGCGAGGAAAGAAGAGTGATGGAAGGAGAAGCAGCAAAGGCATTAACAAACCGCTATGAGATGAATGAAGGTAAAGAGAAATGGTGTGAGAGGATGAGATGTGTCGGATTCGTCGGTGAGGCGCTCGGAGAAGATGCCACTGATGGTGCCCGAGCCTTATTGAGGAAGTATGACAGTAACTGGGAGATGAGAACAGATGAGAAAGATGGATGCGTCGGACTATGGTGGAAAGGACAGCCTGTTTCATTTTCTTCACTATGGAAGTTAGACCACAACGGAAATGACAGTTAAAACAGTTGCAGGTTGCAGATCCACACTTTTCACGCCGTTTTTTTTTCCCCCTCTTTTCGTGTAAACTCAAGCAGTGTATATAAACTGTATCTATCGACACTGATTTTTCTGTCTTTGTTCTTTGTTAACATTTCGTGACTCGAGAAAAAAGTACCACAATGAAACCTGAAAAGATAGCACTTTTATCAAAAAGAAGAAAAGAAAGAAAGCTTTGCATTGGAGTTTGATCTAACAGCATCAATTTCCAGTACTCGTTGCTGTTTGTTGATCCAGAAAAGTGAACATGTATCTGTAGATTTTCATTTTTTTGTTCTTCTTGATCCAACTTCATGATAGAGTCTATTTCGCAAGGTTTCAGTAACAGAGCCCAGCAACTGCAGGGAAACAAGTTGCTTCTGTCTGCGGGATTCAACTTGGTGTATGTTACCGTTAAGACTTGAACTTAGAGGAAACCATCTGTCGTGTTACTATTCATTTTGTCCTCAGTATACTAATTTTCCAAGTTCCGTGGCTGCTCAACCACTCTGTTCCTAAAGAAACCTCCCTGACTATTTCTTGTCAGCTTACCTGACAAATTTGGTAAGCATAGAGACCTATCTACCTTGAGCATAAGGATATGCTCCACAAGAACAACATCGTCCAAAACTTGGAATGTTTTTTTGGTTGGACATTTTTGACTTTTCTCATAAGTTGGACAATATTTAATATTTAATTGCATTTTTTTTTTGTTTCTTCAAATAACTTATGGTTAAGTTGTGTAATTTAATTTGGATATAAATAATAAAGTGACCCAATAAATGATCTAAATCAATGAGTCAAAGTCTGGATAAAAAATAGATCCCGACCAGTGTAGACCAAACTCATATCAAACTTGTGATGTAGAAGTCGATATGGAAGTTATATGTAAAGGTTACGGTCTCATGGAGTCGCTCATATCATTCGTAAGCATAAGGATTCTCTGATCCGTTAAGAGAGTTTAACTTTTGACAAAACTGTAGAAAGATGCTGATCGTGTCCCAGTAAGTGGTTCCCATGAAGACGATGGTGGATTCGCGCTTGTTTCGACTTCGGACAACTCATTTGAAGTTATGGAATCGAAATTATGTATTTTCCGCATTTCTTCATTTATCGTCCTTTCACGTTCAATCCAGGATACGTAACTAAGGTATCATTACGTATTACACGTGGTATCAGAGTGGTGATGCGATTGGGTGGTTAAAAATGAAATTTTTTCTGTTTTTTCTCCATAAGGTTTTCAGAGAGTTAACTTCAGTTTCTCGGTTTCTTCTTGCTTTTTATTGCATGAAAGTAATATACATACGTTTAGCCTTGAGAAACAGGTTGAAAAAGAGCTCAAGAGCACGAAAAACTGGCTCGAAACTCGCCAAAAATCGCCCAGATAGTCGAAGGCGACGGACACAAGCGCCCGATGACGCACAGTACCGCCCCGAGGGCGGTTAGTCTGGCGTAACAGCACTAGACGCATCTCCAACGAGTCTGTGCGACATGCGAGCTGACGCGGCGACTAACGTCAGTACATAATTTCTACAGTAATTTAAAAAATAAAAAATTTTCATATTTCCTGTAAGGGTTCTCCAGGGTATTTTGGGTTAGTTTTCGGGTCTGGAAAATTCATAAAGTGAAAATTTCTGTTATTCAGGATTTATTACATTAGTAATATATTAAAGTTTAACTCTAGAAAAGGAATTAAGGTCTTCTAAATTTGATTTCGAGTGAATTTTCATACTGCAGACATCACATAAGAGAGATACTTCAACTTTTCGTGTCTCGGGTCTCATGTTCAGTGATTGAGATCATATAATAGTCACTTGAAAAGGTTTTAAAATATTATAAAGCTATTTTTGAGTGAATTTTTATACAACAAACTTGCTATAAAGGAGATACATGAGGTTTTAATGTTTCAGGTGGTCGATTCAGTGTCCAGTGAAGCACAATGGTCGCTCAATTGAGATTTTTCTTTTACGAAAGTCTCAAATGAAGTTTTCAAATAATGTCTTCAACACGAGTGTGTGACAATAAGACTGTACATTTGGGTTTTTGCATTTATTGATGTTACATTATCATATACCATATGCTCATTAAGAATGTGAAGATAACATAAAGATGTGTGCCTTATGTTTTTTGGACTTTTTGAGTGCTGATAAGGATGTAGTCACCAAAGTGGTCTTTCAAGTCAATATTTTGAATTATTTTGCTTGCATGTAGGGGAATGTCTCTGGTTTTATGTTTGGTTATTCTGCTCAAAAGTATTGGCCTTACATAACATTTTGAGATATGCATAAAGACATAAGATGGAGGAAAGTTGTTGCTTAAGTAATCTATTCGCCCAAAGGTGGTAGTGTCATGAAAGTTGATAGTTTGTACTCTGATCGCTTTTATGTAGAGGTTTAATTACATATATTATGTATTTAGCCCAAAGGTGTTTCATAATATTTGTGATCGGATTCTCAGAAAAGATACTATTTAATGGCTTTGAGTATCGTTGTTATCCCACATTTGTGCTGATATAAACATTATCATTTTGCAGTCACCTTTTCTGTAAACAATATCAGTGTCACCATTAAAACCCTGACTGGCTGCAATACGAAAAATGGACAGAGGATATATTGTATGCTATGGAGATAGCTGAGGTTGATATGACCATACGATAGGTAGTTCACCTCATCCTACATCCATTAGCACGAAAGCTCAAAAAGCATCCTACGAAGCCTGAAATTGGTCTAACATGTCATGTCTTATGACCATTAAGAGATTCATATCTGACCATCTGCTTAGTAGACTTCTGAATAGACATAGCAAAGGAGTCTCTTTGTAATGTCTCCCAGAGGTACACAATCTCACCTAATGTTGAGACAAGTGCCTTGATGAAAGAATTATTCTCCATGAGGTATACAAGAGAAGAGGGAGTAATGGAGTACATATCAAGAATGATTCATGTTCATAATAGAACGAGGATACTGAATATTCCTCTTCCTTATGTCTTCATAATTCACCAGACTCTGAATACACTCCCTCTAGAGTTTAATAATCTGGTGATGACATATTATTTGCAGGATGAGGAATGGGACTTCAATGCTTTGATTGCTCATTGCATTGCTAAGAAGGAGAAACTCAAGCTTGCTACTCCTATAGCCCTCGAAGCAACTAAAGGGAAGGCAAAGGCGAAACCCGCTAAGATAAAAAGTAGAAAGACTAAATCTTCTCCACGTACTGATGCTGGTCAATCCAGTGTTAGTAAAGGTTCGCATGACATAAAGAAGTCAGCAGTATGATGCCTAAAAAGAAAGATTATGACCATCAGATAACTCCTTAGCTTATCAATTTATGAATATGATTTGCGATAGTCGCATTAAGTACTTGGTGGCTATATAGTGGAGTATCTGATGAAGGTGCTTCCACAATGCAAGGGTTCATATCTAGAATAAAGCCAAATACAGGAAAGGAGGAACTGATGGTTGGCAACAATGAAGAAGTGGATGAAATATTTGTAGGGGAATGTGTAAGCTGAACCTTGCTGCAAGGTTCATTTTGGTTTTTTACATGATACATTTTATATGTGATCTTTGGATCAATTTTGGACAAAGAAGGTTGACATTTTGTATTTAATGCTTATGTTGTATAGTTTATGTTTAATGTAAAACATAATAGTATAACTTTCTTGTCATATGGTTTGTACAAAATGTGTCTTACCCCAAAAAAAAATATGCTTCTTCGTATCTTGTTAAACAAGTCATGAAATGAAGAACCCTAATGAATGAAAATTTATATATGGTGTGGCATAAAGTTTAAGTCACATTTTCAGAGCTAAGGTCGAGAGATTGATTAAGGAAAGCATTCTTTTAATTCTAGATTATGATAATTTGGGAACATATGTAGGGGTAAGTTGACTAATAAAGAAGAAGCTCGTGTTTTTGACTTATTGAATCTAATACATACAAATATCAGGAGACCTTATATAGTTGCATTGTGAAATTCCAAATGTATTTTGACATTTGTTAATGATTATTTCCATTACAGTTATGTGTTTTTGCTTAAAGATTAAAGGTTGAGAACTAATTGGAAAAATCCATTCAAAGTGCCATATCTGACCGTGGAGGAGAATATCATGGCAAACTTGATGTTTCAGGACTTGAAAAGGTTTGTTTGCCAGATATATGGAATCAATTAGAATAGTGACTTAGTTCATTATACCTAGTAGTCCTAAGTAAAATGGTGTGTTGTCAAAAGGCATAATCGCACCTTAAAGGACTTGAAAAAGTCAATGCAGAGCAGAACTAATCTACCTGATTATCTAGAAGTGTGGGAACTCAATCTTACTCACATTCATAAGTAAGGCTGCCCTACTGAGGTAGTATAATCCTTAGAAAGAAAATTTACGTGCTTTTTCCATTCATTGCTACTTAGTAAGATATTTCGATCACTCTAAAGGTTACAGATCTTACTGTAGAGAAGAAGGAACTAGAATAGTGGAATCATAAATAGCTAAGTTTCTGGAATACGATGTCTATGATGATGATGGGTTTTTGACCCTTCGGATGATAGCAGGGTGGATACTACAGTTATTATGTACCCGCTACTCATACAGTTAGATCCGGTAGATCTAGGTCTTTAAATTGTGCTTGTACAAGAATAGGAACTTATACATATACACACATAGGTTCCTAGGGGTACAAGGTCTAATGTAGTTACATAAATCCAATAGAATGAGACAAGCTGCTATCCCATCTGGTTACATAGTCTATCAAGTGAATAAGACTATAATATTAGACATGTTATGAATCTAGTTACTTATACAAAAGCTGTTTCTGAACCCAATGCGAAATTGAGGTGGGTTGCAATGACTGATGAGATGTAAGTCATAAAGCATAGTAAGGTCTGGAAGCTAGTTAATTTTGCAGTAGAATTGCAAACTTGTCAGTTGGAAATGAAGTTTAAAGACCTAAAGGATTTTGGGATAAAGTTCAACGGTTTATGGGCTCACTCAGTTGCTTGATCGTTCACTCAGGGAGAAAGGTTGACTTTAATGTTACTTTTTCTCTCGTATCCTCATAGGATACATTTTGAGTAATTATGACAATTGTAGCTCATGATGATATAGAGTTACATCAGATAGCTATTAAAATTGCTTTCTTGAATAAAGACCTTTATAAAGAGGTCTATATGGTACAACCTGAAGGATTTCAGGATCTTGATAGAACTGACATGGTTTGCGCGTTATGCAGATCAATATATGATTTACGTCAAACCTCCCGAAAGTGATACCTTACATTTGATAAGGTTTGACCTCTTTTGGCTTTATGAAATATAAAATTAAAAAGATGCTTGTACTTTGAGGTCAGGGGAAGCAAAGTTATCTTCTTATTATTATATGTAGATGATATATTACTTACATCAAATTACTTGCCCATGTTGTATAAGGTTAAGCAACGTTTGGTTGAGAACTTTGACATAAAAGACCTTAGGGTAGCATCTTTTGTCCTAGATATTCAGATTCACTGGCACATATCTTAACATTCATCATACCTCTCACAGAGTGCATACATTGAGTATATATTACAAAGGTTTAATACGGTTAACTGTAAACCTGTTGTAGCAGCTATCTCTCATAGTGAGAGATAATCTTTGGCATAATATCCAAAGAATAAAGTAAAGAGAGAGGTTATGAGAAATGTTCCATGTTCTAGTACAGTTGATAGCCTGATGTATGCTCGATTATATACTAGGCCAGACATTGCATTTACTATTAGACTATTTGGTCAACATCTGTTTAACCCAGGCGTAAACCATTGAAATGCAATCAAGCGAATGTTGAGATAACTAAAGGGAATCAAGGATTATATGTTGGCAAATATAAAAGTCAACAAACTAAACATCGTAGGGAATTCACATTCAAATTTAGTTATGTGTCCAGATGATCGAAAGTCCACTTAAGGTTACAGTTTTTTAAGTTTGCAGATAGTACAATGCCGTGGAAGAGTGTCAAGTAAACACGGGTGATTTTCTCGACCATGCATGCAGAGTGCATGCTATAGGGCTGCTTCATAAACAGTTTAGCTCTGAAACTTAATTTCTGAGTTGTATATGGTTGATTCAATGACTAGATCCATTCGGTTGTAATGTGATAATCTTGCTGCTATGTTATTTAGCAACAATAAGGACATCACAGGGTCTATGCATTTGAAGGTCAAATTCTTGACCATAAAGGAGTTGATACGAAAAGGTGATATTAAGGTTTGGAGCATTTGAGGAGTGAGGAACTATAAGTCGATCATTTAACTAAAGGACTTCACCCGCTTGTGTTTAAAATACAAGTATACAGTATGGGCGTTTTGAAGTCCTTAGATACTATTAGTTAGAGGATCGTTATGTTTTCTCCATATGCATTTGTACATTTATACATTTGATTTATTATGACGATATGATGGTTCCTTGATAAAGATAATAATCATTTATCCTCAGTAATACATGTTATCATACATTGTCATAATAAAATGAAAGTCTTAAGATTTGTGTCAATCTTAAGTATTTAAAGGTCATTGGACATATATACAGATTGACCTTGAGCGTATGCCATTTAAACACATATAGTTTTATACAGATATCCTTCAAGTTTCACATGACATAGGGGATATAAGTTTTAATCTCATAAAGATTCTCTTATGCAATTAACATTCAGTTGGAAAAAATAAAGGTTTCCTGCAGTTTAGCATTGGTGAGAGGAAACAAGTTTTTCTCTAATGTTATTTAGCATATGGTAAGAGAAAACAAGATTTCTCAAATACAATTTAGTATAAAGTTGGAGAAATTGAGACCTACAAACGAAGATGATATAATTTAAATCATAAAGGTATCATCCTAAGTTGTCAAACTTTATTTTTCCATTCATGTTAGTGAGGTATTAGATATACGTGATCGTATTGAATCTGTGTCGCACATGACACATGCATTTGATACTTTTCTGCATTGAAAGTCTTACAGGACGGAATGATGGACTTTCGGTATCTTTGGATCAAATATTTTTTTTTAACTTAGTCGACTAATACAGTAGCATAGCTTAACCGAGTTTTTAAACTGTTTTCAACTTAAGTCAATACCGCAATTAAGTATTATCTAAGGGAAGAATGTTGGACATTTTTTACTTTTCCCATAAAAATGGACAACATTTAATTGCACTTTTTGATTTTTTTCAAATAACTTATCGGTTAAGTTACATAATTTGATCCGGATAAAGATAATAAAATGGCCCAATAAATAATCTAAATCAATAGGTCTAGGTCTAAGTCCAAGTAAAAATAGATCCCGATCAGTGTAAACCAGACTCATATCGAGCCTGTGATAGGAAAGCCTGATATATAAACTATATAAAAAGGTTAAGGTCTCCTACTGTTGCTCATGTCATTCGTAAGAATAAGGATTCTTTGATCCGTTAAAAGAGCTTACGTTTTGAAAAAACTATAGAAAGATGTTAATCGTGTTCCGATAAGTAGCTCCCGTGAAGACAACGGCAAATTCACACTCGTTTCAGCTTCAAAAAACTCGTTTGAAATTATAAAACCGAAATCAGGTATTTTCCGCAGTTCTTCGTTTATTGCCCTTTCACGTTCGATCTAGAATGCGAAACTAAGGTATCAGTCTGAAGGCCGCCGGGTGGGGGGGGGAAACCAAAGGGTATGTAACTATATTCTTCAGTTCAAAGTTGGACCACTTCATTCTACGAAGGAACCACAAAGTGTTTTAACAACAAAACTGCACAAACGACTGTATTTTCACTTAATAATTTACAGCAGCAGTAGCACCCTAGTTAGCTGCTTTCTTTTTCCTTTCAACTGGTAAGAGAAGTCACACTTGATGCAAAGGCCCTTGACTCCAGGTAGGAAACTTACACCTATATCTTCAACTTGAACAATTAAAACGCTTCTAAGCAACAATTTTAAACATATGTATGTTATGGCACCTTGTTAAATTGGAGCTCCTTGTCAAACAAAAGGTTAAATATAGT
Organism: Erythroxylum guanchezii; assembly: GCA_025629825.1. Classification (NCBI taxonomy): domain Eukaryota; kingdom Viridiplantae; phylum Streptophyta; class Magnoliopsida; order Malpighiales; family Erythroxylaceae; genus Erythroxylum; species Erythroxylum guanchezii. Next base: position 4,526,532 of record JAOTAX010000005.1, read on the forward strand.
CTCAATCATCAAGTGTCAAATATCCTCATAGAACTGCTAACAGCTTGCCGACACAGAGGACATTTAGGGGATCTCTCACGCTCAACTGCTATGACACAGATTTGGCAGCAAACGAGATGCCCACAAGGAATGAACGCAGATCGTCTTCTCCTCATTAAGCAGATCACACATAATTGTCCATCAGGCACATCGCCAACCTCTTCATCTGATTCAATTTGAGATGAATCTCCATCACTGACTTGTTGGGACTGTCTCTGTTGCCTCCACTCTTTCCATCTAGTCCAGTTTCTGAGAACACATTGATATTTAGTGTGCATGGAACCACGTTCGAATTTGACACATGAAATAACAAACTATTAGTCTAATGCAATCTAATTATCATAGATCCTGCGGAATAAGCCAATATTTTTTCCTGAACTAATAACTAACAGCTGAATCAATTTATTTGCTGTAATTTATGGCAAAGCAGTTGTACCTCTTAATAGCGTAGCCAAGGATACCAATGGACACTGAACCAAGAACAATTCCACCCCAGAGCAATACTTTTGTCTTAAAGCCAAGGTCAGCCACCATTTGATCCTTAGTCTTGTCAGACCTGTAAGAACCCAGCAAACACTATCACAAATCAGAGAAGAATATTCTCCAGTTCAAATTTTGCTCCATGCTCAATAAAATGCTACAATCAAGTTACAGGAAATAAAGCCAAGCAACAAATCTAAACTGAATGATCCATTCAGGCTCGTGGAATAAGCTCCAGTACTTTTTGTCAACAGACTGGTAAATTTTCTAAAAATATTAGTCAAGAACTTGTGATATTCCAATTGTGCACTTGGACATAAAGCATTCATGCTGAATGAAAAGGCCGACCAAACTTTTAGAAGAAAGGCACTTACAGAAAGTAAGGAAGATCCCTGCAAGATTTTATTTCAGGGATTCCATTTTTTGAGTTGCAAATGCCAACAACAGTGATTTCCTTCCCCAGTGGGAGGATTTTCTCCTCATCAAGTACACCAACCTTCAGAACAGAAAAAGTATAATGTCAGAGTTACAGCACACGTTATGAAGATCAAGAGCTAAACAAATGCTACTAAAAAATTTGAGCCACACATAAATAACCATTTCTTCAATATACTGAAATCAAAAGAAGAAGGAAAACACCAAAAATGAACTGTTTGAAACTTACAGGGTATCCATGACCCAAAATGGCATGAAGGAATGTATAGGAAGAAGCGTGGATGGGTTGCAACTTATGATAGACTGTCACAAGCGGGAGGGTATGTTTCGAGCCCTCCACGTCCACAATAACATACTCAGATTGTGGCCATTGATCACCATCTACCAGAATAAAAGGAACCTGTAAAATGAATAATCAAAAGCAAGAAAGGTATAAAGATAAGTCTGCCTATCATACCTAAAATATAAATGACAATTAACTTTGTCTGAAGGGAACTTTTCAAAAGGTCCTTCGAAATGTTGTCAGTCCAAAAACATCATGTATTGGAGCAGTCAAAATTTTGAAGACATTGCAATTCTACATGCTTACTTAGCTTTGCTTGTCTACTTACATGGTTAACCAAAAGCCTAACACCTCACAAAATTTATCAGGATGAAGAAATTATGCAAGAGAAACATCATCTAAATGGACAAAGAGAAATGAATTCACCGTTCTAATTGAGGTTGATACTTTCTCTCTTCCAGATCCGTCAAAGATAGTCCATATATTATACCATCCAAAAAGCCCTCTCCATTCGTTATATAAGCACTTCGATGACAAATCAAAAATAGAAAATAAATCAGACCTTGTTACAGCAAAAAGCTCAATCATAGAAAAAGAAAAATAAGCAACTTCATCCCTAAATCAAACCACAAAGAATCATCGTGAGGAAAAGGACAAGCTTGCTAACAAGCATCCCACAATTTATCATTATCCCGTATTTTCATCAGCATCAAAACATTTATAAGCCCTATCGAATTTTTTTTTAAACAACATCACCATGATAGTTCCTACAAAACTCATAACCCCAATAACACACAGAAAATGACCAACATCTTCTGCATACATGCCTCCCATATATATGCCATTACAAAAACAGTTTTATAGTTACAATCTTGAGCATTTCTTATCAATAAAATCAATAATTTAAACGAACAAAACAAGTTGCTGCATAGCAAAACACAGCCAACTTTCACTCAAAAAAATGAGCAACTATGGTTTGTCATATCTTGTGAAGCTTTAACAAGCAATCAACAACTAAAACCTAAACACCCTCAACCAAAGAAAGAACTCTAGTTCACGCCAAATCTCAATTCCAAAAGACGATCACAAAGTTACAATCTTGAGCTCGTAATCAAGTGTTTCGTAAAAAAAAGGATCTTCACTTAACAAAAATGAATGACTAGGATTTTGACTACACATACAGTTTGATTTCTCTGTATAATCACAGCTTTATCTCCTGATTCACGAGACACCAATACTCTAGGCTTCAAACTCATGAATTTCCCGTCAACTGCCGATTTCGCTTCCACATGGCCTCGCACAATAACGACCCTAGGACTCTGTTCGTTCTGTTCATGATCAAGGATGGAGCGGAGATCGGAAACCGAGGTCTCCGGAGCACGGATGATGACGCGCAGGGTTTTGGTGGTGGAGATGTACTTGATGAAAGAGCGAACGGCGACACACGCTAAAACGACTCCAAGAGTAGCACCGTCGAAAGAGAGCAAGACTGGGCCGATCAGAGTAGCTAGGGCTTGCTGCCGCGAAGACATTTTCACTTTGGCCGCCGGGAACGGCAGTTGTGGCGGTGATTTGAGAATGAGAGTTAGAAGAACGGCCGCTGTGGCGGTGATTAAAATTGAGAATGACTGAAGATGAACGGTAAATGTACTTCTATGTATCTATGATTATATAGACTCGACCGTAGGTGATTATGTGTTTTATTTTCATTTGTTGTCTTATAAGCTAGTGAAAATGGTTTTCAATTTCTAATTAAAAGTAGTTTATGATGCTTTATATCATTTTTTTAGAAAATTAAAAAACAATATTTTAATAATTTTCTCATAATCAATGCCATGATATGGCAATAAAAATATTTTTAAAAATAATTTGTAGTTAAATATATCTAACAATTTTTTGCTTCAAAATTAGTATTGTGTTGGAGAATAATTTTAAATAATTGTTGTTGTTTTACATTTAAAAGTATTAAAAATTTTAAAAATTAGTGAAACTCAATTTTAAATACTCTAAAAAGTACTTTTCTATTTTAATTTTAAATAATTAATACATTTCATATAATTTATAAATTATTGTTACATTTAGTAATTTATTTAGTATGTAGTGAAAAGATAGTAATAAAAATAACTTTTATTCACATATTGTAACCATGGTTAGGTTTTTAATCAATTTTTCATTCTCTGCTCATGAACTCTATCGATCAGATCAATAAAATGACGCTATTGATTGTATACAGAGAGAATTTGAGATTGAAGAATTAATCTCGTTAACGAGCTAATCAGGGTCGTTCCTATAGTTTTATAGGCCCGGGGCGAAATTAAAAAAAAATGGCCCCAATAAATTGACAATATACTTAAGTTTACATATTTGTATAAAACATAAATGACTCAATTTATAAATTTACGTAACTAACTAAATATTAAATGATCATAACACTAACAAATACATAGAGGATCGTGATTTATGAAAAACAATTTCTCCGTGCAT
>JAOTAX010000005.1:4530352-4587014 GCA_025629825.1 Erythroxylum guanchezii
TAAGCATGGGGGACCACAAATTACCTACACTAAAACAAAAAACAAAAATTATAACGTTAATAGTAACGTTAAAGTCATTTAATTGACTTTAACGTTACTATTAGAGAGGGGCAACGTTACTACATTAACAAACTCATTTGACTTTAACGTTACTATTCGAACTCCACGGCAACGAAATGATTCTCCGTCTTATTCATAGCTACCCAAAACGTTAGTCATTTAATTGACTTGAACGTTACTATTAGAGAGGATTATAACGCTACACGATTATCTTAAAGCAGCATCAAGTTTAGAGAGGGGTTGAGGGGCCCCCCTCTTATAGTGGGCCCTGGGCAGGTGCCCAGCCGGCTCTGGAACTAATGAGCTCAACTAGTTATTTATACCGAGAATGAAAAATTGACTACGATTACAAGTAAGCGAACTATAGTTAATAATAAATAACTATAGTTTACACATATCTTGCCATTACTATTTTATTATACTATAGATTTAAACTATTCATCCAACAGAAGAAAAAAAAAACTATACGGTAAATAGTTTATCATAAAATAGAAGATGTTTATCTGAATAGTTTGGCATCATATGATAAGCATGATCTTGTTCTGATATGTTCGTTAAAAAAAAAAAAAAGTCCTACTTCTACACATTTGGATGGTTCCTGCAAATCCCCTATCTTGAATGTTCCAAAAAGTCAAGGTTTGGTACTTCAGGATTGCCCCAGAACAAATGAAGCTATCAATGCGTTCACAGCTTCAGGAGATTCTAAATTTGCTGCATGGCCTGTGTCCTTGATTATCTCTATCCTGCATTTTGGTCCCAGGTGCCTGAAATGATCATCAGACATTATCACTTAAGACTTCGTGTACAGGATAAAAGAGATCAAAGAAAGATGAAAAGAGCATTACAGAGAGTGTACCTCTGCAACTGATAGGCCAAGGCTATTGGGAAGACACTGTCATGGTCGCCCCATATCAGCAGTGTTTCCTGCACCCAACAAATACACTCCCTAATGATTTTTTGGACTAAAATTAGAGACGGCAATGAGTTAGATTGGATTTGGGTTGACCTGATCCGACTTCTTATGTTAAAGATTTGTTCAAGAATAAAACGAATTAAAATGATTTCATTATATTAAATTAGTTAGAACCAGCCTGAATTGAAAGTAATTTGTCATTTCTAGGCAAAACTAACGAGGAAAAAATTTTAAATTTAAAAAATTGCTTAGAAGGCAATAAATATGATAAGAAGAAACCTTTCAAAGCTTTCAAATACATCACACCTGAGTTATAATTGGAAGATTTTTATCTGCCGTTTTTGCCAGCAAGTGATCTACTAGCTCAGATTTCTCCTTTATGTTAGTGTTACCAAGTACCTGTAAAACAACTCTAGCCATTAAACGAACATTTTGAACACCATCTGACATATGTCAAGACTGAAACCATGTCGTGAACATCAGATATTCATCAGTTATCATTGGCAGCAGATATTGGGAAAAGGACACTAGTGGCCTAAAAGGAACTCACATTCATGAACTGTTCAAGAACAATATCAGGAAACCACTTTAAGGGATTGCACTTGTACACAGTTAGATTCACCAACTGGCGCAGATCACTTGTAGTTGCAGGTAAAAGCAATTCTTTTGGATCTCTTCCAATTTTCTTAAGCTGCTCCCTTTTCTGCTCTTCACTACACCCCACACCAGTACTCACAATCACAACTTTCTCCACTTCCTTTGGGTACATCTCAGCCATTTCATATGCCACATACCCTCCATAACTAATTGAGTACACTGAGAACCTGTCAACGCCAAGCTTTTTCAACCCTTTAACCACACAACTTGCTTGAAACATATTAGTTCTGTCTGGTCGTTTTGAATGAGACTTGCCAAAAAACAACAAATCCGGCAGGTACAAGTTAAACTTTTGTGAAAGACTAGGTACCTGATAGATAAATTGCAGCCTGGTATCACCGCCATAGCCATGAATCATGACTAGATTAGGCTTGTGAAACTGCCTGCGATAAGGGGTCCAAAAGTGCATGGTGGTTTGGTCATCTAAATCAACGATGAGAGGTGACAAGCCACAAAACTTGTAGTAGGTGGAAACTACCACATCAACCACCAAGGTGAAATAAAATGGTATCCGGAGTGTCTCTAGTAGACCGGTAAGGAGTTGCCGGAGAAAGGCTAAGGTGGTAGAGAAATAGGAGGACAAAGACAAACCATGCATAAGCTCCACTGAGTCCATGGAGAATCCTGGATTGAGATATCGGAACTGAATGATGAAAAGGGATTTGTATTTCTAAAAAAAATGGAAAGGGAAATGCGATTTTCCCATTGTGATGGAGATTTTTCTTTAAGCACAATGAGGCTGCGAGTGATGGTCCCAATAATCACAGAAGATGCCAATGTGAGTGAGTGAGTGAGTGTCATGCAAAGAAAATGATACACTTCATTAATTTTTTTGGAACGACATCAATCTATGGATCGGCCCTTTATTTGTTAATATTAATTGATTTAAATTTGTTTTCAAATTTTTAGTCTTTAATAATTTTTTATTTAAAACATGAGGTTTGTCGATAACAACAATTCAATAAAAATTTTACTGACAAGCAAACTTAAAAAGATACAGTAATACACAACTTTACTCCTAATCAATTGAGAGATTATTTCCATTAAATAAGATTGTATAAAGATTTTCATTACACCCAATCTAAAGTTTTACAATAAAAATAAGTGCGATAAATACAAGTACGAAAGGAAAAGATAGCTACATGAAATTATTTTTTTACGAAAAGCTATTTTTTAACTTGAAAATCTTAAATTATTTCATAATTCCTCCAAAGGCTATGTTACAATTGTAGAGAGACTTATTTTTTAATGCACCATAAAATCTTGAAGAGATATATATAATATTTTGAAATATCTAAATTGGTTATTGGAGTCCTAATTTTTAACCCTCGTCTAACAATACCAAAAGTCCTATTAAACGACGTCGTTCCACCACTGCCCTTTTGGTCTCCACACTTCTTTATCTGATACCCCTGCTCCTTGCTTCTGGATCGCGAGCTTCTCAAGCGCTGCTCCGTCGATCTTTGCTCGCCGCAGCTGGTTGCCGTTTCCAGGAAACCCTCTACTTCTGAGTTCCCACGTCTTTTGGGTTAGTTTTTGTTCAATCTTGTTTGAAAACAATTAGCTAGTTGATGAGTTAATTTACTTGGTTAGTCCGTTAGGGTTCAATACCTTGAGGTACTAGGTTGTCTAGATCCAAAACAAAATTCTTGAGCAGCGAATATGACAAGAATGACAAAGTTTTGTTCTTTGTAAGCCGTGACGACAAAAAGAACAGAACTTTGTTTAAACTTTTTGTTTTTCTTAGTGATATATGACGAATAACGTTGGTTCACAGGGTTTTGGGAACAGTTTGAACATACCTTGGTTTACTTGATAGTGTATAATAAGCAATTATGATATAATAAGCAATTATGAACTTTTTGTGTTCCACATAATTTGTGGTTGATTAGAATGTCAAGGTCAGGAGATGAACATCAACAGGGTTGCTCAAAATAGTGTTTTTCTGTTGCTTGTATTGTTGTTTTACTTGCCTAATTGAATTTGAAGTATTCATTGAACTTACTCTGAGTGGCAAGCAAGTATAGGAGTTATTTGGAAATTTTGGTTTAAAGCTCTAGGAATGAAGTATCTTTAGGTTTCCAACACTGACTGTCGTCTGTAGACTGTAGTATTTGGAGTTTTGATCATAATCCTTGTGAACTTGGAAGACAACCTTACCATAAGCTGAAGAATGGCAGGGCATATTTTCGTACACAGCCATATATGGTCTGCATAAGTTTGCTCCTTCTGAATATGGTTGTTTACATCTTTCTTGTGTTTGGGTTCCGTGTCTAGCATTCCTTGCATCCAGGTGAGGGATAAATCTGAGATGAAACTCAGACTTGGATCCATACCATTTCTGGTCCAAACCTCGAGAAGTCTTATATACATGCTATCAAACGGCCTGAATGATCTATATTTCAACTTACTTGCATTTCTGTTTAAGAAATATCAGGACATATCTATTGCACTTTAGAGATGCCTGACTGTGGTGTTTTTTCATCGTTGAAGAAATGGCAGAAGGAGATGAGGACTTGCCAAGGGATGCAAAGATTGTGAAATCACTGCTTAAATCGATGGGGGTTGAAGACTATGAGCCTCGTGTCATCCACCAGTTTCTGGAGTTATGGTATCGATATGTTGTTGATGTGTTAACAGACGCACAAGTTTACTCAGAGCATGCTGGCAAGTCTTCAATTGACTGTGACGATGTTAAGCTTGCCATTCAGTCCAAAGTCAATTTCAGCTTCTCACAACCTCCCCCAAGAGAGGTAATCAACTATCTTTATTACTATAGAGATCTTTCTTCAGAATATGAATTTTGGAGTCACATGAGAAAATATGAAGCTTACATGTCAAAACAAAGTTTAGAGTGTTACTGTCTGTGCTCGGTCTTATTTTGCTTTCCAATAAAATTTTATTTGAAATCTGACACAAATCTTCCATTCTTTATTCCTTCGAACAATTAGCAGAACAAGGAGTGTTGAGATTTTCCAAGGAACTAAAATGTTTTGTACTTGCTTATCTCACTTCGAAGCCAATGTAATGAATATATCTAAGCATCTTAAAGTTACAATTTATCAGGTTTTATTAGAGATGGCTAGAAACAGGAACAAAATCCCTTTACCAAAAGCGACACCTGGACCTGGTATTGCTCTTCCACCTGAACAGGACACACTGCTTACCCCCAACTACCAACTTGCCATACCAACTAAGCAACCTGCCCAAGCAGTAGAAGAGACTGAAGAGGATGATGAAACCACTGATCCCAATCCTTCCCAAGAGCCTAAGTCCGTTCTCCAACAACAAACTACTCAAAGAGTTTCCTTTCCCCTTAACAAACGCACAAGGTGAAAGCTTTCAACTACACATGTAATTGACCAGCAGGAATAGGACATGGAGGAATTAGAAGGAAGATCCAAGTCCCGAGGAGCAAGTATGACATGGGAATCTTTACTACTCTACACTTGGGATTATGGAAATGGAAAATGTATTATTCTGAATTATCTGTGTTGTGAATACTTTTTGTGATTAAATATTTATATTACTCATAAGCACAACTTTGTCTTCAATTTCTGTTAACTAGCAATATGAGAAAAACTATGAAAACAATCCTAGAATTGAGGCGCATAATACTAAAGCTTGTCAAGCAACAGAGCTACACTGAATACAGCTGCACTTTCCATACCAACTATCTAACCCTGCTGTTTAAGCCCGGATTGAACCCGGTCTAATCGAATTCGGAGTAAAACTAAGACAAAAATTATATAATTTTAATCAAGTTTAAGAACTTACGATTCAAGATAAAATAATTTTAGTTAATTATATTAAAATAATATCATTTTGTTAAACCGATTATTCGAGACCTAATTTATTAACCTCAGGCATCCGTTCCTGAGCTTATAAAATGTTGTCATATACGCCCAAAGAGTGATGCCAGATTGGGAGCTATAATTACATAAACAATGATATGACCAAAGTAAGCTGCATTAAATTTGGATACTTGGAAACAATTTTTTCAGGAATCTTTGTTATCCTACTCAATACGTCCTCAGAAACTCTGGCTGTTCTGTACAATTTTTATCTATATACAAGAATAACCAATTGTTGCTAAATAAAGTAGTACTTGAATGGAGTACCAATCTAGGGTCAAACTCTCCAGCCAACAACACCTCCTCCGCTTGTAGCAGTAGCACTGGTGTTTGAGACAGATTTCGAGCCCTTGTTATACATACGCTGAATCTCTTCCCTGTACTCCGTCAACGACTTAACAGGTAAAGTTGGTGTTAACTCCACCACATCTCCCATCTTCAGCTTGCAGGTGGGATCGTTTACCGCCTCATGATTCAGCTTCGGCCTCAATGCTTGCTTCCAAGGATACCCGTATGGATACCCCCTTAGGTTTTCGTGTTTAGCTCTCTCCAGAAGATCCATAAATGTCGAATTTGCAGGGAACTCTTGCACTGACATCTGCAAAAATTCAAAAATGGTCACACGCAATTAAGTAAGAACATGACCAGGGCAGATGACCGACCACAAACATCAATTTTAACAAGCTCCCAATAACATGCTATTGACTAAGAAAAGATTATATTAGTTAAAACAGTATGTGTGAATCTTATTTTTAAGCTATAAAACCTCCATCCTATTTTGATCGAATGTTGGAAATTGAATAGAGTCAGAATCAAGGAACCAAACCTTATCATTTTCAATCACAATGATGAAAATAGGTCCATCTGACAAATGAAGAGGCTTGAAAGAAAATGGACAATCATCAGAATGCGAAGGGAATGTGCAAGGAGGCTTCATTGGCTTGCCCATCGTCTCACATTGCCAGGAGAGTACCCATCGTGCCCACTCAACCATCTGCAGCACAGAGGAAGGGTGCTCGCGATCACCTTCTTTGTATCTCCAATGGGCCGCAAACCCAAACTCAGCTTGCAAATGCATTTCCTTTGTTCGAATTTGAACTTCAAGTGGCATTGTGCCTTCACCCATTACTACCATATGAAGAGATTTATACCTAAAATTACAAATGTGAACCAAAATTAAAAAGATATAAATATAATCATGATTACATGCCACCACTAATAAGCCAAGACATACCCATTGGGTTTGGGATCGCGTATGTAGTCCTTGAACTTTCCAGGCACTTCAGGCCATATATGACAAACAATCCTCATGGCTTTATAACATTCATCTTCATTTTGAACAATTAAACGCAGCCCATGAATATCGTGGATCTCATCCATGTTCAGCTTCTTCCTGCATATAATCACCCAAAAGAAGTTAAATTACTTCGGCTAAATAAGAGATCATCGACGCACATACACATATGGAGAAGATGAAGGGAACATACTTCAACATTTTGCTATAAATGCTATACAAGCTTTTGTGACGTCCACAAAGAACATGGTACAGAATGCCTTCTTTCTCAAGAGCTTGGACCAGTTTCTCTTTGGCAGCAGTGATCATTGCTTCATCAAAACATTCTACAAGTTTAGAATACAACTCTTTATGCTGATCTGGGTTGAGATGCTTAAAACACAGATTCTCTAGCTTCTCTTTCCAAGTAGAAATTCCCAGTCGACAGGCCAAGGGTACAAATATCTCCAAGGTCTCCTTAGCAACTCTCTGCTGCTTGATTAAAGACAACGCATCTAGTGTGATCATGTTGTGCAATCGATCTGCTAATTTAATCAGCACCGCTCTTGCGTCTGTCATGGCAAGGAAAATGGTATGCAGGCGATCTGCCTCCACAGTTCTGTTTGCTGTGTTATTCTCACGTGCAAGTTTACTCAAGTGACTAAGCTTAGAGACCTGAGTGGAAATCAGGAATCATCAGATTCAGGGCTTGTGCATGGTCCCTAATAACTAATAAGACTTGAGAAATGTTGATGTCAATATTCTTCAAAATTATATATTGACAGAGCATAAAAATTAAAGTTAGTAATTGAACTCCCACAATCAATGAATCCAAATCATTGCTTGACAAAGCTTTATAACATAAGAAACACCACAGTTGGAAACGCAACTCCAAAAAACATGCAAAATCACTCAGCCAAAGAGATCATTGTACGGGAAAAAACATGTCTTGTATATTAAATGACGAATGTTTCAACAAAATGAATAGAATGATGAATTTTCGTTGTTAAATCGACTGACGACTTAGAAGCTTCAATGATTCCCTAGTTAAACATAAAAGTTTGGCTTCATACCCCTTCAACCAAATCAGCCACGTCTGCTCCAAATGACCTTCGTATATAGTCATGGCTTAGAAAAGAGTCGTCAAGAGTGTCATGCAGAAGGCCTGCAGCAACCACTGTTGAGTTAGCACCAATCTCCGCAAGTAAAACTGCAGTCTCAACACAATGCTGCAAATAAGGATCTCCACTTGCCCGCATCTACAAGAAAACACAACTAACGATTTTAGTAAACGTTTAAAACATAAAACCTTCAAGCAATATATATGCCATCCAAAATCTTGATTAAATCTTTACCTGTCCTCTATGTGCTTTCTCAGCCTCGTAAAATGCTTGGATAATAACATCTTCATGGAAAATCTTGTGCCTCAGTTGCGCGTCGGATAACAATTTCTTAGCGTAAGGCTCAAAAACAACCTCCACGCAAGTATCTTCCATAGAAAATGTTAGTTCATCCGCAACAACAGCCACATCACCACCAGCACCTTCAATCTCAGAGCTTGGAGAATCATAATCAACACAGGATCCCAATGCACTTCTCACAATCCCGTTAAACAACAAGTTAGCCCCACCACGGAAAGAGGAGGCATGAATTGAGCTCTGAAAACCAACATCAGAAACACACCTCTCACGAACAATTCTCATAGGAGGGCTAGTCGAGCACGAGACAGGACCTTGAAACACAGACACGGGACTCTGATCCCTCTTGGAAAAAGATCCACAAATGAATTTACTAGACGAATACCAATAAGAGCCACTTAATTCCTTCACTTCCTCCCCTCTATCATGCCACAAAGGACCCAATTCCTCCCTATCACCAGAAAAAGAAGCATGTTTTACAGTTGGCGACGAGAACAAGCATGAGAGGCCCCCAACAGTGGGCTTCTGACAACAAGACGCACCAGAGGACCCTGTCGACGAAGATCTTGAGTTCAAGTCGAAATCGAACGTTGCGTGTGCATTAATTTGGCATGCGTGTGCAGTCGAACACACACTACCAGGCGGGCTCGCGTATAAAGCTATAGTTGGAACCTGCATAACTCTCTATATAACAAATCAACCCAGATCACGAAACACTTGCTTCAAGATCGAATCTTTCTGCGTTTTTAATCAAATATCAAATCTTTCTCAAAAACCCAATAATCTGCACCAAAACCCCACAAATTTTATGCATAAATCGGAGGCTTGCACCAGAGAACAAGAGAAGATCTTTCTCAAGAGACACTGTTGGACTGATGACGGCCACAAACCCTAACGACCCAGATGAGACAAAACGTTTCTAGACACAAAAACAATGGAGAAAGTGCGAGAAAGAGAAGAATGAAGCAAATATTTGAGATGGGCACAATTGCTCCGACTGAAAAATGGAGAAGAAGAAGCAGAAACTGTAGTTAACAGTAGGGATATAATTATATGAATATAAAGCAAATTTAATGAGAGAAAGTACTAAATTTTAGAATTTTTAACCTAAAATTGAGAGAATATACAAGAAATTAATCTTAAATTTCAAAACAAAACAGAGTCAACAAGCCTTTGATTTCGTACACGAGTAGATAGAAACTTGCGAGAGACAAGAAACTTCTTCTTTGATTTTGTGCGAGACGAATCTCCCTCCTCTCTCCGGCCTTAGCTTGGCGACCCGGGAAAGTAACAGCAAAAATACAAAAATGCCCTCACGGAAAAAAAGGTCTAATTTCTATTTTTAAAATATATATTGCCCTTTTTCATTTTTCTAAATCTTATTTTGCTCATTGAACTTAATCTCCATTTTATAGTACAAAAGATAAAATATCTGGAAGAAGTTATGTAATCAAATATTCCATAATTTGAGATAGACCAATTAATAAAAGTTACTTTTTTTTGTTACCAAAAGATTTCATGATTGAAGTTTTTTCATAAAAATACAAAAATAAAATTACGTATATCGATGATTCTTTCTAAATTCTTACAAAGTAGCAATCTTTTGCACTAAACATGTTGACTTAAATATTCTATAATTGTCATTAGTGTTTTAATTATACAAGAAAGTAATGTTGTAAATGAGATTTAGAAGATGTTAATTTTAGACTTGTAAACATTCTAGAAACGATGTAGATACTAGATAGGTATACTATGGAAATGGTCAAATTGTACTTAGTGAGGAAAATGTTAGGGAAGGTATATAAAACGTGTATTACAAGCAAGGTTTTTATCCACAATGACTAGGATTTGGTTATATTCTTCATTGTCTAATACAAAGAGCAACGTATATAGTTGTTTTTTTAATTATAAATCCTTGCTTAAGAATATAACAAAAAATTGAAAATGAGTGAGGTAGAAGACTATACTATAAAGTATAATTTATTGATGAATGGACGGCATCATTGTTATTAACTTATAATGCTATGGAGAGTTAGATAGAACCATCATTTCCTTCCTCATCTTTGTTGTTATATTGAGTTTTGATGGTTAAAAAAATCTCCAAACATTATAGGTTATTTATTAAATTATTGAAGATAGGTTAGTTGATGTTTCTATATGATGGATTAGTCTTCTATTGTGAGTATTAGCATCAATTTATTTATTAATCTAGTTATTGAAATCTTCGTCTAGTCTCTCCCACTTACCTCTAATTAAGATGGATTTTGAGCTAATGATTGACTTTAGATATGCTTTTTTGTGTGCAATTGGTATGAAAAGAGCCAATGAAAGATGGGAAAAGTTCATGATACCTAAGTCAACAAACAACTATGTAAGCTTCAACAGCTGTGTAAACTAATGAAATTGGTTTTGTATCTTTGTGGCCAACTCCAAGTTAAAAATGACTCTTAATCATACTTTAAGCTTTGCACTTATCCCCTTAAACCCAAATCCAAAGTATGCCCCTTTTCCTAATTGGAAATTATTTTGTGCCTTGTTGGAGTGACAATGGCGTTGGAACTATAACACAAAGTGGTCTTCCCAAGTGGGATTAGGCATGCTTTTCTCTTGCATGTTCCCAAAATGATGCAATTCAACTTTTAGGGTTACATCAAGATGGTGAAAAGGGTCCACATGCCTGATATTTCTTCACTTGCTTTCTCCGGCCTCACGGCAAGAACCATTTTATGGATGAGGAATCGTCAGAATATTTCATTCCAAAGAGAAATTAATTATTTTTATATTTTAGAATTTGTTAAAAAGTTGAACCGAACCAAAGCGGCTCTCTACTTTGTAAGACATACGAAAAGGTAAGTTAAATATTTAATAAATGTTAAAATATACAAATAATAAGTATAATTGATTGGGCAACAAATACAAAAAGGGCAGTATTGAGAATTTAGAAAGAGGGTTCTCTAGATGATAAGGACTAATTCCTTCATCTTTCCTACACTCTTCACCTCATTATTCGTCTGCCAGATTCATTCGTCTTCTTCAAAGTTGTCCTGTTCTGTTTATTCAAAAATCACAACGCCACCACGTGTCTTTCCCTTCCCCGCCACATGGTCTTACTGCTCCTAACACAAGTGTCCACTTTGACGGCTGTTAGTTGCGGGTTCTGTTCCGGCGCGGTAGCAGGCCCGTCACGCTCACACCACGTGTTTGTGACTTACTCCAAGTCCCCGAGTCTGACTTCCCCTTCCACGAATCCTGAGCTTGAGTTTGGACCTCGTGAGCCGCTAGATTCTTTGTGTGACCCGCATTGAAATGCTTGTGATCGCATGAAGGAAATCTTCACCGCTGATCGCGTGGACTCTATGTCGGTAACTCAAGCAAGGTCAGAGGAGAACAATTCAGTACATGGACGCAATTACAACTTGATACAATTAAAGCAATACTTTTTGTAAAATATTCACTAATGTCTTTTAAATGTGTATTTAATAATATATAAATTCTTTTATTTTACGTAAAACTCACATTTATTATTGTCATAGATGCATTAAAAAGTCGTTAATTATATGTTTTGAATAAATTATTTTATTTACAATCAAATAATAATTCAGTTTAAGGAAAATTTATTTATCTTAATATCTTTTTATTTTTAATTAAATTTCTAAGATCAACTTCACTACTTAATTCTAGCGCGTAGGAAATGTGGAGAAGTCGTCAACTAACATGCTTAACGCTTAAGTTAACAAACAAGGCCTTAACTATAGTGTGTGGTATGAAACGTGGGAAAGTCGGACACATTCGTTGGGTACACTTGCTCATGTAATAATAACAAAGTAGGGTTATGGAGTTTGATGGACAGTTTGTTTGTTCCGAACGTGGAAATGGAAGGAAGGATGTTGTTGAAGCGTGCAAGTCAAACAACGTTTGCATGTGCTTGAATTTGGAAGTGAACTTTGCGGTTACGCCTCATTTTACATACACTAACACCCTAAGGATAGGTTTAAGTTACTTCTTTTTGTTTCGGATTTTCCGAATCATTCCTGAGATGAGAGAGATCGGCACTTTTGTTCATCCAAAATAATTACAAATCAGAATAAAAAGAATAAAAAGTGAAAATCGAAATAAAAATATAACTACTGAATATGCATGTTTAGAATGTAAGTATTAAGGATTATACTAATTTGAGATCATCAAATATATACTAACATACAAAAAGACTTTGTTTGATTTTTATTGTGTTTTTTCTTAAATAAGATATAAAAAGTTGCTTGTTGACAACGTCAATTAAGTAATGATAATTACATATTAGATAAAATTTAAAAATAAATTATTTTTATTAATTAAATTTATTTTAATCTCTTATATAATATATATTATTAAAAATTATAAATACAAATTATCTTATTTTATGAAAATAAATAATTTAAATTTTATTAAAATCATTTTAATTATTAAATCATAATTTTATTTGAAAATTTATATTTTGAAAATATTTAATTTTAATTATATTTACAAATAATTTAATTTAATTTAATTACTCACAATTCTCATTAATAATTAATATATAAAAATAATTAAATAATATAGATTTATTTGATAATAAATCAAAATTATGATGAAACTAAAATTAAAAACATAAATTAAAAGTGTTTATTTTTTATAAAGCTAAAAAAAATTAGATTAGCCTTGGACCCTCGAATTTGACAGTAAAGATAAAAGAAAGAGATTCACCTCTTCTTATTTTAATAAACACTTTTAATTTAAAAGGTATTCATTAAGTAGATTACAAATTTTAAAGTGTCTATTTTTATTTTTTAAAATATAATCTTAAGCTTTCTAAAGTTTCTAATTTAGCAACAAACTTATTTCACCACATTACTAAAAATATTTTTTTATTTAATTTGTAATAATTTTAAAAGTTTTTTTTAAAAAATTAAAACTAAATTAAAAAATTCCAAAAGTTTGAAGACTATTTAATTGTTATTCCTTCATTAAATTAAGAGAATTAATATCTTTAATTTCTTCATAGTTTTTACTAATTATATAAAGGATAATAATTAATGTAATTGTTTAATTTAAATAACAAGTTTGAATAAGAAACCTTCAACTCCGAATTTTAAAAATCAAATAAAAGATATTTAATGACTAATAAGACGTTATTTACATTATTCATATTTCTTTAGACTTGCGTTTTGGTATGTTAAATTTAGATTAGTTTCATTTTAAGGAATTAGTTAATTTTTGTAAGATTAAATTGAGATTTAGTTCATCATATAATATAAGTATCAATTGTGTTGATTGAGTGCAATACTAGGGTTGTTTGGTTTTATTGGATCACTTCATTGGGCTTCTACAAAGAATTAGTGGGCTTAGACTTCCTGACCATGGCATGAATTTATTTTTTATGAGTCCAAGTGGATGAGTCCACAAAAGACAATTTTCTATATCGAAGAAGTTCAAATTATTAGTCGCTAATTTACAATAAATACATTGGATACAAACTTAAATGAAAACCCTAATAAGCAATTTTTAAATAACAGTATCACTAAATCATTATATTAAAAAACTCAACTAGTTCGACTGGTTCAGTCATAAAAATCTTAAAATTTTAAATTTTTCGATTCGATTTTTAACTTTTCGACTTGATTTACTTTAATAGCTCTTGTTGTTAAAAACACACCAGTTTATTAATTAATCGATTTTAATTTTACAATCTCTTTTTTAATTAAAATTTAAAATTTTCAATAGGAAAAGACAATATCTTTTAATTCTTTAAATTTATTTGATTTTTACCGATTTTATAATAGTTCAATATCAGTTGAACCTTTTAAACTTTAAACTTTTTTATCTTACGAATTTAAATTCTGTTCGGACTTTTTAAAAATTGATCATTAATTTCCTTTTCTATTTTGAAAGAAGAAATTCATTTTTGGAATACTTCACTTCCTTGTTCACCAAATCATTCTTTCCATTTCTATTTTGGAATAGGATATTTAAATTCACCAATTGTTCCCAATCTAGTAGGTTGCTATAAACAAGTTGATTACTTTTTTCAATCACATTATTCATGATTTTAAATGCCAAATTTCAAATGGAAATTCTTGATTAATAAGGATCATTATTATTAATTACAGGTTGTTATTAAAAAATATTTAAATCCCCTAACCTTAAAACATAAATCTCAAAATAAATACACTACTTTATTCTCCACAAAAACCCTAGACCATAACCCCACATTATAAGAATCCCTCTCTCTCTCCCTCCCAATCACCAAAACACAAGGTAAGCTCTCACAAGAGTCAAGTTTTGAAGTCTAAATACCGAAGACGAAATCTTTAGTGGATTCCTTCAAAACCCTTTAAAACAATCGAGTAAGGCCTGAAGATTGTACTGGGATTTTGGGGTTTTAGTGGAGTGTAATCAATGGATGATCTTGAAAACGCAATACTTATAAGTTTTGATGAATCGGGTACCATAGATTCTGCGCTAAAATCACGGGCGGTGGACTTTTGTCAGCGAATTAAGGAGTCTCCAACTATATGCAGTGTTTGTATAGAGAAGCTATGGTTTTGCAAGCTTGTTCAGGTTCAGTTTTGGTGCTTGCAGACTTTGCAAGAGGTTATCAGAGTAAAGTATGGACTTTTGAGTTCAGAAGAGAAGGACGGTGTAAGGAAATCTGTCTTCTCGATGTGCTGCTTTGAGAAAATTGAGGATAGCAATGCTGTTACGACTCTAGAGGGTCCTGCATTTATAAAAAACAAGCTTGCTCAGGTTTTGGTTACTTTGATTTATTTCGAGTACCCTTTGATTTGGTCCTCCGTTTTTGTTGAGTTTTTGCAACATTTAAGCAAAGGAGCAATAGTTATTGATATGTTTTGTCGGGTTCTAAATGCCTTGGATGATGAGTTAATTAGTTTAGATTATCCACGAACTCAGGAGGAGTTGGGGGTGGCTGGGAGGGTAAAGGATGCTATGAGAGAGCAATGTGTTGGCCAGATGGTTGGAGCATGGTATGACATTGTGTCCTTGTACATGAATTCTGATCCAGAGCTTTGTGCAAATGTGTTAGATTCGATGAGAAGGTACATTTCATGGATTGATATTGGGTTGGTTGCTAACGATGCTGTTTTGGGGTTATTGTTTAAATTGATTTTACTTAATGGAGGGTCTGATCAGCTTCAAGGTGCTGCTGTGGGGTGTGTTTTGGCAGTGGTTTCTAAGCGGATGGACCATCAAACTAAGTTAACAATGTTACAGACTCTTCGAATTAGGGTTTTTGGGTTGGTAACCAGGGATAGCGATTCAGAGTTGGTGTGTAAAGTAGCCGCGCTAATTACTGGGTATGCTGTGGAAGTCTTGGAATGCTACAGAAGGGTAAATACAGGAAATTCCAAAATGGTTTGCCTTGAACTTTTGAATGAAGTTCTGCCCTCTGTTTTCTATGTAATTCAGAATTGTGAGGTGGACACAACATTCACTAGTGTGCAATTTCTTTCAAGTTATGTTGCCACAATGAAGAGTTCTTCTCCATTGAAGGAGAATCAGCTTCATCATGTGGGTCAGATATTGGAAGTGATCCATTCCCAAATACAATATGATCCTACTTATAGGGATAATCTTGATATGTTGGATAAGATTGGGAGAGAAGAAGAAGACAGGATGGTTGAATTCAGAAAGGACTTATTTGTATTGCTGCGTAGTGTGGGTCGTGTGGCCCCAGAGGTTACTCAAGTATTTATCCGGAATTCTTTAGCTAGTGCCATGGTATCTTCACCTGAAAGTAATGTTGAAAAGGTGGAAGCTGCCTTGTCTCTTTTGTATGCACTCGGAGAGTCATTAAGTGATGAGGCTTTGAGAACAGGAAGTGGACTATTGGGAGAGTTGGTGTCAATGCTTCTTTCAACTCGATTTCCTTGCCATTCTAACAGACTGGTTGCACTTGTGTACTTGGAGACAATAACTAGATATATAAAATTCATCCAGGAGAATACACAATATATTCCCATGGTTCTTGCAGCCTTTCTGGATGAGAGAGGAATACATCATTCAAACATACATGTGAGTCAGAGAGCAAGTTATCTATTCATGAGAGTTGTGAAGTTGTTGAAGTCAAAGCTTGTGCCTTTTATAGAGACAATACTGCAG
Organism: Erythroxylum guanchezii; assembly: GCA_025629825.1. Classification (NCBI taxonomy): domain Eukaryota; kingdom Viridiplantae; phylum Streptophyta; class Magnoliopsida; order Malpighiales; family Erythroxylaceae; genus Erythroxylum; species Erythroxylum guanchezii. Next base: position 4,546,664 of record JAOTAX010000005.1, read on the forward strand.
GTATAAAACATCCGACACATTCTGCCATATATCATCTACAAAATTTTTAGGAAGATACAATCGTTTCTTTTAAATTCTGCATCTTCTGAATACTGTCATGAATTAACAGAGCCTTCAAGATGCAGTTACTAGATTTACAAGTATGGATCATACAGAAACTGATGTTTCAGAATCAGACGACGGGAGTCACATTTTTGAGGTACTCTTCCTTTTCTCCCCCTGTTGGTTATCTAATAGTTAAAATCAAAATACCATAGAGTTATGCATGCATGGATAAAGATGTGCTGTTGAAGATATTGTGTAATGGTACATAAAATAATTGGGGATTCATTCTTGTTCTAATATCTTTGGTGACTATTCACAGGCAATCGGTTTATTGATTGGAATGGAAGATGTGCCGCTTGAAAAGCAATCTGAATATCTTTCTTCATTGCTCAATCCTCTTTGTCATCAGGTTATAATTAGTTTTATAGTTCGTCTGAAATATTTGATTTTTCTGAAACATTTGATCTTTGTTGTTGATTCATTGTTTGTCTACCTCGGCTTTGAATTAATAATGTACTTTTGTCTGCAAAAAGTGACATACGAGAATATTTTTTTCTGGTTCATATGTGTTAAGTTATGCATTAACATACCATATCAATTCCAATGATTGATTTAGTCTTTTCTTCTCTTATCATTTCTTCTTACAGGTTAAGGCATTGCTCCTCAGTGCTGAAGTAATAAATCCAGATGACTCTCTGGGAAGAGTTTCCAATCTTCAGCATATAATAATGGCAATCAATGCACTCAGCAAGGTTCTTTGCCCATCCCTTTACCTCATAGCATGCTGGAAAAATAATTGTTTCTTTGACCTGCATGAACACACTCATTTTGCATTAAAAGTAATCTGCTTGCACTTGTAAACAATTGTTCTGAAGCAGTGTATTGAACTATTGAGTATTGCTAGATAAACTCCTTTTACTATAATCTTATCTTAATTACTTCATTTTTAAGCAACTATTTTTGATCTTTTCATTGAAGTGCCTGCCCTTCCATACTTTTCGGAGCATGTTTAGAAGCTAACTATGAATTTGATCATGTTCTTTGGTCTAGGGTTTTAGCGAGCGTCTTGTAACTGCTAGTCGCCCTGCAATAGGCCTCATGTTTAAGCAGGTTGGTGTCTATACCCTTTCTCTATTATTCTGTAAGTATGTTAGCTATTCAGTTTCTTTCTAATAATTTGCAATTTCTTAAAAGTGTTTTTTTTTCTTGATTTCTAATAATCTTATTTCATACAAATTTGTTTCATTGATTTTGCATTCCTTCATGTTCTTAATTTTGTTTTCCTCTTTCTGTGCTAGACACTTGATGTTCTTCTCCAAATCCTTGTTGTATTTCCACGAGTAGAAGCCTTGAGGAGTAAGGTAAGAGGAGTATGGATCCATGAAATCTTGGTCTTTCTTAGGTTGTTGACTGTGCATTCCTAAAGCTTGCTTCATGTTATTCAGGTCACATCCTTCATACATCGAATGGTTGACACTCTGGGAGTATCAGTGTTTCCTTACCTTCCAAAGGCATTGGAACAATTGCTTGCAGAGAGTGAGGTAAAACATATTCCCATTCTGTTGGTCCACATGAAATTCTTATTTTAACTTTGTGGCCCCAGGAGAGAAATCACCTTATTACTAGTTTATCGAGATCCAATGATTACCGCTTACATTTTCCTTTTCTTTGTGTTGAAAGACAATGATATAGATTTAAGGATCTGCGGTATCTATCTTTGTGGTTCTTGCCCTAGATAGGATAAATGTCTCTTACTAGCCAATATGATGTTTGAAATTGGAGCTTGGTTCTTCTGAAATGCTAAAATGTATATTGCTTATGATGAACAGTATTATGGATAAAGGCCACTTCAATTTCTGCTCTAAGGACATCTTGTGAGGTTTTTGGTACAATAGGCAACTTGGTTACCATAGTGAAGTGGATGAAACTGAGCAGTTGAATGGAGCATGTTTGATGTGATGATAATTACATGTTTTTCCTAATATTCTCCATTTCAAGGCTCTTATGTCTAGACTATGATTTAACTGCAGCCAAAGGAAATGGTTGGTTTACTTATACTCCTTAATCAGCTTATATGCAAATTCAATGCATCAGTTCGTGACATACTGGAGGAAGTATTTCCAGCTGTTGTTGGTAGAATATTTAATATAATCCCAAAGGATGCATTTCCTTCAGGACCAGGAAGCAATACTGAGGTAAGTAAATAAATACCAAATGGTCTGTTGTGCGTATTGGGTAGGGATGTCTCTCAATCAAATGTTGCATGAAATGAACATCCAATATAAGTAAAAATAATTTGATTGACAGGGTTTGATGTTTTGGTGCTTGAATTAGAAATTATTTCCTGCTGCATTTTTTGTCTTCGCTTGACATGAAATGTATTTTGTTGTGCTACTTTCATTTATAATGTGTTTAGTTTGTATATATTTATTTGGGGTGGGGCATTGGGATAAATTTTCACTGTTCATTTAAACTTTTGAATGTAGTGGAAGAACTTATAGGTATAGGAAGCTTATTGAATATCTTAATCATCATCAGCATTGTCATTACCGTTGTTATTATAATGTAGTTAAAATAGGATTACATGAAGTGCATTAGCTAAGACTTCTTTTCATGTTCTCGGTCAGGAAATCCGTGAGCTACAAGAACTTCAAAAAACAATGTACATTTTTCTTCATGTGATCACTACACATGATCTATCTTCGGTCTTCCTTTCACCCAAAAGTAGGGGCTACTTGGACCCTATCATGAAATTGCTGCTGCATACAGCTTGTAACCATAAGGATATTCTTGTAAGAAAGGTACTTCTACTGCCATCTGTATTTAATCTGGAAGGATTGGGTCTTCTTGCATATTGGAAAAGGCGTGAACTAATTGTAAGATTGTACTGATGGAAATGCAGGCATGTGTTCAGATATTCATTAGATTAATTAAAGATTGGTGTGTGAAACCTCAGAGTCAAGAACAGGTTTGTTGCACATCTGGTTTTTCATTTAGCAGTTTTAACTACTGAGGAGTTTCCATTCTCTAATGGAATTTAATCTTTCAGGTACCAGGTTTCCAGAATTTTATAATCGAGGCTTTTGCAACAAACTGTTGTTTGTACAGTGTACTTGACAAGTCGTTTGAATTCCACGATGCAAATACTGTGAGTGTCGTGCAGTTTTTCTTTTTTGTATTACTTGTTCTCTGTTTAGAAGTTATTTCATTTGTAAGGTAGCAGAATAATTTCTGAGGTGTGCCTGGAAACAGCTTCTAGGTGCTCTAATGGGTATTAGGTTGTGGATAAAACATTACTAGGACTCTGTATTTGTTTGAGGCACATGGCTCTTTGTTTTCATATTTCTTTTTTCCCTGTTTAGCCTCTAACTTGGTAGTTAAATAACATGTATAACACAGGTATAGTGGTAAACATCGTCTGTGATTGACTAATAATTATATGGAAGAAAAATGGACTAATCATATTGAGTGTTCAATTTCATTCAAATTTAACAAGAAGCTGCCATTAGCGATCTGTGATAGCACACATAATTGCTTTTGTTTTATTTTTTGATCTGTCAGCCTAATTACAGATCAAAGCAGTGTTAGTCAATTGTATAGCAATCAATGATGTGACATATGGTCATACCTACTGCTCTAAATACTTTCTGGACCTTTGTTTCAGCTTGTGTTGTTTGGAGAAATTGTACAGGCTCAGAAGGTCATGTACGAAAAGTTTGGTAATGATTTCCTCGTTCATTTTGTATCAAGAAGCTTTCTATCTCAAAGTTTGGCCGAGCAATACTGCCAAAAGTTACAGGTAACATGATATGTGCCAAATTATATTCGTATAGTTGAGCTGCTTGTTTGGTTTGAACTATCAGTTTGCAAATTGAAAACTGTGAATCTATTCCAGTTATCTTTTGTTAAACTGCACTAGTTAGCTTCAGTTGCCATGCAAACTGGGGAGTGGAAGTTGGTTTAAATGAATATACTTGACTCGGGGAGCATGTTGTTGGATTAAGTAGGGGGGAACCTTCTGCTTTTCTCTGTCGTGCTTTACTATTTATATCTTTATATACTGTTGAAAATGTGCCATATGAAATTAGATGGACTAAGTGGCTTACATTTTGTTGGAAGAGAAGGTTTGGTTCTTTTTGCTCTAACTCATGCTCTATGCATGTTATGTTTGTTCACCCAGGGTAGTGATATTAAGGCATTGAGATCGTTTTACCAGTCCTTTATTGAAAACCTGAGACTTCAACAGAATGGAAACCTTGTGTTGAGATAGCACATCAGAAAAACAGCAATCTTGTCTTTTAGCAGATAAACAATATTGCTGTGGCTAAATGTTCTTTTGTTGCTATCTATCTTCATCAGAATCTGGTTTCTGTTTTTCCATAGGTATGTTATCAAACTTCTGCACACTTCTTAGTAGCTTATCTCCCATCATAATTTGAGACTAATATGGGCAAACATTACAGGTGCTTCTTCTGTAAATAGCAAGTTTTTGTCAATTTCATGAACGAGGTATTGCCTTGAACTATTCGATAATATGGTTTTCTGATTTGTTCTAAAAACATGATTAATGTAGGATTAACTTGGTTATATATATCTGGTTGCAGTTGTACATTTTCGGCCGGTCGAATTGGGAGTTCAAGGAGTTCTTGTTTGGGGGCAGCTATTACTTTTTATCTCCACCCCAACCTTCAATTATGTTTCCACTCTTTTCTGATACATCTTTGTATCTTTCAATTCCTTTTGTTAATTTTGGCATGTGTGTATGTAATTAAATTCTTTTTTACCATTCCAAAGAATTGTTTTAGAGGTTGCATATGACATCCAGTTGCTAGAATTCTTGTTAGTCCTTATTATTGGTGAAAAGAAGTGAAGAAAGTTAATACAAGTTAGACCTTTGAATTCTTACTACATTTTGTTATTGGCCATACCATCCCATGTTTTTTTTAATCCTCCTTGTGTGCAAACAAAGCATGAGACAGAATATGTGTTTCCTTGTACAATGATGATTTATTTTACTTATTTTAAATTATTAGAATATACTTTATGATTTTATAAATTTTAAAAAGCAAGTTTTTGTTAAATGTTTTTCAAATTATATCAGTAGAATTTGTCGTATAATTGAATGTTACTGCATGTATTCTTAGAAATTTTAATATTAAAATATATGTTTTTAGGTTGTTTAAAATAATTATCAATATTTCTTTAAAAATATAAGAGAAGTCTATATCTTTTGCTTAAGAAAAAAAATTAAACTTTTAATATTTAACAAGAACATTGCCTTTTCAAAGTCGTGCAATTTAAAATTAAAAAGTCAATATTTAAAACATTACTGCTGATAATGCGACGCACAGACATGAACAAGCCAGCACCAGTCACAACATTCTCAAATGATCTGTTCTTAGCTGGAATCACTATAAAAATTGAGCAAAAAGAAGCACGAGTCACGACCTAAGTCAGGGAAGAATAGACAAGCGGGTTATGGAATTTGTTACCAAAGGTTACATTACATCAAGAGAAGACTTTGATTAAAACAAGGCAGATGAAATTTTATACTCGGATATCCATCACAACTTTATCATGCAAGAACGTTGAGTCTCTCATTTCACAATCTGCCTTGACCTTCCCATATTGTCTTCCGTTGTTCATTCTCCAATGCCTTTGGTTTCTTCCTTGCTTTTGGTTTACACACCAGAAGAATTTGTTAGGAAAATTGGGTAATTTTTCTCTTTAAGGTAAATAACTAGTGAAGTGAACTGATTCGGTAATACGTAGGAAAGACTGTCAAACAAACTCCTAAGACAGTATTACCATTCCACGTAAAATCCTAGGAAAAGACGGAGGGGTTACAAACGGTCACATTTAAAACCCGGTCTCCTAAACAGAAATTACGTGCGCGGTGTATTTATCACAACCTAACCCGTGTATACACACGAATAGTAAATACACTCAAATAAATTGAACACAACACTACAAATATACCCGACAAATAATATTGAATACTATAAATGCGGAATAAATAAAAGAATAAAGAAAGAACACACCTGAAAATTGATAACGGAGTTCGGCCAATTGTGCCTAGACTCCGAGCATCACTTAAGACAGCCTGCTCTTATTAAGAAGAGAATACTAAATTTGATATGTGTACAAATTTTGAGTATATATCAAATTTTTGGGATGAATGAGAATGGGAGGGGGAGGAGTTCTTTTATAACTTAACAAACTCCTCTCATTCTCATTTTTTGCCAATATGGAATAGAAATTGAGCCACCAAAGTCAAAAAAAAAACAACAAATCTCTACCTTAGCACAATTTCGGGTCCCACCAAATACATGCATCATTCATCCTCCCAATCAAACAAAACAATCTTTGTAGTGCTTTCAATTTGCGCCCTTAGGCGCCAACTCAAATGTGCAGGATATTGACCAAGTCTAAACAATATTCAAACTTAGCTTTTGTAACCATCTTGGTTAGCATATTTGCAAGATTCTCTGTAGTCCGAATCTTTTGAATAAGTATCTCCTCTTCTTCCAGAATTTTCCGCACAAAGTGATAGCGAACATCAATGTGTTTCGTCCTTGCCTGAAAGACTTGATTCTTTGCTAAATGAATAGCACTCTGACTGTCAGAATATACCTCAAGTTGTTTCTGACCAACTCCCAAGTCTTTAAATAACCCATGAAGCCAAATTACCTCTTTTACAGCTTCTGTAATAGCCATATACTCTACCTCTGTTGTAGACAAAACTACCATTGACTGCAAAGTAGACTTCCAACTAACTGGTGCCTTTGCTAAAGTGAACAAATAGCCAGTTGTAGATTATCGCTTATCTAAGTCACCTGCATAGTCAGAATCGCAATATCCAGCTATGCGTTGACCAAGTAATTCATCCTGCTCAAATGCTAAACCAACATCTACGGTATCTAAGATATACTATAGAATCCATTTCACAACTTGCTAATGAACCTTGCTAGGATCATGCATATATCTGCTCACAACACTAACTGCCTGTGAAATTTTGAGTCTCGTACACACCATTGCATACATCAAGCTACCTACTGCATTAGCATAAGGGACTTTCGCCAAGTATTCCCGTTCTTCATCCGTCTTTATAGATAACTGGTTGCTAAGCTTCAAATGAGGAGCAAGTGGAGTACTTATAGGTTTTATGGCTCTATTCATACCAAAACGTTGTAATACTTTCTTCAAATACTGCTTCTGAGTTAGCCAAAGCTTGCCTCCCTGTCTATCCCTGCTTATCTCCATGTTGAAGATCTTATTGGCTTCTCCCAAATCCTTCATCTCGATCATTTTACTCAACTGAACCTTCAACATGTCAATTTCACGTTGGCTCTTTGCCACAATCAACATATCATCAACATATAAGAGTAGGTAGATGTAGGACCCATCTTGAAGTCTGCGCAAATATACACAATGATCGTATTTACTTCTTGTGTATTTTTGACCCTTCATAAACTTGTCAAATCTTTTGTACCACTGCCTTGGAGATTGCTTCAGTTTATACAACGATTTGTTTAGTTTGCAAACCCAGTTTTCTTTACCAGCAATCTTGTATCCATTTGGCTGAGACATATAGATTTCCTCTTTCAAGTCACCGTATAAGAATAGGGTCTTCATATCAAGTTGAGCTAGTTCCAAATTCAACTGCGCCACCAAGGCCAATAAATTCTAATGGAAGAATGATTAACAACCGGAGAAAATACCTTATTATAATCAATTCCTTCCTTCTGAGCGTAGCCTTTAGCCACCAACCTTTCCTTATAGCGAATATCATCTTTATCAGAAAATCCTTATTTCTTTACAAATACCCATTTACATCCAATTGCCTTCTTTCCCTTCCGTAGTTGTGTCAGCTTCCATGTCTTATTCTTCTCAAAAGATTGCATTTCCTTTTCCATTGCATCTGCCCATCTGCCACTTTCTGAACTTCGGATTGCTTTTGGGAAGGTAGGTGGAACATCATCAACAACTGGAAGTGCATAAGCTACCAAGTCAGTAAAACGAGCAGGTTTTTGAATTTCTTGTCTCATCCTTCTAGCGACAATTGACTCTAATTGCTGCGGAGGTTCTTGGGTTGGAACCTCTTCCTCCTCTGACTCTTCTTTTGCCATAGGAGAGTCACTAGTAGTGCTTTTTGCTAGGATCATCACTGTTTGTTTAAACTCCACCTGCTTCAGCATACACTCCACCTGTTGCGAAGTATCATCAGCCCCTTTTGGAGTTACCTTATTTAACATGGCAGATTCATCAAAGGTAACATCCCAGCTGACAATTGTCTTCTTTGACTCTAGACACCACAAACAGTATCCCTTAACTCTAGTATTGAAGCCTATAAATAGAGCCTTCTTTGCTTTTGGATCCAACTTTGATTCATTAACATAATAATATGCAGTAGAACCAAAAATACGCAAAGAATCATAATCTGTTGTAGGTTTCTAGGACCATACCTCTAAAGGAGTCTTGCCACCAATTGCAGATGATGGCAAACAATTAATGAGATGTTGAGCGTATGTCACTACCTCAGCCTAAAACTTTCTGTCTAATCTAGCATTAGACAACATACAACGAACTTTCTCCATTAGTGTCCTATTCATACGCTTCGACATCCCCTTATGTTGTGGTGTTTTTCTAACTGTAAAGTGCCGAACGATGCCAGACTCTTGACATACCTCCAGGAAAGGATCACTCTTGTATTCTCCACCATTGTCTGTTCGAAGAACTTTGATCTTTCTTCCTGTCAGGTTTTCAACTTGAGCTTTCTACTTAAGAAAAACTCCAAGCACATCATCTTTGTTCTTCATAGAAAACACCCACACTCTTCTGGAAAAATTATCAACAAAAGTGACAAAATAATGCCTACCTCTAAGAGATGGAGTCTTAGCAGGTCCCCACATATTTAAGTGCACATAATCCAAAATACCCTTAATGTCATGGATGGCAGTGCCAAATTTCACTCTTCTTTGTTTTCCCAAAATACAATGCTCACAAAATTCTAATTTGCAAGTCTTCGTACCTTTTAATAATCTTTGTTTGGCAAGAATTTGCAAGGATTTTTCACCAGCATGTCCTAAACGCATATGCCACAACTTTGTTGCCTCTGCATCCTTCTTGCTACTAAAAGTTGTTGCCGCTACTGTCCCAACAACTGTACTACCTTGGTAGTAATATAGATTATTTTTTCTTATGCCTTTCAACATCACAAGTGCTCCCGAAGTTGCCTTAAGAATTCCATCTCGCACTATTACAACTAGGCCTTTTGATTCTAGGTCCCTAAAGAAATGAGATTCTTTTTCACATTCGACACGTACTGAACATCCTTCAAAATTCTGGTGGATCCATCATGATTCCTCAGCTTGATTGAACCTATCCCAGTTGTTTTACATGGATTGTCATTGCCCCTACTGTAAACAACTCCACCATCAATTTCTTCAAAATTAAAGAACCACTCCCGGATGGGAGACATATGATAGGTGCAACTTGAATCCAGAATCAACTCGTCTGAATAGAATGTTGAAGGTGATACCACTAAAAAGACATCTGACTCTGTTGAAGTAAATCACATGTTAGTATAGACTTAATATTCAACATACAAATGCACAAGAATGGGGGGGTTGAATTGTATATTCTTTTTTAATGATCCCCTTTCTAAGAACTTCTTGTAAAACTTGCTTTTTCCTTAAAACTATTGAAAATAAGTATAACGAAATATTGTAATTTATTTCTAAGTGCTTGTATAAAACAGTAAGAGTAGTAGTTGAGAGATGAGAGAGAGTCGACACGGTAGATTTATACTGGTTCACCCCAAACTGTGGGCTACGTCCAGTCCTCAGAATCTTTTCTGAGATTTCACTATACTTTGCAAAGATACAAGTATTCTTTTCTCCGAGCCTCTTCAGGTCTCTTATAACAAATATTCTTTTCACACTTAACCTCTTAAGGCTATCTGCTTTTCTTCTTTCAACTAAAAGATGTTTCGAGCTTTGTTACAGATAAAAATAGCTCTAAGTTTTAGCACAATAAGATTTCTAGCTTTGAATTTCACTAACTCTTTCGAAAATCTCTAACTTCGTAACTCCTTCAGTCTTCGACTCCGACTCGTATTTATAGCCTTCGTCTTCAACTACTTCTTGATAACTGCTTCTTTCTTCTTGTTTCTTGATCTTTAAAGAATCAGTTATTCACTTAAGTTCTGTAACCAACTCAAACTGATAATCATCCGACGTGGTATCGGGTCTTTCGTCTCAGTTTCTTTCGTCTCAGTTTCTTTCGTCTCACTTTTATCATCTCATTTTTCTCTCACTTCTGTCTCACTTTGTCTTCCGTCTCATTTTGTTTTCCGCTTCCGTCTCACTTTGTTTTGCTTCCGTCTCATTTTCTTTTGCTTCCGTCTCATTTTTTGTTTTCCACTTCCGTCTCACTTTGTATCTGCTTCCGTCTCATTTTGCTTTTGCTTCCGTCTCACTTTGTTCCGCTTCCGTCTCATTTTGTATCTGCTTCCGTCTCACTTTCTTTCATCTCATTATTTGTTCTTCATCAAAATCATTAAACGTAAAGTCATTTTGACTTAACGTCTGCATCACTTTTACACTCTGTAACATTTGCATCTTGTGGAGCCTTCCCTTTCTTCTTCAACTTTGGACAGTCTTTCTTCTAGTGCCCTTTCTCATGACAGAAAGCACACTCATCTTTGGCAACTCTACTTTTTGATTTGGATCATCGTCTTCTCCCCTTCGATCAGCTCTGCTGACGACTTCTTGCCACAAATGCTTCATCTTCTGTAACTGCTTTACTTTTCTTTTTATCTTGCTTTCGCAATTCATGACTATACAAAGCAGAATACACAACATCTAAAGATACATTCTCCTTCCCATGAAGTAAAGTAGTTTCTAAGTATTCAAATTCATCCGGAAGCGATGATAGCAACATCAAAGCCAAGTCTTCATCTTCAAATTTCACATCCAAATTCAACAGGTCTGCTACTAATTGATTAAACATAGTGATGTATTCATTCATAATAATACCTGGTTGGTAATTAAATCGGAACTGTCTTTTCTTCATAAGGAGCTTATTCTGACCACTCTTTTTCAAAAATTTGTCTTCCAATGCCTTCCACAATTTGTGTGCAGAAGTCTCATTTTTGAAAGCATACTTCTGCTCTCTAGACAAACATGATCGAATTGTTCCGCATGTCAACCGATTTATGATACTCCAATCCTTATCTTCTACATATTCTGATTTTTTTTCTTCAATAGCTATGTCAAGGCCCTATTGGAAAAGGGAATCCAGAACCTCGCCTTGCCACATGCCAAAATGACCAATACCGTCAAATATTTTCACCGCCAACTTCATACTTGACATTGGAATCCTCTGCCATGTGGATGAGGAAATCGATGCTGCTTGTGTCATATTTGTTGTGTCCCCAGTTGCTGGTGAATTTACATACATCATTACAAACTCAATAATAATATTCAATATTACAAACAAGCCAAGGATGAACCTTCGGCTTTGATACCAATTGTTGGAAAATCGGGTAATTTTTTCCTCTAAGGTAAACAACTAGTGAAGTGAACTGATTCGATAATACCCAGAAAAGACCGTTAAACAGACTCAGAAGACAGTATTATCATTCCATATAAAATCCCAGGAAAGGACGGAGGGGTCACAAATGGTCCCACTTAAAACCTGGCTCCTAGACAGAAATTACGTGGACGGTGTATTTATCACAACCTAACTCGTATATACACACGAATAGTAAATACACCCAAATAAATTGAATACAATACTACAAATATACCCGACAAATAATATTGAATACTATAAATGCGGAATAAATAAAAGAGATAAGAAAAGAAAACACCTGAAAATTGATAACGGAGTTCGGCCAATTGTGCCTAATCTCCAAGCACTACTTAAGACAGCCTGCTCTTATTAAAAAGAGAATACTAAATTTGATATGTGTACAAATTTTGAGTATATATCAAATTTTTGGGATAGATGAAAATAGGAGGGGGAGGAGTTATTTTATAATTTAGTAAACTCCTCCCATTCTCATTTCTTCCCAATATGAAATATAAATTGAGCCACCAAAGTCAGAAAAAAAAACAACAGAATTTACCATCCTTACCAAATCATGGAACAGAAAAGAATGAACAATGAAGAAAAATATTTATGAGCTCATATTAATATTCTTTTAGAAGTATGTTTGTGAAAGCGACTGCTAATCCTGGATTGGTTAGATGGTTTGGAAAGCTGTGGCCGACTTGAAATGCAAGGAAAAGAGGACCATATTGGACTGCAACAGCATTTTTTTCCAGTTGATGACATTGTGTGGAGAGTATTAAGTTTAATTGAACAAGGGGTGCTATTGGCGTGGAAAAGACTTTGTTATCTTATGTGATGACCGTGAAATATACTCAATTTGTCTTCTGTTTTGTCTGAATCTCCTTGTCACTAACAGGAATCGTCTTAGTTTGAAGAAAAAAAAATGAAACTTTCTTCCCTGAGTCCGGCAGGTCCAGCTTGTGTAATCTAGAAATACGTCGAAAAAACATGCAATTCCAACATCATTTTGTAATCTACACTGAATTCTTAACACATTCGTCAACTTTTGGTATATCTTTGTTGCATGGACCAGCTCATTCCAAATTCGGCTAGAGTGATGACTAGTTCATATCACTCGAGACTTGGAATTGGACAACTTTATTACTAGGAATCCATATTCTAATGTTCTTTCATTTATTGTTTTGATGGGTCTATAAGAGACATAGATATACTCATCTCACTTATATCAACGTATAATTGTTACACACACCATTCAGAGAGCCACATTGCAGAATCATACAGAATCTGGTTCCTGTTGAAATGGAGGAGACGCAAGCACACACACTTATATTACATGGATAAAATATATATTCTAAACGCGTCCCCACAAAGACCCGCAAGGTAGAGAGGGTTGCATAGAATTTTCAGTAGCAGAACAAGATAAAGACACGAAGCTCTAGACTTATACTTCTGTTTTCTTATTCCAAGTGCTGATCTATAGTGATTGGTCATCAATGAATCATGGACTTCTTTCAAAGCTTTGCTCACAAAAATTCTAACTGGCAGTCACCTTTATATACCTGCTGCTTCCCCATAATTTTCTGCCAAAACTAGGGTAGGAATAAGGGTGTGTGACTGTTTAGATTTGTATACAACCATTCTCAAAAAAGCTTGTGCTAGAACTCTGGCCTGCCACTTATCTCATAGAGAATGAGTTTCCAATGTTCCAGTTGGAAGTCTTTGTTGTCAGGATGTTTCAAGAGTGAGATACTGTGTTCAGAACAAAATGATGTAGTTCCTAAACCAAGTTCCTCTCAAAGATTATCCCTTGCAGACTTTAGCAATCCCGGTTTGATAAACTCTGTCCATGAGGTAACAACTAATATCTCCAGCCTGCATATTTTCACCCTCAAAGAGCTGAAGATGGTAACACATAACCTCTCAAAAAGCGAACTTCTTGGTGAAGGTGGATTTGGAACTGTGTACAAGGGGTTCATTGATGATAAACTGAGGCCTGGCTTAAAGGCTCAGACAGTGGCTGTCAAGGTATTGGACTTGGATGGTTCTCAAGGACACAGAGAGTGGCTGGTACGAAAGTAAATTCACTTCCATTTAGTTAAACATTTATCATTTTTCAGTAGACAGATTAACAAAATAAAGTATTCAACTTTTCAGGCTGAAGTCATCTTCCTGGGGCAATTCAGACACCCGAATCTAGTAAACTTGATCGGCTACTGCTGCGAGGACGAGCATAGGCTTCTAGTTTATGAATATATGGAGAAAGGGAGCTTAGAAAAACAATTATTTACCAGTAGGAACTTCTTCTTTCTGTCACTAGTGTTCAACCTCAATTCTGTAAAACAAAACTAAATACAATTGCAGAGACGTAAGTTGGAGACAGACTTTGTGATGAGAACACTAAAACAGAAGTTTTGAGTGATAGAATCCACATAATTGATAGGAAACCACGCTTGGAATTGTCTCTTTAATCCTTTTCTCCGATGTTTTTGCCCTTCTTGGCATGTTTTGACCTCTGATCACTGCAGGATATTCGATGACCTTGCCGTGGTTAACAAGACTGAAAATTGCAGTTGGGGCGGCAAAAGGTCTGGCCTTCCTGCATGAAGAAGAAAAACCAGTCATATACAGAGATTTCAAGGCTTCAAACATCTTGTTAGACTCGGTAATAATTTATCCTTATTCTGTGTCTTATTTGTTGACCAAGAAGACATCTTTTAACGGCCTGCAACACCATTCCGGTTACAAACTGACAAATGAATACTTCCCTTCAGGATTATAATGCAAAACTTTCAGATTTTGGCTTAGCAACAGATGGACCTGAAGGAGATAAGACGCATGTTACAGCTGAAGTTATGGGCACAGCAGGTTATGCTGCTCCTGAATATATAGCTACTGGTAATTCAAGTTTAAGCTTTGGATGATTAGTGACATTAACATTAATGATCTGTATATCAACTCAAAAACATGGTCTTTTCCAGGTCACTTAACAACAATGAGTGATGTATTCAGTTTTGGAGTGGTACTTTCAGAGCTACTAACTGGGAGGAGATCAGTAGACAAGACACGTCCAAAAAGAGAGAAGATTTTGGTGAGTTGGGCAAGGCCATTATTGAAGAATCATCACAAGCTCGACCAAATAATGGACCCTAGACTCGAAGGCCAGTACTCAACTGAGGGGACTAGAAAGGCAGCTGCTTTGGCGTACCAATGCTTGAGTCATCGCTGCAAAAGTAGACCCACTATGAGCACTGTTGTGAATGCCTTAGAGCCACTGTTGGAGTTAAATGATATACCAATCGCGCCATTTGTGTTAATTTTTCCAACTGAAGGCAAAAAGGAAACAGACATAGACATGAAAGGGAGAGAATGCGCTAAAGCATGCCCCGAGGTAAAACATTGTAACAGAGTTCAAGGAAAGAAGGAAATGGAGGAGGACAAAAGCAGGCAACGTGGATTTCGCAAGCACAGGCATAAGACTAAGTCATCAAGTTCTCGAGATACCCATTCTGATACTGAACTGTATACAGCTTTAGGAACTAGTTTATACTCTCACACGTACACAAAGAAATTAACTAGCAGTGTTAGATTGTAGAAGTACTGCTGAACATTTGTATAGCTCCTCTCGTTGCCATTTTAGCCTTCTCTGAGAATTCACATCTTTGGCAAGAATATTGCAACTTCTATACAAATTGAGTATTCTAAGGTAGAAAAATAGGGAAACAAGACAAGATACTCGAAACAGGAGACTGAATATTAACAGGAAGTAGTGCTTCTGAAAAAGGGCCATTTCAAGTTCAAAGCAGCAAACTTTCTGACATTTCAACATAAAGCCATCTAAGAATTTCTCACCGGACTGTATTCTGCATTCTCATAATATTGGTGCTTAATTTTCTAATTGACAAAATTTTCAACCCTTAAATACTTCAACAGAGATTGACTTCATTCTAACTGGACAGGCCTTTTCAGAAGTGGTGCTACACCTAAAAATGATCAAAATTCACAAAACGAGTTATACCATCACGACCAATTGTTTGATGTTGAAAGAATAACACGGTGGGTGAACGAATTTGAAATCTGTGTTAAAAGGTTTCATGCTTTTGGCTAAACATGTTTTGGATGAGAAGTAAAATTGCAGAATTCCAGCAACTCACCTATTGCAAAATTCCAGCAACTCACCTATTTCAGAATTCCAACAACCCACCTAAAACTGTAGTCAAATACAAACTGTTCTATTGCCCTTGGGAATTTGACAACTGAAGGTCGAAGATATTTTGCGGTTAATGGCAATTCCAGAAGCGTTTTAGCTTTATTGACTTTTGGGACGACGTTCAGGTCCTCTCAGACTTTAAGCGCCCAGTGAAATGGTTTCTTAACATTAAAGTTGTTTACTGTTTGGCACTATCATTCTGTCAACGCACATTAATGGAAGTATAGATCATCTGCTACCCTTTCCATCCCTTGCATCTGATGAAAGAGTCTTCACATCAAAAGAAGACAAAGAGATGCACTACAAAGTTCATACGAGCTTTCAGTTTCGGTGTTGATAAAAATCAAGCTGTCTTTGCATACTCAATTGGTGAGAGAAAACTCAAATCTGTCTGCAAAGAATTATTCGTATATTCAACTGACGAAGACTAATATGACTATTTAACTGAAAAGATGGATGAATTTATCCGACAATTACAGCTGCACCATATATGCATACATCATCTCTCCAATGATTCAATACCTCATGTTTACATTCAAGAATAAGGGAACAAAACTACCAAACAGCATAAGCAAAAACAATACCATAGTCCACAACTAAAACTACTATTAACCAAACAGTAGCACCTAACTTTCCAGACACACCACGGGTGTATGCATTGACACTAAACAGTTTGGTTTTTACATTGCGTTATCAGTTTGCAAAGTAGCCACATCATCAATTAGATAGGGATTTCTTCCTTTTCCTTCTCCTGGATTTCTTAGTAGAGTTTAGGTTGATGCATTTGTCGTCATCTTGATCCCTAATCCATTCCTCGTGATACTTCTCATTGTAGGGAGCAATCTCCCCATTAACGAATGGTTCTCCTGAAATGAAATTCATGACGAATTGTTGGAATGTATAGCATTGATACAAATATAAAAGAGTCAACTTCCTTTTCTGCAGATACTACAGAACAGACAGCAAGTAGAAACACAAGCTAAAATCCATTACCATAGAAATGGAAATCAGTCGTCTTCCACAGATTCAGTTGGATGACTAAATCAAGCATTTGCCCCAAAAAAAAAAAAGAACAAAATCTAACAGAAATTTCAGGGAATGACAAAGCACTTGGAGATATAGAACTGGACAATAGTCAATACAAACAATTGAAAATTCACAACCGTCAGAGCATTCTAGGAAATTGATGCAATAGAATATGAGCTCACGTAGAGAAAAGCTCACCTCCATATCCGTTTTCACCATAACATAAGTATGAATCCGGTAGAACCCATTTCACACTACGCAATGCTGCACCAAGAAAACAATCCATGAAAGCTACAAACTTTTTTAAACCAGCTCTATTTCTAGCAAAACGAAAAGGGTGTCAGAGTAACTAACATTTGATCTTAAAAGTCAAACTCTCTGGCACTTTGCAACCAAATGCATAGTAGTACTTGGTAGAAACAGAGTATATGGCGTTCTTTGCTTCCTCTTCACTGCAAGTATCCCATAATTAATACATTAGCAACTAAAAGACGAGCCCTGGGTTTTAAGTAACTGAGCCAAGTGGTCAAAATCGGTAAAGACACCATCTTTAACAACGGAATCTCTAAAGAGATGTACTTCACCTTCCCAAGGCCATAGCTAATGTCTTCACATATCCACTAACTATCTCATCTCGAACTGGGTATCCCTTAGGAGCCTCCATAACCACGAGCCAGTGCTCATAGTCACATCCCTCAAATACACAAGACAACCGAGTCAACTCGGCAGTCCTTGGGTTTGTGGCACCAGAATCACTAGAAAAGAAGAGTCTTGAAGCCAATGACTGAAAACTCTCCGTTGATCTGTACATAGCTGCCGTCAAATCTAACATTCGCCGGACGGCGCGGAGCATGTGGACGGGGGACGGAGGTCCGTGGGGGGGAAGATGGTTTTAGGGAAATCGAGCGGCTAGAGTAGAACAGGTTAGAAGGGACATGAGCCGACATTGCAACAATACAGAGAAAGCATAACCTTTTTTTATTTTATTGATCACCATAGTATTACATTCTAAAACGCCGCCGTTTAATCGTTCTGAAACATAGTACAAACCACAAAAGCCAAAGCTTGTAGAAAGTGATCACATGGCGTATAGGGGAAGAGGAAGCCTAGGCTCAGGAACAGCAGCGAGTGGGATTTTTCTAGGAGTAGAGAGACCAAAGATCTCCTCCATGTTCAAGTCCTCTGTCTTCATATGACCAGGCAACTTCCATTTAAATCCATGCAAAATATTTGCCAAGCTTGATTGGATCACCTTCAGGCCAAGACTATAACCAGGGCACATCCTCCTGCCAGCACCAAATGGCAACAACTCAAAGTCATGTCCCTTCACGTCTATGGCCTTGCCAATGAACCTCTCGGGACAGAACTCATTTGGGTTCTCCCACAAACTGGGATCTCTCCCTATTGTCCAAACATTGACAAGTACACGAGTGCCCTTTTGTATGTCATAGCCATGAATGTTGATGTCTTCACGAGCCAACCTAGGCACTAACATTGGTGCCACAGGGTGTAACCTCATTGTCTCTTTAATGATTGCATCAATGAAAGGTAGATTAACAATGTCTTTCTCTTCTACCCATCTTTCTCTTCCAATTACTCTGTCAAGTTCTTGTGTTGCCTTCTCAAAGATCTCTGGTTTCTTTAATAGCTCAGAGATTGCCCATTCCACTGTCACTGCAGAGCTTTCAGTGCCTCCAGCAATCAAGTCCTGAGGATCATACTAATAAACCATAAGTAATATAACGAGAAAGAAATACAACAAAAGAAGAATTTGGGCCATTTCCATGTATAACTCAATCATCAGCAAAAGTAGGCCTATTAAGACATCATTTATAGGAATAGTACATGATTTGTACTGTTCTTCCCACAAGTTGCAGGAAGCCTATCAATGGCATCTTCCAAGGCCAATCTTCTTCTGTTCTTGAAGAGAATTGCAAAGGAAGTGAATCAGGTTTCTGATTACTTTAACGAAAACAGTTTTATCTGATACAAACCTGAGTAAATGCCTTGACTCCATTTCTCTCTAGCTTAACCTCAAGATTAGGATCATCTGCAAGCTGCAAAAGCACATCAACCATATCCTTAGCCACATAATCCTTGACCCCTTTTCTTCTCTCGTTATGTTCATCCAATACATGCTCCAAAAACCTGTCAAACTTCTTGCTCAAAACCTTCATTCTCTTAATATACCCTTGCAAATCCAAGAAAGCAATCCACGGTATGGAGTCCCCTATATCCAACACCCCGTTAAGCAAAAACAACTCATCAAGCATTTCCTTGAACTCCTCGGGCGTGACTATTTCATTCTCATTTTCACCCTTCACCGTATACTTCTTCCCCAACACCATACGACTGATCACATTCAAGCTAACGTCTGACAGGTAATCTTTAAGATTAACAACCTCACCATCTGATTTAAACAGGCTTCTAAGAAGAGATTTCAACTCCTCCTTGCGTATGTACTCGTATGACTCGAGACGTTTAGCGCTGAAAAGTTCCATCAAACACATTTTACGAGCTTGACGCCAATAGGGTCCGTAGGGTGACCATGTGATATCTGAGAAATTGTAGGTTGTGTACTTGCCTGCAGCAGTTTTGGGGCGACAAGCAAAGTTAACGTCGTGAGTTTTAAGGATGGTTTTGGCCATTTCGACAGAAGATCCAACCACAACAGGAAAAGATCCGAACTTTAGGTGCATGAGTGGACCATATTTTTGAGAAAGTTTGTCAAGTGATCGGTGTGGAAGTGAGCCTATAAGGTTAAGGTTGCCAATGATGGGAAATGGTTTTGGTCCTGGTGGCAGATTGAGTCTCCGGCGTCTGAACCTGCGGGAGAGGAGGATGACAGCTACGGTGGCGAGCCAAGCTGCAAGATAGGTAAACCAGGTAGGATTATCCATTGGGTGCGAGGAAATTTGAAAGATTTTGTGATGGAACTTTGGATATGAGATTCACGTAGACATCGAAAGGTACTTATAGAGGCGAGAAGTCACAGGTCTTGGTCATTGTGGTTGTCGTTTTAACGTTTGAAACTGCTCAATGACTTCAAGATTTTGTCGTTATTTCATGTTAAATGTAGTGTTGTTTTCTTGATATCATATTCTCTTACCAATATTACCAATATTACGGTGTTTTATTATGTCCAATAAATTTAGTTATTTATTTATATAAATTTTACATAAATTTTATAAAATAAATAGCTAAAATTTTATGAGACAGAATAAAACAGAATAATATTAAACAGAAAATTTGAACTCTATTTTCTTACACAATTATTAATTAAATATCCCTTCAAAGAATAACATGAAACTGGATCTTGTGGAACATAATTGATGTGGTGTGTATAGTATTTGGAATTGAGACTTTTGGAAGTGGGATCATTTCTTGGTGTCATTTGTAAGTTAAAAAAGTTATATCACTCCCTTTATTAGTTAAAAATAAAATTGCGTATTATTAAACTTTTTCAAATTTTATTCTTCGCGAGATTTCTATTTAATGTTGTTCTTGTTGTTAGATGAATTTCACCTAAAATAGAAAATAAATTCTTATTTAATAAATTCTTATTTTTTATATTGAATTCAACTTTTCAAATTACATCGTAACTTTTTAAATAACAATTTTAATCAAGTAGAAGAACTTAAATTAAATATTTTAATATAAACAATAAAATTTAAAGACTTTCTCCTCAAAATTAAAATTTTATCTGAGGCAAAGACATCTGGGTTTATTTTATTGGTAGAGATTTTGCAAGCTACCTTTAACCTGCCATGTTATGTTAAAAGTCACTAAAAAAATGAATCGGAAATGAAGGGGTTGTTAGTAGCTTGTGTTTGTTTTCTAAGAAAGTGAAGGAAAAAGCATAAGAAATTGCTGAAGTCATTGGACACTCCTGTGTTTGTTTTCTAAGAAAGCGAAAGAAAAAGCATCAGAAATTGCTAAAGGCATTGGACACCCTTTTCCAAGAGCATAAGAAGACAAAATTTGGTTGTTATGGGAGAGAAGTGGGATATAATTATAAACAACGACTCTTGACTTTACCTTAATAAAAGATTTGGAAATAATGGGCATGGTGATCAAAAGGGTTATTTTACTGGGTCTTGGTCTTTCCTTTAAATAATAGGAATTGTTAGAACTTGACCATTGACTCTCACTTAGTTGGAATTTCACTGAACTTTCAGTCAGTTCAAATCCAGAAGCAAAAGCAAATTAATGGATTTGAGTCAATGCAGCCGGTGGCTCTCCCAACTGTAGTTGGTGTAGGATTAACTTAAAGGCATTAGTGGGGGACTAATTAATCAAGTTCCTCGTAACAAAGAAGAATAGCCTAAGCTAGCCACTTAGAAGCATCTTTGCATATGTTAAGGTGTGATTTTAAGCCTTATGAACCTATTACTAAGAGTTTGTAATACATATATTACTTCTAACGATTCTATAGATAAATAATTAGTAGTTTTTAACCTTTTTTATTAACCTAAACTGCAATAGATGAAAATCATGACCCTCTTTTTTCTTCATTAGTCTTGGTTGGTGGGAACGTTTTGTCCATTGAAAAGGAAGCATACTGGGCCACCCTTAGTTCATAAACAGGGTTATTTTAAGCTGGCTACTATGAGATTTATTGGTTGTTGAGATAATGTTACTATTAAATTTGTTATATATTTATCATGAATCTGCCAAGCCTCTTCCTTAGAAATGCGTGGAAGTTTACGAGATATTAGTTGCCAATTAAGTATAATTAACGTGCAAATTTTGAACATGATTAGAAAATAACATAGCATAGGAAATTTTCTAAAACATTTATCAATTGTAAGAAGTATTACTTAATTGAGAAATAATTTGTTGAGTATCTAACTCTGTTTTGAGACTTTCAATGATCGTAGATGGCTTTATGGTTCATGTCTTGACCTACACGATTATGTAAATCAACTGTCTGAGTCCCTGTAAAGACATCAGACCATGTACCGGTGTGCTATGAAAAGCTTTCAACTTAAATGACTCATCATCAATGAATAGACATCAAGGAGAGATCTTGAATGATGTGACGAATAAGATAACAGTAGATATGCATCAACTTTAAAAGATAAAGATTATGCAAGGGGATTATCTGAAAATAGTACAGTTCTTCATGGATATAGATGTATCATTTCTAGTTAATTGTAAGCTCTTACCTTGTTAGTTGAGAGATAGATAAATCCTATCATGAGAGTGTCATCTAATTAGTTAATGTGATATAATTTGATAAGGATCAATGTGATATAGTTAGTTCAATTTAATTAGGATTTTGAATTGTAAAACCAAGGGGTACCTATAAATAGCTTATTTGAGTCGTGCTACAGAAGAATAGAGATAGAGAGTGTGGCTACAACATCCAAAAGTGAGGGAAAAACAAAGAGTGAGAAAAGAGGGTTGTATTTTTATCCTTGTTTGATTGTTTTGGGGATTTTTTTGAGTAAGTATTGATTGTGATATCAACTTAAGTTTCAATCTTGAAACTTTATGAGACAATTTGTTGTTGTGAGAGGTGAGAGATCAACTTACCTTGTAAATTCTTATTAATTTTAGTAGATTTATTTGTCAGTTTACCTTATAGTTTTGCTCTTTACACTAGAGGAGTTTCCACGTTAAATTTTTAGTGTTTGTTTCATCGTTTAGTTTCTTCTCTTTTTTTTTGTTGTAATAAGGAGAGTTCTTTTTTGTTATTAATATTTGGTTATTTTTAGAGAGTTATGTCTTTGTTTTCCAAAAAGTGGTATTAGAGCCATCGTAATGAAAGACAAAAATAACAATATAGTGTCAAGTTAACATAATCAAATTACTCGATATGGAGGCCCATGATGGAGGACTTCTATATTGCAAGGATTTCTTTAATCCTATTGATATGGATCGAGACGTGAAGGATGGTATTCCTTCAAAACCTGAAAAGATGTCAAACAAAGAATGAGAAAAGATAAGGCAGAAAACTCTAAGAAATATCAGACAATAGATTGATATCAGTATATTCAACCATGTGTCTCAAGAAATAAATAGTTTTGAGTTATGGAAGAAGTTAGAAGGTCTGTATGAAAAGAAGATTGCTTATAACAAGGTTTCTCTGGTTAAAAGGCTTGTGAATTTGAAGTTGAAGGTTGGAATATTAGTTTCAAAGCATCTAAGTGATTTCCAAGACGTAATCAACAAACTTACAGCAATGAAGCTCATCATCAAAAATGATCTTCATTGCTGTAAGTTTGTTTATTATGTCTTCTAGGAAATGTTGGTGGTGATGATTAGCAACTCAGCTCTTGAAGGTGTGCTCTCTTAAGATCTAATCAAAGATAGTATGTTTAATGAAGAAATCAGAAGAAAGGAGATTGGAGTTGACAACGTGTAGGATTTCATGACAGAAAGCAGGGGGACAAACAATGGGTCCCAAAGGTCGTGGCTCATCATCAAAAATGATCTTCATTGCTATAAGTTTGTTGATTACGTCTTCTAGGAAATGTTGGTGGTAATGATTAGCAACTCAGCTCTTGAAGGTATGCTCTCTTAAGATGTAATCAAAGATAGTATGTTTAATGAAGAAATCAGAAGAAAGGAGATTGGAGTTGACAACGTGTAGGATTTCATGACAGAAAATAGGGGTACAAACAATGGGTCCCAAAGGTCATGGCAAGTCTAAAAACCATTCAAAGTCCAGAAGTGACAATAACATGAAGACATGCCACTATTGCGATCAACTATGACACATTAAGAGATTCTGCTATAAGTAAAAGAGGGATCGGAAAAAACAAAATCATCAAGATGATGATCATAATAAGAGTACAGCTGTAACTACTTCAAGTACGAATGATAAGGTGTCACTAGTTTGTACAACTAGTGAATGCTTCCATGTCAGCAATTATGGTTTTGAATGGCTGACTGATACGAGAACATCTTATCATTATATTCCAAAGGTGGAGTACTTCTCAAGTTACAAGAGTGGAGATTTTTAGGGGTGTAAAAATGGGAAACTAAAGTTCTGCCAAGATAGTCAGTATGGATGATATCTAAGTTCAAATAAATATCAGATGCTTACTAACCTTGAGAGATATACGACACATCCCCGATCTAAGGCTGAATATGTTATCAGCGAATGTGTTAGATCAAGAAGGCTTTCAGCATACTTTCAGGGATAGGAAATGGAAATTGACTAAAGGTGCAATAACGTTTGCCCAAGGAGATTATGTTGCTTGCTATACAAGACACACTTAAAGGTGGTATAGAAGTATACACAACCAACGAGGAAAGTTCACCAAATTTGTGCATTGAAAATTGGGAGACATGAGTAAGAAGGGATTAAAGTTGCTGGCTAGAAAACCCCTTATTATGGTTAAAAACTCACAACCGCTTAATCCTTGCGATCATTGTTTAGTTAGAAAATAGTATAGAGTCTCTTTCAAGAGAAGATCTACAAGGATGTCAGAGTTATTAGAGTTGGTGCATTCAGATGTCTGTGGTCCTATTGAGGAGAAGTCATTAGGTGGTAACATATATTTTGTTACATTTATTGATGATTCATCGAGTAAGACTTGGGTGTACATATTAAACTCTAAGAGTCAAGTGTTTGAAACTTTCAAGAAGTTTTATGTTATGGTAGGAAGGAAAGTTAAGAGGAAGCTGAAGTGCCTGCGAACAGACAACGAAAGGGAGTATACTTTTAAGGTGTTTGAAGAATATTGTACATTACATGACATCGTATATGAGAAAATCGAACCAGAGACTTAACTATAATAGGATTGCTAAAAGCATGAACAAAACAATTACGGAGAAGGTTCGTTGCATGCTTAGAATGACTATATTGCCAAAGAAATTTTGGGGAGAAGTAGTCCAAATAGTGGTCTACCTGATAAATTGATCTCCCTCAGTTTTTTTGGATTTTAAGATACTCGAGAGATCGTGGACTAACAAAGATCCCACATATCATCACTTGAGAGTTTTTGGTTGCAAGGTATGTAGACATATACCTAAAGATCAGAGAAAGAAGCTTAACTCAAAGTCGATATGTAACACCCTATACCTGATAATGAAATCGACATACCGAATGTTATCATATTCTTAAATACCTATCACGTCAAACTACAACATTTTCTATTTAAACCTTATTAATCTAGCAATTACTATTCACTTAAAAATTTTAACAGAGTTTCTTCTATATTTACTTAAAACCTCGTACAAAAAACTTCAATACACTTCTCATACATGTTTTTCAACTATCCATCTCCATGTCAAACTCCTTGACAAAATAATTTACCCATCCTCCGATACCTTTCAACACATCTAAACAAGATTTCGTACATAACTTTCATTTATATGTACATGTAAGATCCTTCACTTTTTTATATGTACATGTCATAACCAAAAACCAAATAAACATTTGTAGTACATCCACCTCCAAATCTTTTAAGGTCCTCTATGTGAATCTTGTCTTGTAGTAGATCCATCGCAACTTTCTTCTAGTTCTCTTCAAAACCTACGCTCGGAATGAAAATCCACACGCTAAGCTATAGGCTTAGTGGTGTTCAAGCAATTCCATTTCTCATTCAATTCAATTCATTCAATCATAACATGCATGATATATAATATTTTGCACTTATAAATATCTTCATTTATTTTTAAGCAGAAATAGACATTTAAAAATCAAGTTATGAAATACAAGTATGTATCTATTATAATAGTTTATATTGAAATATACAACGATCTCATTTGAAGTCCTTTAATCATTAATCATGCATTTATCTACTTTCTGTGATTGTCCCAAAGTAAAATCCATTGGAATTGCATCATTGAGTCGGATAAGTGGGATTTAAAAATACAATATCGGGTTCTCGGAACCATACGATCCATTTTTTTATATGCATTCACATCGAAACTGAGCTCTCGAAGCCATGCAGTTCATAACCCAAATCAAATATCTTACATCGGAACCAAGCATTCGGAACCATACACTCCGGTAACATATATCATGACATAGTACTGCTAACTCCCTAATTGGCATGCCAACCTTATTACATTCCTCCAATTCCTATCTATTTTACTAGGGCCAAATCTAATTAAATTCCATTGAAATTTAATGATAATCACTCATAATAGTCAATTCAAGCTATTCCATATTCGACCAAAGCAAATGTCATTTTTTTTTTCCGTTATTGGTTTTAATTTAATTCATACAACATTCAAAACATATTCATCTCACCAATTAGTCAAAAATAACATGCATATCAAGTTTCTCAATTTAAACATAATATATGCCAATTGGGGAAATACAAATTATAAGTTCAAAATCTTAATTAATCACATATAATACTTCATTTAACATCCAATTAAATATTTTTAACAACAATTTCATAACCCTCCAATTTTTACTCAAGAACCTTAAATTTCCTAATACACAATTTTTAGGAAAAAGTATAATTGCAAGAACACATACCAAATTGATGTCCAAACCTTCAAATTAAACTTCCATAAACTTCAATTTCATCATCAATTCCTTATTCCTTCTCTTTCTCTTTCTCTCTCTCCTTCAATTCAGCTTCTTTATCTTCAAAATATTGCATAACAAATTCAATTCCATGCATTTGATTCACTAATGCATGCAATCATACCAAAATCATGTA
This sequence comes from Erythroxylum guanchezii, assembly GCA_025629825.1. Classification (NCBI taxonomy): domain Eukaryota; kingdom Viridiplantae; phylum Streptophyta; class Magnoliopsida; order Malpighiales; family Erythroxylaceae; genus Erythroxylum; species Erythroxylum guanchezii. Next base: position 4,573,154 of record JAOTAX010000005.1, read on the forward strand.
CTAAAAATAATTCAAACTCCATTACCTAACCATATAAATTTTCGAGTACTATTCATCAAGAACACCTATGTACCTTTTCTTCATCTTTTTCCTTTTTCTTTGTTGATATGGTCAATTTAGGGACCCTAGGTTGATGATTTAGAGTTTAATAGGTGATTTAGGGGTTAAAACTAAAGAAAATTGGCTTGAATATGCAAGAAATGAAAGAAAAATGGAGAAGAAAGGATGGATGGTGGTTCTTGACACTCCTTAGTTAAAAAAAGAGGTAGGTGGCAAAGAAAATGACAAAAATGTCATGTGGTCGTTAAAAGTTTACCAAATTTTTTTTAAATTTAACTTTATCTATTAATTCTTTTGCTCAATAAAAAAATATCCATAAGAAAAATATAAACCTCACATAAAGACCTTAATTAATATCATTTATTTTCACTAATAGTTACGGGATTGACTTTCATCCTTTCTTTAGTCAAACTTTGACCATTAGTCAACTCTTGATCAAACCCTCCAAACGAACTCGTTTGGAGCTCTAATTTGATCATCTAACTGTCCTTGAACAATACTATCTGATGCCAAATAAAATAAAATACAATTTGAGTCCCGAGTGTCACTATTCACCTCGGAATACAATATTCACGACCCAAAAAGTACTTTTCATGAAATGAAGATTTTTGGGGCGTTACACGATAACTTGAATCTTTGTTGGATAGCGTGGTGATCGGTTTGGATTATGACTTTATGACTTAGATAAGTAAAAGGTGGTCATGATCTAGGATGTAGTGTTCCAGGAGCACGAGAGAGTTGTTGATCTTCTGAGCGTAGACGAATCATCATACTGCAACTCATTAGATGGCATAGTTGGCTCTTTGCCAACTCCTTCGACTATTGAGCAGTCCATAGGTGAAGAAGATGAAGTTTGTGCCCAAGCACACATTGGTGGTGATTAGATATAATATGATATTGATAAGCTACATGAACCACATTTAGACAACACCGAAGATGAATCTATTGAGGATAATGAACAGGGGGAGCAATTGGATCCAATAGCTAATGAAACGTAGCTTCGAAGGTTGACAAGGGAGAAAAGGCTTTCTAAAAGGTATCCAAGTTATGAGTACCTGTTACTTGTTGCTAAAGGAGAGCTTGAGAATATGCAAGAGGTTGCATTTTATGAAAATGTCAGATATCATTGGTTGAGGTCTGTGATATAAGAGCAATAATTAATGTTGAAGAAGCTTCATACAGATTTAAATGGTGCTGATATGTTGACTAAAGTGGTTCCAAGAAACAAACACGAGTTTTGTTGTAAACTTATTGGGATGTATCACAAGTAGATGATGGAGAATAATATGTATTCCTCATATTTGGGCTAAAGGGGGATATTCTTAAATGTCCAACTCTTTTTTTAGATTTTTCGTTATCATAGATGGCTTTATGGTTAAGTTCTTGACTTACACAAATGTGTAGATCACTTGTATAAGTCTCTATAAAGGTGTGAAGATACACAACCGTGTGTGAAGACTGTATGCCAGTGTGCTATGAAAGGCTTTAGGCTTGGATGACTCATCATTAATGGATAAAGATCAAGAAAAGATATTGAATGATGTGGAGGATAAGATCACAGTAGAAATACATCAGCTCTAAAAGATAAAGACTATATGAGAGGATCATCTGAAGATAGTAAAATTCTTTATAGATGCATCATTCCAAGTTGAATGTTTATCTTTTTAGTTGGGATGTAGATAAATCTTATCAGATATAGTCTTATTTTAATAAGAATATCATCTAATTCGTTAGTGTGATGTAACCTGATAAGGATATATGTGATCTAATTAGTTTAGTTCAATTAAGATTCTGAATTGTAAAGCCAAGAGATGCCTATAAATAGCCTACTTGAGTTAGTAAGGTCACAACGTCCAAAAGTGGAAAAAAAAAAAGAAAAAGGGCAAAGAATGCTATATTCTCATCCTTATTTGATTGTTTTGGGAGGATTGGTTTGAGTGATTTTTGGTTGTGATATCAACTTAAGTTTTAATTTTGAAACTTTGTGAGATAATTTGTTGTTGTGAGGGTGAGAGGTCAACTTTTTCTTTAAATCCTTATTGAGTTTAGTGGATTTGTTTATCTTTTTTTTTGTTAAAATTTGTTTATTAGTTTGTTCCATAGTTTATTTCTCTACACTAAAGATTTTCTACGTTAAATTTTGGTGTTTGTTTCATCGTTTAATTTCTTCTCATATTTTTCTGCTACTGCTACAGCAATAAGAAAAGTTGTTTTTTGTCGTTAATATTTGGTTGAATATTAGGAGTTGTGTATTTGTCTCCTAGTATAATTTAGCCAACTAATTGTTCGAGATTATAAAAATTATTAAATTATAGAAGTTATTAAGGATTATATTATATAAAATTTTATACACAGACAAGTAGTTAGTTAAATATCGACTTAATTAGTGAATAGTAACAATAAAAAACTAGTGTAAATCCACGTGAATTGCGAGTGAACTATACAACTTTTCTCCACTAAAAGCCAAATATTTTTTAAAAGATTTTTGAAATAAACAAAAAGTGATCACAGCAAGTTTGGCTCCATCGACCTCATCTGCGTCTCCCTCCTAATGTGATAATGATCACGAAATTAAGGGCGGCCATGGAGTGGTTGACTAGAGATCTAACCAGACCATTAATTAATCTAACCAACTTGTTTGATTGTTTTTTGTCTAGTCAAGAACGTAACTTGTTGACTGCACCATATCTTATATATATTTAATTTATATTTATTTATTTGTGCTTATGAGATGTGACGATAGCAAACTTTAATTTATACCCACTACATTGTAGAAGGCATTGAACTATAATTATAGCCCAAGTCCTTTCATATTTCTATAATTCCATTCTTGTGATCCACATGTTGTGGTTCTGCTACTGCCACAATTATTTGTAGGGTCGGACCAGATTTTCCTGTGGCTATGGCAACCCTGCCAGCTCGGACTTTCACAGTAGAGGAACTGTCTGGGAAGTTATCTTGGATAACCCCGTACCAAGACTTCATAGCAGTGTCGGGGTCATCTTTTTTGTGTTGTGAAATATAAATCTTACAAGTCATCGATTGCAAGTTCTGTAGGTGCATGTTTTTTGTAAGTGCAGCAACATATAGGACTCAATCTGAGTTTTAGAAATCCAAGTCTTTATTGAATAGCTTGCGACTCTATAGATTATCAAATCCTATTGCATATACAATTCTGCTAAGTTAATAGACTAAATTGCAGATATATTGATACAAATATGTAAGAATGGTCCTATGCAGATTACTTGCTATTACTACAATTGTGACCCACCTCAACAAGATGTAATAACTTAGGAGGCAACTACAAGTCTAAGTTCCTCGTTCTCAAATTGAGACACTATTTGGTACCCCTCTACATGTCACTCCAGGGCCTGAACTAGGCGCTAGTAATTCATATGGTAACACTCCTGCACCGCATCTATTCCTCAGGTTAGGATCAGCATTCCTCCTGTCAATCTCCTTCTCTATTTGCCCGATCCCTGCTGAGAATCCGTAAAATGCCTCAATCATTTCAGTATCGCCTGTCCAAATTGACGGTTGTTGTCGTTCGCCAATATATTCCTCATCAGGTGAATGTGTTGATAATGTGTCTACCACAGCCATAAATTTGGTTGCTTGTAACAAACTTGGCAATGCTGATAGGAAATACTTTTGTGGATCAGCCATGAAAATTTCATACTCAGGGTCATTTTCTTCAGGGATTAATCTTCTCATCAAGGGAGGTCTATTAGGCACATAACCACCATAAGGGTACTGGCCAAAATTGAGGGCCGCATGTTGTGCAGATGCAAGCCAAATGAGGGTGGTGAGGATGGAGACAAGATCATCACAGTTGGATAAAGAGGGCCACCAATCTGCATCGCGCAGGTCAGCATGGCCAACATTGACAGACTCATAATACCATTCTCGTAGCTCTTTGTCACTGCAAATCATGCTTGCATTTGGGTAGTAATGGTTCACATAGGTGCGTACCCAGTTCTCTATTTCATACCAGATAAGAAGTCCATCTTGGGCATATGGGTAGTCCTCAATTAGAAGCTTCAGGCCGTGTGGTTGTTTCGGGTCAGGTACAGCCATACCCCTACAAGATCATCAGGACCATGGTTAGATTTCTCTCAAAATTTTCATTAAACAGATCACTCTTTAACTCTCAAGTACAGATTCTATAGCAAACTCAGTAATATTGACCGCTTTCTCGTTGTCCACATTAAACAGTATGCTGTAGAACTCGAGTTTGAGACTAAGTCTCAGTGTAGGGAGTTTTAATCACTAGGCGACTTCACTGCTCTTTTTAACGCTATTTATGTTGTAGAACTCGAGTTCAAGACTAAGTCTCAGTGTAGGGAGTTTTAATCACTAGGCCACTTCACTGCTCTTTTTAATGCTATTGAAAAGTACAAACTTAGAAGCTAAGGTGTTACCTGCGAATCAGATCAGCAGGGAGGCTTTCCATGTCAAACCGCCAACTGTTCTTATAAGCAGAAGCACTGATCTCCATGGCATAGCGGCCAGGAGTGAAGCAATTCTCAATAACACCATCAGCATTAATCAAGCCTTGACGAGCTAGGGCATTGATCTCCAGATTATACCTCATGTGTGGATCCAACAGCTTGTATATGGGGTGCATTGCACTTAATTGCCTGTGAGCTGCTAGTATAAATGGCTCCAAACTAGCATGTGTACGTAGCCTGTATTTGCAAGATGTCAGTTACGGGCTACATCAGGAAACTCAATGAACTAGCTGAAGTCTAAAACTGAATCTTACCAGTGATTGACAAGCTGGTGAACTCCAGCATCGTTGGAGCAGACGTGAGCCTTGGCGAGTTGCCAAATCCAATTGCTGGTGGCATCAACAGGAGGTGTCACAACTCGCTTTGATCGAGAATTAGATGCCGTTGGTGGAAGGCTGAGTTCTATAGCAATAGGTTTAAGTGTCCCAAGAGGGGTCAAGAAAAATATGGTCCGAGTTGCATATGCTTTTCTACCATCGAGAGCATTTATCCGGTCCAAAAATGGGAGATAAATGTCATGGTAATCCACTATATACAGCTTATTATCCTCCAAGGCCTGCAATTATCACCAAGTGGAGGACATAATCATTAAACCATCAATAATGGTTAGAAAAAAAGAAAAAGAAAGAAAATTTTTGATAACCATAATCAAAATTTAGCTATGACTACCTGTTGAACTGACATTCCATTGAGATTATCCACAATGTGTTCTTCTTTAAGAGCAGATTCTTGTGAACCATAGATTTCAGGATCAAGATTACTTTTGGGAGGAAAAACCTGAAGCCTCTGAATGCTGACAGGGTTAACTCCTGAGAGTGCTTGACGAGCAAATTCATCATCTCTCAACCACGCAAACTTGTCCTCTGCACGTTTTGATCACATTCAGATCAGTAAAATAATCATCTATTAATGAGCGAATAATGAGGGATTAAACCCACATTCTACATGTATTGATGATTAGTGCACGTTACATACAGAAAAAGGTAATGGATGAACTAGACTAAACAAAAAGGCATTGGGAATTCAGAAACCACATTTTTCAATTCATGATAGCCTGGACCCAATGGGGATCCAGAAAGAGAAAAGAGAGAGATGATTAGGTACTTCTTTCTTTTCTTTTTTTTCTTATTGATCAAATGCTAGGTATAAATGAATCTTCTCTTCGATAGCTGTAATAACCCATGCTAGATTTATCTTTTCCATTGCTTTTTTATGCTGTAAAGTGCGTTCCACTAGACTATAATGGGCACTGGACCACCACCAGCTTCAGTGCCTAGAAGTTGTTCAGTTGGGCTTCAGCAATTATGAAACCATCTTTCTGCTAACTGGGATATTAATACTGTTATCTAGGAACTGTAGAAAGTGTGACACATTAATTCCATGCAATACTAAATAACCATTCTTGTGAACAACTAATTCTGTAACCATAATACTCACTGGAAACAATCTTGGGCAGGTCAAATCTGAGGAGTCCCTCACTAGATTCTTGAATCTTGGTCACCACCTTTGGCAATGGTAACTTCCTCATGATTTCATCCTGCAACCCTACTTTGAGAAGGAGCCCCTCTCTGTAGAGGACATCAATGTCTGAGAACGCACCAAAGTCATGATTATCAGCAGAAATGCTTGTCTTTAAGGATGGGATTAGATTATGTAGCACTGCCTTAAGCCTCCCAAATGAGAAAGTATTTTGCTTGGACTCTTCAAACTGTTCATCTCTTGGCACATACATTGGAGATGGCTTTTCTACACGACTTTCAGCATCCATATCTGGTAAAATTGTACAAAAATTTAGTAGGATTCTCAACATCATTGCTCAAAAGTTTAGTTCCAAAGTGTTGCACAGAACTGAAGATATGCCGAACAGATGGAGCACTAACCAGTATCAGCTGGGTCCCGGCCAGTGCGACACCTTCTTGGATATGGAATTTTTTCACCTCCAAGATTTGGCCTAGCAAATTCAATACCTCTGTCTGGATTTCCCAAATCATTGTATATATCATAGTCATAAATCCTGTCTGATAATTTTCTAACTCCTTTGCCATCACCCCTGAGATTTTTCAGCTCCTTTTCCCTCAGAGCTCTAAGACCAGGCGGTGTCTCACTTGGTAAATATGGCTGCTCAAGTAATATTATAAAAAAGTTAAACTCTTAATTGATAAACAAGTACCTGGCATAGCATATACCATGCACTTGTTGGATACAAACAGTAGTGGAAGCTCATACATAGATAAGATTAATCATCTTAGCAACAAATAACAAATTTGGCCATCATATTATTCTGGTTGCTTCCAGGTCATGCGTCAACGGTTCATTCTAGAGAGATGTCCCATCCAAGAATACAAGAATCTCTAAATAAAGTCAGATTTTTCCAAAAAGAAAAAGGTCATTGTCATTGTCATTTTCTTTTTGTATTGCACCTAAATGGCTATTCCTTTTCAACATCATGCAAATATAATGATCATTTAGATTATAGATTCATGGCTGGAAAATTAAAATTGAGCTGTGCAAGGAGGCCAAAAGAGAACACCAGAAAAACCACCTAAAAGTTACGATGTAGAACATGAGGATAAAAAAAGACAAATAAAAGAAATATATTGCTTTCATATGAGTAGGCTTTTGGAATTGTTCTTCTCAAACATCAGCAAAGTTTCAAAGTCTAATATGTGTGTAGGTTGACCTCTGTAAGTTTCGTGTTCAAGAATACATGCAAGTGAAGATCTGACTGGCATCCTCCCAAAGTCATAGAGGTTGAAAAAGTAGAAACACGTAAGTATGAAGAAAAGTCAAACGACAAGTACCTCATTTGAAAAAAATATCCTCTTTCCAGGATGATCTTTCTTTGATTGAACCCAGGAGTTGCAAGGGAAATGAACTGGACCGCAAGCAAAACCTTCAATGGTGATACTCTCCAAGAAAAATTCCTTTTGGTGCTTGTTGTTCACAGTAATTGCCCCAGGCACCCCAAAGGTGGAGTCTACTGTGAATTCTGCAGTGTAATGGACCCTCTCTGCCTTAACATTTGATTTCTTTGACCAGTCCTTTAACCCAGCTTCATTGCTTCTCTTTGATGCTTTAGTTTCTGCAAGAATTCCTCAAATTATTAACCCATATGGAAGACTCAGTAAGTATCTCTAATCTTAAGATCTTCATCTCATTTCCGGACAAGCTTTGAGGACCCAAAAGAGGAAGGCGCAAATACACAAAAGGCTAGAGTTTTCATAAGAGAACTGGTAAAGAAACGCTGAACAAGTGATCGAATGACCAGATATAATTAGAGAACGAAATTTGAAGAGAAAATCTCCCCTTTCTAGCAAAACTGCAAACACCTGCAGAATACGTCATAACACAGAAAAAGAAAATTCCTTACTTGGATCAACTTCAGTACTAATAAGCTGCAAGGCAACGTTTCTCCCGATCTTGTCAGTAATATTATCCAAGTGCTTAACAATGGTCTCTTTGAAGTCTTCCTTGTGCTTGTTTCTCACAGTCACGACAGCTCTCACCTTGAACTTCACTGCCTTCTCAGGCACAATAGGACTCTTGCTCTTAATCAAATCTTCACTAATAGCTGCAACAGGACCTTTCACAACTCTATGCACATACATCTTTCTCTGCTCTGGCACCAAAACTGGATTTACCAAGAACTGATTTTTATTCAACCCCTGTTGGAAATTATGGTTGATCAACGCCTTTGATGATGATACAAAGGATGATCTCTCGATCAAAGAACTACCCATGATTTCTTTACTAAGTGCCATCACTTTTTCCCTATCTGCGTGCCCGTAAACTCTAGATTTGTACTATCACAGAATGACAAAAAATGTGAATTATGTGCTAAAGGTGGTTTTTCGATGACTATGCCTCTCTTTCTCCGTGCCTCTTTGCTTTGTGTGTGCTTGTTGGGGTACTACTACTTATATATACACACAAAAAGCGGGAGAAAAAAAAAAGTCTATGCGCCGTGGAGATGGAGGGCATCACCGTCCACACGTTTTTAAAATTTCGCCAGTGAAAACTATGGTGGTGGGGCTGCTTAGCTTTTGATGGTTTGTAGAATTGAAGCATTGAAATTGTTTTATGGAAGACCAAGCTGAGTCTCGAGTCAAAAACGAGGTAAAAGCAAAACAAGGAACCAACGCGCTTGAGGGGAAACAAGAACGAAAGTGAGGTATGTTCTGTTAAAAAGACAGACATGTCCTTCATCCGTTAGCTTGGCCGTTCTTTTGCGTCATCAAATGTTTTATTATTCGTATCTTTTCATGATTGTAATGGAAAGAGCTGCAGATACCGATTAATTACAAGATCTCTTGATCTGTGAATGGTTCCGCTACGAAATTCCCATGTCTGATCTGCTTAAAAATTGATGTTATTGCATTGAATTTGATGAGACATTAGCATTTTTTGTTTTGGAGATAAATTTGACACTTCTCAAGAACATAACATTTGTTTAATCTTCAAACGGATCCACCAAATTCTTACGAAGTTGTTACTTATGGTCGGTTGATGAAGCTTTTAGAGCATGACCCCACCTGATATTCCGACCATGAAGCTCTTACTCCATGTCAGTGTAGTTGTTTTCCCTTCACTCCTCTATTTTTCGCAATAGAAGAGACCCCTTGCACCGACCAAGGCTCTTCTAGGTTTTTGCTTACATGATAAGAGAGACTGAGAAGATTACAATGTGGTATAATAGAAGAGGCACATTGGTAGCCCTTTGATCGGATCATTTCTATTCTAAAACATTCACGCAACTCCACTTAAAATATAACCAGAACAAGAACTTACCAAAGATTAATGGACATGTAAAGCAACAGGAGGAGGATAAATCTACAGTAAGAAAGAATGACTGTATCAAATGAAGGGATTTGCCAAATGAACACATACCACACGATCGATTTGTTTAAATCGCATGCAAAAGCTACTTAATGTGGACCCTTCACCAAATGTCGTTGGAAAAAGGGAAAAGAGATATCTGAGGAGAGTGCATTTCCATTTTTTAAAGCTATCAAGTCACCATAATGGTGATGAACTATGACTTTCGAGTCACCTGTCCTTTTGCAATAACCAATGCTTCTGCAGTTCCCTCTTTTTTTGAAAGGCTGTGGATGTGGAAGATCCACGGTTTCAGTTTGTACATGTACCTTAACCACATTATATATTAAAATTAAGGTCAAGGCCCCACAATGGATTTTATCTAAGATTTGCCTACTGGAATAATTATGATGCTTGACTGAATCACATCGAAATATCAAGATGTGCTAATTAATTATGTATATATTTTTAAGTTAATATGTAAAAGTAGATTTTTTTAATGTGATTTTACTAATTTTAAAAAATATAATTGTTTTCTGAGTTACAAAAAACATAATAAATTTTAAATAATAAAATTAAGCTTAAGTATTTTTCAAATTATATATTTTAATTAAAATTGACTAACTATTATACAGGACACACGACGAAATAGTTCTTAAATTATATTGTCGAATTATAAATTTTGATAAATTTAAAATGATAAAAATATTTTTAAAATAAGTAAAATTATATAAAAAATGTCTATCTTTCATCCAAAATTATATAAGTTGGTATATATCATTTTCCTTCATTAAGGTTCAAGCTTGTCAGCTGAGCTGACAAAATGGTCAAATTGAGCAAAAGAACTAACGACAAACAGCATCACATTCCTTATTACCCACGTAACTCAAACATATCTCATCAAACAATATTAGTGAAGTGATTGGGTTAGACTAAGTCATCATGGACGTAAATGCAAATAAAAGAAGGGTTGATGACTCCATAGAAGATTACTGATTACATGATGCAACAGAAAAGGATTTGAAACTAGCATATTTGTGGCGTGCTGTAGAAACATTTTGCACATGCAAACCTAAATGCCTGCATCACTTGGCCGCCATCTCAGCTTCCTACTCATTTCCTGGCCTGCTGGTGGTGGCCCAATGTTCTCAGTTTTTTTTTTGTTTCTAAAATACTCCTCGTCAGGCAAGATTAGTTCTTGGCCAGCAAGGATTTATAGAAATTTATCAGTCGCAAGGTTAGGCGAGACCAGACAAGCTAGGACCAATAAGAAAGTTCACTATTTTTTTAGCACAGAATGATTTGTGCATAGTTGGTCCCGTCAAGATCCGTGGACCATGTAAGAAAAAGGAGGAAGTTGGAAAAAGATAAGAGATGAAGCTCACGGTGATGAGATTGAGGTGGTAAACTACTTTTTCTGCTTGCATTATCCTTCATCTTGGGACATAAAGAAGTTCAGATATTTTGCTTTTTGGGACTGTAATGAGTGATAGGCAGCCATAGCTTTTCCCTTAATGGTATAATACCTTTTGCATCAAAATATAGTGAATGAGTATCACTAAGTTGTCATTGAGAATATTCTTATTTAGGAGTTTGAGGGTGGCTTTTTTTTTATTTATGATTTTAGTGTTAATAATGGAATCCAGTACAACATGTACGTAAAATATGTATATAATTCTTTTATATAAATAATTTGTAATTGTTAATCTTTATACTAATATTAAAATAAATATTAGTTACATGTTATAAATTAAATTGCTTATTTATTTTATACTTTTTCTAATTTGTGTATTTATTTACGTATTTTATCTTTTATTGTTAATATTGGCCATAATCTATATGTACTATAATATGTATCCTTTACATATTTTTATAGTTTTATTTATACAGATTTATTATTTTTATTATTATTTTGCATTTTATATGACTCTATCAGAAACAGTCTCTCCATTAAATAAGGATAAGGTTATATACTAATGAACCTCTTCAAACTCTACACATTAGGATTACTCTCTTTAGATATTATTGTTGATGTTTTTGTTATAAATAAAATATTATTATTTTGGATTGAGACCAAGTGAAATTTTTGTATCCCATACTTTTAAAAGTCTCTTTGATATACCAAATGGGAAGGTAAGTAAAGACAAGTCTTTGACAAAAGTCTTTTGTCTTACATTTTTAAGGAAAACTGTAGTTGGTGGATTTGGATTTGAATTTCGATTTTCCTTTTGTTTGAACTTTTACCAAGACAAATATAAAGGGAAAAACATAAAATGAAGAGTGTGCAAAGGTCCACTAGTTCTTTCTTTTATTCAAAATGATGGACCGTTTCTAGCGCTAACCAAGTCTCCTTCAAAATGGTATACTCTTATGGTAAATTATGGTATTCAACTTCTATCTCTATATTGTCAATTTAATCTCTTCATTTCAATGTAGCCCTCTCAAGTCAAAGGCCGCAGTATTTATATTATTCATCAGACCTCTAAGAAAAACGGCAGACTTTTTTTTAGGTATACAAATGTTGAATAGAGAAATATTTAGTTCACATTTATTATATATATTTTTTCCACCTTTGAACATAGGAAATTTCAATGGACTGTCCTTTTTGGTTGAAAGTAATTAATTTGAACATGGAAATGCATAGTCATTGTGCAACTAATTCAAAACTAACGAAAAAGATTACCATATAACAAAGAAAATTAATTTATAGCAAATAATCAATCCATAAAGAAAGTTCAGTTCAAACCCTAAAAGCCTATAGCACCCTATTACGGTTCAAATTGTAGTGAAGATCTGGTCTATTTTTTTTTATTTCTAAATATTCCAGAAAAGGGTTTTCATTAAACATAAAATATTATAATTGTACGGAACCTCGTGATTCATGTTCATTGGCAAGATTTCTTAGGGAATTTTGAGTGTCATAGCTTGCCATTGACTATCCTCAATCAAATTATGACCTTTAAAAATGATTCCATCACATAAATTTCCTTAAAAGTTTGTGTACAAGGCTCCGAGTCTAATGAGGATTATAATATACACAATTTTTTAATTATATTTTTATAAAAAAGTTATTTCCATAACTTAAATTATGATCTTAAGATTACAAAAAAATAAATTTGCCGATTATTCCAAATTTTATTTTTGTAAATTTTCTTACTATGGTGGAAATTGAAAATAATCAACCAACCCAATTTGACAATAGAGACTCTTTTTTTATTTATAGTCAAAGCATGAAACATTAATTTATAAAAATTTAAAGATAATATTCCAAAAAGTGACAAATAATCAAACAACTTATTAAAAGATAATAAATAATATTATTATATTAAAAAAACCTTCTACAAAATCTTATTTTTCCTCTAAATTTCAGTATTTTCAAAGACTAAAATATTGACCCCCGTATGAATACAATAATCTTAGTAATGATGGTCTTACATTCTTTTTTAGTTTGACAATGGACTAGTTCAATTCAGCTGACTGAAAATTTTCTTTTAAAAAAAACAAAGAAAATCAATACTTGTACCAAACACATCACCGTCCATCCATGAAAACGTGACGGAGTTAGGCGCTTAACGGCTGCACGCGACGGATACTAATTGACGAAACTAACCCCTCCGGCCACTTAGGTCGCTGTCCCTTTGGTGGACACTGTTCATCGCCTTAATGTATCTATAGTTTTGGTACATGACATTATCAAAATTTTATGATGTACGAACGATCTGTTCTTGATTCACACGTATTTTACAGGAGAATCTTTTAAAACCACGAAGTGGTGAAGTAGAAAGAATATCGATGGATGGCATAGGCACATCAAAAGTTATAGGACCGTGGCGTTTTCTTTTGCTTTACTAAGTAGATAATAGTATTATAATGTGAACCACTAGTCCAATGTGAAACATATGCTAAAACTTCACATGGTCCCCCCAATTGGAGCGAACAAAGTTAAACAACTTTTTTTATTTAAACATTTTTTTTTAATTTTTGTTCTAGTGGAAGATGATTTCATCCCCAGAACTCAAAAGGGACTGCTTAAAATATCTTATGCTTCCCAATCCGTCCCAACATAAACCATGTGCACGAGCTGTTTCTGTGTTCTAAACCCATAGATTACCAAAAGGTTAAAACCCAAAAGAGGACAACATTAATTTATGCTATTGACAATGAAAATCTCAGTAGTTATCCAACCAACGCAATAGTTATTAAAGGAAAAGGACAAAGCTTATGTGGCTTTGCATATTGTATTATTTAGTGCAATGAACTTATATCCGTAAAGTTTTTTATCGGAAGAGTTTTTTTAAAAAGAACTTTTTTAAAAAATTAGTTAATTATTATTTAAAAAAGAGTTCTTTTTTAAGAACTTCATACAGTTGTCTGTTTGATAACATAAAAATAAAAAGTACTTTTAATTTTAACTATATTTTATTTTGTAATAAAAATTATTTATGTATATAAAAATTATTTAAAGTATATTAAAC
>JAOTAX010000005.1:4587114-4613481 GCA_025629825.1 Erythroxylum guanchezii
AATATTATTTAAAGTATATTAAACAATATGCAAAACACAATATATTAATTATTATATAATTTTAAACTATATGAAACGTAAATGAAAATATATCTAACTAAATCTTTTATACGAATTATGACATAAATAAAACTAATATCAAAAATAAATATTAAAATATATAAAAAAGCCCAATAATATTATATAATTCTCAAAATAAACATGAAGATGAGTTTGTGGGTATTGTAAGAATTATGTATAAAAAATAAGGGCAAAATAAACTAAAAAACAGACTCATTAATTGATTTGAAAAATCTACTAAAAAAGTACTTTTTTAATAAACTCCAAATTTGAGCTTCTTAAAAAGTTGTCTTTTAATTACCAAAAAAGTTATATCTATCAAAAAAAGTGTTTTTTATTTTACAACCAACTATTTATTTTAAAAAAACTTTTGCAATAAAAAAGGTAGTTATTTACCCTCTAAAAATTTAATCAAACAGGCGCTTAAACATGTTCATCAAATGGGCTAACGCTTAATTAGGACCAAATCCTCTTATAAACGTATAGGCCGCCAATTCTCCGAACAGGCCTAATCCAAGTTTTATATATTACACCATTTCTCCCAAAAGGGAAAGTTTTGACCTTTCTCATCGGCCATAGCAGCGGAAGACCTTCGTTCGTTTAGTAGCTACTTAAATTTAGTTTAAACACTTTTCCACAAAAAAAAAAAAAACAGAGGAACAAATTACCAGCTAAAATTTTATATAAGCACTCGCCTCTCTGCAACAATATTTAATAAAAATCTCGTTAAAGTACAGAGTTTAAAGAAATCTAGTAGTACCTGATATTACCTCAAACTAATAAAGTAGGTGTCTCCAAAACAAGCACTTGCATTTCTACCACAGAGTGAAGTTTATGTTTTTTATTAAATTTATGTTTCATTAAAAAAAACAAACAACTTTTATATATATATATATCTTAGTGAATGAAACATACATTACCAAACATTAATCAACTAGTTTAATCAAACATTAGGTAGTATGATAGTTCAATATCTGCTTTGATTAAATAATTTTGGAGGAGAAGATGCCTAGTATTTTAAGTACAACATCTATTTTAACCTATTCAAAAGTGTTTAATCATTTTAAGAGTTTTTTATTTTAGTATTTTATTTTTTAAAATTTTCAATTGAGTGACCGATTTATTAAAATAAGTACAATTCAATTCAAAAGGTTATTTTAATGATGTCATATGTCTATTAAATATACATGGATGTTCATCTATTAACAACATTAGCAAAAATTAACGTTTGAAGTGAATTATTAAGGTTTAAAAAAGTTAGTCACTCAACTGAAAATTTTACTTAATAAAAAAAATCTCAAATTAGTATGATTTATAGACAATTGTTTCAAAGATACGGTGCATAAATTATTATACACAAATGATAATTCAAAACTCAAAGTCAAGTGATAAATTTGATTTAAATGATATTTATAACCTGCAACATATATTCAATCCTGATCAACTATTCTTTTCAAATTTTAGATAAATCAAAATTTCTAAAATTAGTATTATAAAATATTTAAAAAATTAATTGATAATTGTCTTGACTTACGTATAATAGAAAAAATAATGTCAAACTTTGCTACTCTAAAAACAAAAATAAAATATTTGATGAGATCATCTTCCATCACCAACCAATAATAATTAAAAATATTTATTTCTACCAACAAAAGATTCATTAGGTGGATTGACATTTTTAGATATATTTTAAGAAAAAATTGAGTAAATTACTACAACTATCAAATTATGTAAGACTCAATTAAAATTTAAGTGATTCTTTGTAAAACAAGATTAAAAATTTTAAGATATATTATTAACACCAATAAAGCAAAAGATCCGTGCTTATTGAGCGTAGAAAGTAGTAATCAAAATCTGACTTGAGAAGGGGGAAACTCGATTGCTTCGAAGACCAGGTTTTCGACTTGTGGCTTGTAACGTACATGCAAGCGTTATAACTCATTAAACTAATTGTTCCCATTAAAGAACTCCCGGAGTTCAAGCTTCTTCCCAATTTACAATACAAAAAGGTTTCTGCGCTTTCGAAGAATGCCAGTTTCCAGCCATGGAGCTCTACTGGAAATAAGGAAGGGTATGGAGATTCTATCTTTTATGTCTCCAAGACGGATATGATTTTCTCAGATATGGCGAACTCTAATAAATTGATGAAAGAGTAAGAAAAAAAGGATATTCCTTAAATGCAAGTTTTGAAATTACATCAGAAGAACAGTCTAAAGGTTTTAAGACTTTTACATGGAATACTGAGGGTGGTCTTCTACAAGCACAGAAGGTTTAGGCACTAAGAGGAACTCCCACAACAGGAACAAGAAAACTGGTCTCCATCAAAAGCCTTTGATGATAAGCTTCTATGGTGGCTGCACCATTCTTCATGTCCTTAACCAAATTAAGATAATAAGCCTTCAACTTCCTTACCATGCAAGCATACCGCAACTTCAAGCACCTTAGTCTCACTCTTCTGAGCATTCTCATCAGAATCACACCTCGTCGGGGCTTCTTTCCACCTAGACGTGCTGTCAATGGCTTCCGTCTTCGCAGCGAAACTCTCCGGTGGGTCGGCCACCGGAAAGTTGGGGTAAAAGGGGTTTGGTGAGGAATGCCATGACCACCTTGAGCCATGAGAGTCCAAGAGGAAGATTGTGGTATGGGGGTCACAAGCTTAGGGAATGGGGAGAGTTTAATTACATTACATGGATGGTTGACTATATAAAGAGACAAAGGCATCTTTTTATGAACTTGGAGTCTTCTTTTTGGTTGAGAATTTATTTTAGGTACATGATCACAAAATGGCAACTTCTCGCGTTACTAGAACAAGCAAATGGTATTAAAATGTGGATGGTCCGTCGTTTTAGCAACAAACAATCAAATGGTCTATGGGCAACACCTAAGTTATGGATTGGAGAGGCTAGAAAAACTAAGAAATAATTATGTATAGGGAATTGAGTGGAGAGTAGTTTTTAGATAATAAATGAGCTTTGGATTTTGTGCAAGCAGTCCTGGTTTTCTTGTAACAATTATTTATTTATTGCCTTTTTTTTAATTATCATAGCCTCTCGTTCTTGATACGAGTGAGCTTCCTCGGTGTGTGATTGATGAAATTAGGTGAATTCATCATGGTTTTAGACTATAAATTATTATTATTTATGATCATCGTACTTCATCATTTAACATTCTTTAATTAATTTTAAATTTTTAAAATTTGAAAATTTTGATATTTATAATTACAAATATCTAATAAGACAATTCAATGTTAATAAAGTAATTTATATTTTTAGATAATATTATAAAACATGCCTAAATTAAATCAAATCATATATAAAAGCTTCAAAATAGTAAAAGAAAAGTTTAACATTATAAAACCTATAGTAAAAAATTTTATTAAAACCATAAAAATATTTAAATTTAAAATTAGTGAAGATAAAATATAAGTATATTTTAAATTTCTTAATAAAACAAAACAAATAAAACAAAGACTTCAATAGAAGGGATTATGCTCAGGCTTTAAAAAAAAGTATTTATTTATTAAAACGAAACAACATCACAAAGGGGCCGTTTTTTTTGTTTACAAAAACGACAATAAAAAACAGAAACAAACAGTTCCTAAGAGTGTCTGACAAAAAAAACAAGTAACATGTCCCAACTAAGCTTATTGAAATATCTAATAGTTAACTTAGATAATAAATAAGTTACCATATTTACACACCTTGAAATTTATTTAAATGTAAAAGATTGAAAAACACATATTGTTAACGTGCGTTCTTCAATATCACTCTCAACTCATTAACGTTGATTCTTGCTTCATAGAGTCTCTCCACCAATTGAAAACAATTTGTTTCACCTCAAATGAGCCAGATTGTTACTCACAACAACCGTGCACTTTCTCATACACCCAATTATCCGATGTCACATCTCTCATCGTATAGATCCAGTATATAAAAAATTAATAATAGTCTTAGAAATATAAAATTGAATATTATATAGTACTCGAACCCCCCTCTTTCACACTAGCATTTTCGAAGGAGTGTGGTTCTGAATAGGTTACTTAAACCATGTTTTATACTCAACCTGCAAGTCTCTATCTAATTATATTATTTGTTGGTTCCACTGTCGAGATTAGTTTTATAGATAAAACAGGCGCCTAAGTTAGTGAGAGACATCTGTATCAGCAACCACATGAAAAGGGTATTGAAGTCATTTGTCCTACATTTCTAAATATATAAATTTTAAATAAAATATAAGCGGTGGGAATTGTTATTGGAAGGACAATCACTTAATGTTCAATGATATTGTTGGCCATTTTTCACAAGTTCAGTGGTAGAAATTGTTGGAAGGACAATCACTTAATGTTCAGTGATATATATGATGTACACAGGCACAGCTATGATAATCTCCATTGTAAGAAGTAAAGAAGTTATCTAAGAAGTGGACATCAAGCACAGACATTGCACAGAGCATTTATGATGAAGCTCTTCACTGGTCATATAAAATAAGATAACAGTAGAATTGTCTCGAGGGATATATATTATGAGATTTGATTTTTTTTATGTATTTAAGATTATTACTTATTTTTCTATGATCTTATTAAATTATTTTACAATTTTGCAAATGTTGTATTTTATTTATTTTTATCTATCTTTTACTTAAAACTAGATAGCATTTAAATTTAAATTTCTAATATATAATAAAACATTATATAAGATATTATGTGATAGCTAAATGATATTATAGAAGAAATGATGATTTTCAAAAATAAAAACTTAAAATGAAAAGGTAAAACCATATAAATTCTAAAGTATCTTAAGTACAAAGTAATCAATGCAACTCTATTATTATTTATAATACTTAATTCAACTCTAATTAATAATGATTTCCTAAGATCCTAAATTATGTTATATATTAGCCTAAAACAAATTATACTATTTATTTATAAGATTTGTTCGTAAACTTTTTCAGTGTTATCCTGATTTATTACATTTACTTTTATTTATCATTATTTATTTTATTTTTATTTTTATTCATTCGTGTGGGTAATTAGAAATAATCTCTCTATTAATTTAGGAGTAAGACTTTGTACTGCAGAACCTTCTCACACTCTACGTCTCAACATAATTTTTAGTGAGTATTGTTATTATTATTGTTGTCGCCGTAGTCTCTCGTCTCTTCTCTCTTTATTTGTCTTATAAGGTGTTTGATTCACCTACTAGAATAAATAAGGAATGAAATAGTTATTATTAGGAATATAATAGATGAGGAATGAAATGGAATGGAATGAGTATTATTTAGTTTGTTTTATTCGTAAGAATTTTAATAACGATGTATGTCAATTTTTGATTTAAAAATATAAATTTGGAATGACAAAATAATAATTAACAAAAAGATCAAAATATCTATTATAATCCCTACTAACTACAATAATAATAATAATAATAATAATTATTATTATTATTCACCACTAACATTCCAAAAATAACTAAATACGAGGGAGGGGTGTCTTTAGATATTATGCAAACTTAAAAATAACTAAATCTTAAGATTATCTATTTCGTATAATTTTTCAATCAAACAAAATAATATCTTATTACCAAAAATAGGTGAGGAATGGAATAGTCATTTTTTTTAATCAAACACTTCATTAGTCTTGTCAACTGATGTTGTTGGTCACTTTTTTTTTTCTTCTATATCTTAAAGTTTATAAGTCAAGAAATAAGAAATCAGAATCTCTGTTTCACTTAATCAATTTTTATTATATTTTATTAAATATCACCTACACATTTATGTAACGTTCACGTAAATATATAGACTAAATTAAGTGGGGTAAGATTAGAACAACCTAATGTGAACAGGTTCTCCAACCCAAGAAACAAAGGCTTGCGGCGAATATTACTGATGGAGGAGTCAACGGCCTGCTCTCGTGGTTTTTCAGCTAATAAACAAAAAAAAAATTATTGGAAATTACCGAAAAATTTCAGTTAGATTGTGAATTATTCCTGGAAAGATGATACTTTGAAGTCTGTAAATGGAGATTGGCAAATTGGGTAAAATCGGGTTGGGAATTGGGTGGATCCAAACTTTAGACATATTTTAGATTACCCAAAGTCTAATTAATTATTTTCAAGTCTAATCAAATTTTAAATCGAGATTGAATCACTTGTGAAGAGCTTTGAGTGGGAGCTCGGGTCGCCGTATGCTGAGCCCAGCCCAGTCTAGTACCAACTACACATTGTTTAAAGTATTATAACATAATAAATCTTGTTATAGCAAACATGAACGGATCTTGATCAACTAATTCGTACAACAAGAGCCTATAAACCGCCTAATCTTTTTACTCACTTTGTAAATATGTTATAATTTAAGGGAAAAGAAACAAAATTTAATTGTGGATTAATTAATTAAAAATAATTAATAACAAAATTATCAAAATAATTATGTATGATTTTCAATTTCTCAAAATTTTAATTTTTTGAATTTTCTTTTAAAAGTAATAGGAAACACATATGATATAAATATCACACAAGCAAATTCAGACAATTTAAAACAATTCTTAGATTCAACTTTAATCAATTAAACTCTAATTAAATTTGTAAATACATGTAACCGATTCATATATGCTCTTCGGATAAAGTTTAATCGATTTAAATTAAATTTAAAAGTTATATTAAGTTATTATATTAGTAACAATTAATTGATTTATATGTGTTACTAATATCACGCCATTTAAATGTAAACTTTTTTTAATACTAATTAAAAATTACTAATTTGACGATTTATTACAATTCTTAGATTCGACTTTAACCAAATAAAATATAATTGAATGTGTAAATACATTTAATTGATTCATATACGCTACTTGGATAAAGTTTAATCGATTTAAATTAAATTTTAAAAATATATTAAGTTAATATATTAATAACATTTGGTTGATTTATATGTGTTACTTGTACTCAAGTGTGTTAAATATAACAATTTTTAATACTTTTAAAAATTAATTAAACTATAACAAAAGTCAATGTCATTTACCCCAGTAATTTATAACTGGTCAAATACTTAAAAATTTTTTACCTAAAAATATAAACACATGAAAAAACAGGTAAGTGTCTGCAATCTTATTTTTAGAATCCGCGCGCTAGATTGATCATCTTGAGAAGTGCATGAGAAAGATTAAAGAAGGTTATGTTTGGATAAATGTTTATTAATAAAATGAAATAAAATGTGATTATTTTATTGTTTAAAACGATTGTTTTTAATAAAATGGAATAAAATAAGAGTGTTTTATATTATATTATATTTTATTGTAAAACAATAAAAAATAAGAAATCTTTAATTTAAAAAATTTACGATAAAATATAAAATAATAAATAATTTTTTTATTATATTATATTATAAATTTTTTTTAAATAACAATTTATTATATTACATTACTATGTTACATTACGAACGCTTATATTATTTTTAAAAAATAATTTTCTAATATTACATTTATTTACATTTCATCTAATTAAAAACCTAACGTCCAAATAAAAATAGCCTAATATTTGGCTGTGCAAGCAGAAAAAAGATGATTATCCATAATTTTATCAGGTTGGGATTGGATTACTGGAGCAATAACACAAGCACAAGAGAGACGACAAATATAGAAAGGGTAGGAATATAACAAAAAGAGTAAAGCAAGTCGTCGCCTGAGAGATTCGAACTCTCGCGGGGAAACCCCATGTACTTAGCAGGCACACGCCTTAACCACTCGGCCAAAGCGACTACAATGCTCACACGCGTTCTCCCTGCATCTACTCAACTCTATCGGCAGTTGTAGAGTACTTTTGACATTCTGGTCTTGTTATGGTTTAGACGACAGTAAGTTGCCACAAAACTAAGACAGGAGGTTAACATGAAATTCCTATCAACATGAAACAAATTTTATTGCTGGAAAGGTACATCGTCATATCAGCGTTACATTTTGATTACCAACTTGGTTGCATAAGAAGCTGCAATAGACGTTTACAACATAACTTGATAATGATCCTGTGCTTGACATAGAGGGTTTGTCCAATCTGCAGACTACATGGAATCCATGGAGGATGAACTTTGACTCCACTTAACAGCAATGGGACTCCTTACCTTGTGAATTCCATCGCTCCACTCAATCCATCCAAATGCTTGTGATCTACTTCTTGACCAACCCAAGCTCAGACTCGAGAACGTAATGTCATAGGACAATGTCTGATTCTCTGCACTAAATGCAAGCTTACTTGGTGAGACATGGATGTCCACATTTGCAGGAGCATTCACTGTAACCTCATAAATGGCATCAGGATCACTCCCCGCGTTCTTTACCACTCTACTATAGCTAACCACAACATTGTTATTCTCGAAAACAACAGAGAACGATGGATAGTTGAGATTGCCAGGAGTTCCCAGTTTACCATCACATACGTCCAAACTAGTAGCCCCTTTAAGGAAAACTGAAATTCGCTTAGAATCATACCCAATAGAGCAAAGGAATGTGACGTAATCAGTAGATTGAATGTCATACACTAGTCCTGGATCCAGAGCTCTGTTAGGATTCACGTGGCCAGCTCCACGAACAAAGGGGGTTGATTCTTGTGCACTAGCAAGATCCTTAATGGCCTGCCCTGAGTTATCTAAATCATAAGCAGTAGTGACCAGAGCAGATTTTATAGCAGCTGGAGACCAACTGGGATATGCATTTCTGAGCAAAGCAGCGATTCCACTAACATGAGGACAAGACATTGATGTACCTGAAATTATGTTAAACTGAACTCTTCTAGGATCAATGTCCAAATCTGTTGGTCCAATAGAACCAGTCCAACCAGCTAAGATGTTTACACCAGGAGCAATGACATCAGGCTTCAAAATCTCTGGTGTCAAATGATTTGGACCGCGACTCGAGAAGGCTGCAACTTTAGGAGCAGGAGGTGAACTTCCAATTACTGTTCCCCGGAACGCAATCGTTGCAGTAGGAAACGGACCCAATTTGATATACTCTTTGATCTTATTTGCAGCTGTTTCGCCAACCATAGTTGCAGGCAGGAGATGCGAATCAGCAATGAGCTCCTCACCACTATCTTCTGTGTTGGTCAATATCATTCCAAGTCCACCTGCAAGCTTCACTGCACTTCCCTTGGCCACTCTAGCATTACCTCCACGATCACAGACCACAATCTTCCCTTGAACTTTTGATGGCTGTAGAAGTCCAGCATAGCAATATCTGCTGCCACAATCACCACCATAGACCAAAGGAAGCTTAATATCAGGAAGTGGATCACCAGAATACAGAGAAACCCCGCCAAAAGTTATACCATTTCCAAGAAGCACATCAGCTGGAAACTCCCTATCAATGGTGGAAGCCCCAACGGTGACAATCCAAGGAGCAATATTGACTGCAGTATATGGATCAGGCCCTGAATTCCCAGCAGAACAGGACACCAAGATACCATGTTGCACAGCACCAAATGCTCCAATTGCAATCGAGTCATGATCATACGGAGGAGCATAACCATTAGCACCAACAGACAAAGAAATCACATGAACCCCATCAGCAATAGCTTCATCCATGGCAGCAAGAATGTCAGAATCAAAACAACCAAGACTCCAGCAAATCTTATAAGCAGCAACTCGTGCCATAGGCGCCATCCCACGAGCCTCCCCAGGTGCATACTGAAATAAGCTCGCATTTTTAACAACAGAACCAGTGGCTGTTGAAGCTGTATGAGTCCCGTGACCCTCAGTATCTCTTGGAGATTTGGATTCACCATCCAATTCCTCAATTTCTTTCCCTCTGAAAGACTCATACCCCTTGTAGAAAGCTCTAGCACCTATGAGTTTTTTGTTGCAAGCTGAAGCAGGAAAGTCTTGACCTGTCTCACAGACACCTTTCCACGTTTTTGGGACATCAGATAAACCGTTGTCTGAAAAGCTAGGATGCCCAGGCCATATCCCTGTGTCAAGAACTCCAACGATCACCCCATCACCATAACGAGCGTTCTGCCAAAGGCCAGAATTATCAGAGAGGCCTAAAAAGGTCGGAGTGTGCGTGGTATGGAGTTGGCGGATTTGATCAGGGACAACAGAGAGAATACCGGGAAGTTCTCTAAGCCTGGTGGCTTGGGCTTCGGTAAGGCGAGCGGAGAAGCCAGCGGCGGAACGTTGGTAGGTGTAGAGAAGCTTGGTGGGGTGAGGAGAGGGAGGGAGAGATTGGATGATGGAGGTGTACCAGTCATGGTGTGTGGAGAAAAGAGAGGGCTTGCGTGATCTAGATACATGTATTATGAAAGTTTCTAAACCATCCGACGACGACGACGACGAAGATATCAAGAGAAATAAAACTAGACAGATAAGGAGGAGGGGGTGGCCGTGGGGGTTGTGATGGTGGAGAAGGGAAGAGGTTGAAGAAATGGCCATTGAGTGGTTATGTTTATCTGCTATGTTCCTGAGCAACTGGAAGGACAAAGTTCATCAAAAGTATCATTAAGAAGATACAAGAGAAAAGATAGAATCTTGGACAATACAGATCCACGTCAACCACTAATAAATAATCTCTCTTTGTTTTCCTTTTGATAATTAACTTTGTCTATTCACATATAATGCACCAGACCTGTTATTAAGGTTAGATTGCTTAATTTCTGACAAAGTTCAATCATAATACGATTAAGCTTTAATATCAAAAGATAACCTCTTTCCTTTCTATCTGGTTGTTTTGTCTTTGTGTGTTTTGAGAAGCTTCGTGCAAAGATAGGATTTTTTTTAATCTGGTGGGGTCCCATGACAGGCTCCGGGATGGTAGGTAGGTACCACCAGTGAATGGAAAGCTGTTCTCGATATTTTTGGGGTTTCTTGACCAAAAGCATGGGGTGCAGGTGTGGGGTAGCATGAATGGTATTTCTTAATTATGGGGAAGATATGGCTTTTATTTTCTTAGAAGATGACAACTTACTGTGGCTGCTGTCTAGTGAGGGTTGAACTTGTTATCTAAATGTGTTATCCTTTGGACCTTTTGTAGTTCACACGTCCATTTTCACAGGTCCATTTGATACATGTCATCTTTTTCTCGTTGAATACTGCTTCTTCACAGGTACAAGACTAACCATGGTGGTTTAGATTTATGGACGTAATGTTTTTTCACGCTTAAAGATCAAAAGGGACCTTAATATGAGTTCTTTTCTCTGGCAAAATCCATGCCTTTCCCTGATCAGATCAGTAACAGTATTATAGCAAATCTCTAGCTATTAGTCATTGTCAGGTTTTGTGCTCAACGTGAGTGTGCATAAGCTCCTCCTGCTATAGGTATCTATTCTCTTAAACAGCTTTCCAGGCAAATCTGACTCTGCAAGTAAAAACAACCCTTTCTAGTGAAGCTCATAGTTGACGCTGATGTGAAATTACTTCAAATGAAACGTAAATTGGAAAATGGTGGCAGGTTCAGGAATTAGCAGCTATCGAAAGCGCTGCAGAATGATCTCGGTGCATGCTGCTCTAACCTGACAGAAGAATTGGTTCATTTCAAGCCAAGTGGATTTCAGAACACAATCCTGGTCCTGTAAGTCTCCTCGGCATTTTATAAGGTGTAATCACCATCTAAAAATGAATACTCGGAAGTTCTCTAAGCCAGGTGGCCTGGGATTCGGTGACGCGAGCGGAGAAGCCAGCGGTGGAACGTTGGTAGGTGTAGAGTCTTGAAAGTGCCTCCACCAAGGTTTGAAGATGGCCCCTCCTCTGCACAACCTGTCGAGTGTGAATATGGAAGAGGCAAATGATCGAACACCTTCAGCTCACTGTTCACGTCTAGAGGAAATCTGCTGCACCGCACTTCTTAAACTCCTCCTCTGTTCTTGACTTTGTAATCTACTGAATGTATAATGTTCAGAAATTTTGTAACTGAAATCCGTCACAATTTGGTGAATGGTTGTCAGATGATTTTGTATAAATTGGTGTGAAATGGAAATAAAATGTTGCTCTCCTACTGTTTTCGAATGGAACAGTGGATTTCAGTATGCAAACTCTGATTGTGAAACATGATACACTGAAACCTGGAATTGAGGAAAAGAACAGAGAAGGAAGGAGAGGGAAGAATTGAGAGAGAAAATTAAGATTGTAATTGGGTTTTTCGATACCCGTGTGCCTCAACAGCATCATATTTATCAAAGATTCAGATGGTTACATGGATTCCCGCACAATAACCAACCCCATACACCTAAGCAATTCGGTTGTAACCATCCCTAGCTAGGAGGAAAGTGAAAATGGAAAGCAAATAACAGAATGTTGCAAATGTCTTGTACCTACTGATCCCAGCTCATCCTATGCACCGTTTTATTTCTTGGAAATAAAAGCTAAAGCAAAAGACTAAATTGACCTTACATCAATACTTCCTTCCCCAAAAGCGTCCTTGTCCTCAAGGATGAAAATTAGGATATTTCCGCTGCAAGTCATGTAGGGACTCCCAAGAAGCATCCTTCGGAAATGCGTTTGTCCACTCGACCAATACTTGAGTCACTGCTTTATTACCCTTCTTGTTGATGCGTCTGTCTAACACTCGAGCCGGTTCTTGAGCAAAGTTCCATCCGATCCCACAACAGGTAACATGGGCTGGACCGGAGCCTTCCCCACATGTTTCTTCAACTGAGATACGTGAAAAGTAGGGTGAATCTTCGACCCTGGGGGCAATTGAAGGGTGTAGGCTACCTTTCCTACCTTAGCCACAATCTGAAAAGGTCCGAAGTATTTTGCTGCCAATTTCTGCGAAGTTCGGTGTTTCAATGAGTGCTGTCTATAAGACTGCAGACGCAGATAAACCATGTCTCCCACATCATATGACCTTTCAGTCCGTTTCTTGTCTGCTTGAGCTTTCATTCGATCCCTGACCCTTGTCAAATAAAATTTCATCATCTTCATGGCAACCTCTTGTTGATGTAAGCTTCTATCAACAGTATCAACTATCGATTCACCCGCAACATAAGGCAAGTGCACAGGGGGTGCCTGTCCATAGAGGGCCTGGTACGGGGTTGTCTTGATAGAAGAGTGGTCTGAAGTATTGTACCACCATTCTGTCAGTGGTAACCAAGAACACTGGTCCCTAGGTGCCTCCATAGTCATGCATCGCAAGTAGCCCTCCAAACAACGGTTCACAACTTCAGTCTGCCCATCCGTCTCCGGATGATACGCAGTGGAAGGTTTCAATTGCGTTCCCAACCTGTTAAATAACTCTTTCCAAAAGGTGCTCATAAAAATTTTATCCCTGTCAGATACTATGCTCTCCGGCAGTCCATGCAACTTATAAACATTCGACAAAAATTCCTGAGCAATAGATAAGGCAGTAAAAGGATGACAAAGAGCAATAAAGTGACTGTACTTAGTCAACCTGTCTACCACCACAAAAATGCACTTCTTACCCTTGGACATAGGCAACCCTTCCACAAAATCTATACCGAGTTCAGCCCAAGCTCGTGAAGGAACCGGTAAGGGCTGCAAAAGACCACCCTTTGCTGTGTTATCAAGTTTGCAAACTTGATAGGTTGGGCATTCCCTGATCCATCTTCTTACTTCTTTCTGCTGCCCCTTCCAATAAAGACACTAGACAACCTGCTGTAAGTGGCAGCCACCCCTGAATGACCTCCCATAGAGTTGTTATGAAAATATCCCAGAATTTCCCTTTTCACATCAGCCACTGCTCCAACCACTATTTTGCCCTTACGTTTCAAGATCTTCCCATCCCAAGTGTATTTCGAGTTTGAGGCAGCATCAACAGACAACTCGGCAATGATTCTTTGTAGTTTGGAATCAACCATCCAAGTTTGAGCCACTTTGGTCATCAAATCAGTTGTTGCCGAAGAAATCTGATACAATTGAGGCTCGGTGAACAGTGGATTTCTGGACAACACATCAGCCACGATATTAGTGGACCCTTTTCGATAAACCACCTCAAAATCATAGCCTAATATCTTGGTGACCCAAAGTTGTTGAGATGCAGTAAAGGCCTGATTATTGGCAAGAAACCTCAATGACTGGTGATCTGTTTTAATCTAAAATCTTCTCCCCAACAGATACGAATTCCATCTTTTAACAGCTAGAATTACAGCCATCATCTCCTTCTCATATATAGATTGGGCTTAATGTTTAGGCCCGAGTGCTTTGCTAAAGAATGCTAATGGCCTCCCCTTTTAAGTCAAGACTGCTCCCACACCTGCTCCCGACGCATCTGTCTCAACCACAAACATCACATCAAAATTCGGAAGTGCTAAAACTGGTGCAGTAGACAACACCCTTTTCAACTCCTCAAAAGCTACAGACTGTTCCTCGGCCCATTGCCATCCTCCCTTCTTTAACATGTCAATTAAGGGCTTAGCTATTTTGCCGTAGTTCTTAACAAAACGCCTGTAGTAACCTGAGAGCCCCAAGAATCCCCTGAGATCTCTGATGGACTTCGGAATTGGCCATTTCATAACACAATCTACTTTGCTGCTGTCCATGGCAATGCCTTTATGACTGATAATGTGTCCCAAGTATTCAATTTCTTTTGCCCCAAACTTGCATTTACTCAACTTGGCAAAAAGAGAATTTGCCCTCAACAACCGAAACACCTCCTCCAAGTGTTGTAAATGAGTAGACCAATCCTTAGAAAAAACTAGGATATCATCGAAGAAGACCAGTACACTCTTGCGAAGCATTGTTTTGAAGATTGCATTCATCAAACTTTGAAAAGACGATGGGGCATTTGTGAGTCCGAAGGGCATAACCAGAAATTCTTAATGCCCTTCGTGAGTTCTAAACGCAGTCTTGTGAATGTCAGCCTCAAATATCCATATCTGGTGGTACCCCGCTCGTAAATCTAGCTTCGAAAAGAACCAAGCCCCGCCTAATTCATCTAAAAGTTCTTCAATGACAGGGATTGGGAATTTATCTTTGACAGTAAGGTGATTAAGCTGTCTGTAGTCGATGCAAAGCCTCCATGACCCATCTTTTTCTCTCACCATCACAACCGGAGATGCAAAACTACTGTTGCTGTCTCTGATAATACCCGAAGCTAACATTTCTTGTACCATTTTCTCAAGTTCCGTTTTCTGAATGGCAGGATATCGATAGGGACGAACCTTAACCACTTGGGTTTCATCCTTGAGAGGAATTCGGTGGTCTTGAATTCTTTGAGGAGGAAGACCCTTTGGCTCATCAAAAATATCAGAATATTGTTGTAATAAATCAGCCAGGCCTTCTTTGTTAACTGAATCATGTATCAACACCTTGGAATGTATCTCAGCGGTTAACAGATATGCACAAGAATGAGCAGTGTGAAGCACCTTTGAACATAGCCGAGAGTTCATCAAGGCTAAAGCTCCTGGAGCTATCCCTTGCAAGGTACACCACTTGTCCTTCTCAACCTGAAACTGCATGGTGAGGTTAGCAAAATCCCAGACAATTGCCCGTAAACCAGCAAGCCATTGAATGCCTAAGACCCCATCACAGCCCTTCAAGGGTAAAACCAAGAAATCTGTATGAAATGTAGAGCCCTGACATTTCCAAGACAACCCCTTGCATAGGCCCCTTGTAGACAATTGCCCACCATCAGCAATGGTTACCTTTAATTGCCCCTGTTTCCAAACTGGTAGCCCCAAGGATTTGACCAGAGAAGCATCCACAAAGTTGTGTGTACTCCCCGAATCCACCAGCAACACCACTTCCTTATTTCCCACAGAAACGCGAATACGCATTGTATCGTGGCTAGCAGCACCCCACATCGCTTGCAATGATAACGTTGGGGTTTCAACAGGGGATATATCTGGCAAAAGAAGCTTAGGATTCTCTTGGCAATCTTCAAACAGTTCCTCTCCCTCATCTCCCTTAACCAACAATTGATATAATTGGGAACAAGTGCATTTGTGTCCATAACTGAACTTTGCCCCACACCAGTAGCATAATCCTTTTCTCTTCCGATCCTCAATCTCCGCAGGGGTCGGCAGCCGTCCCCCTCCTGTAGGCCTCTGAGTCGGAGGATTAACAGTCCTGGTGGTACTTGTCAATGATGGAGCACTCACTGACTTGGGAATAGTGGAAGCAGGTAATGGCAATTGAGTGGGTCCTACCAAACTCGACATCGGAAGAATCTTCTTAGGAGCTACAGGTGACATAATCTCTACTTGACTTGCCATATGTAGAGCATCCGGTAGGGATTTAGGCTTGAGTAATCTCAAATACTGGCTGATATCCGATCTCAAATTCCCAACAAAAATACTCAAAGCATGTTCTTCAGATAAGGAGATTTGATTCAACAGACTAATAAATTCTTCATGAAAAACATCAACACTACCTGTTTGCTTGAGAGCCACCAACTCGGCCATAGGATTGTCAAATATGGTGGGTGAAAAGCGGCCACGCAATCCCTGCAAGTACTCTGGCCATGTTAGATTCGCCATTCCGCCCCGAGATTTAGCAAAAAAATGATGCCACTGTAACGCCTTCCCTTCCAATTGCAACATCACTGTCCGCACTTTGATACTCTCAGGAACATCCTCAGCCTCAAAATATTGCTCCATCTTAGCCCACCACCCTTTAAAATCGAAACCATCAAATTTAGGGCACTTGAGTTTGAAAGCTCGATTGGATTCCGTATATCCACCTCGATCGAAACTGTTAGATCCAGTGTCGTCGGCCTCAACACGCCCCAACTGTTCAGATCCGAACCCAGGAGGAGGGCCCAAAATGCCCTTGCCTCGGCCACCAGCGTCGGAGTTGTCACCTTTGTTCCCCAGATAAGCTTCAAACAAAGCTTGAATCTCAGTCTTGATATCATTGTGAATCTTGGCACGAAATTCCGCCTGAAAATCCTTCAAACGGCTTTCAACCTTCTTGTCGAGCTGAGCAACCTCTTGTTGCAACTTCGACATATTCTCTTGCAACTCTTTCTGGCTACGAGTCTCCATTGGGCCAGGTCGTGAGCTCTGATACCAAATGATACATTGAAACCTGGAATTGAGGAAAAGAAGAACAGAGAAGGAAGGAGAGGGAAGAATTGAGAGAGAAAATTAAGATTGTAATTGGGTTTTTCGATACCCATATGCCTCAACAGCATCATATTTATCAAAGATTCAAATGGTTACATGGATTCCCTCACAATAACCAACCCCGTACACCTAAGCAATTCGGTTGTAACCATCCCTAGCAAGGAGGAAAGTGAAGATGGAAAGCAAATAACATAATGTTGCAAATGTCTGGTACCTACTGATCCTAGCTCATCCTACGCGTCGTTTTATTTCTTGGAAATAAAAGCTAAAGCAAAAGACTAAATTGACCTTGCATCAAAACACTACTTCAGCTATCTAATCTTCGAAAAGAAACTTAACTTCTGGAGGAATAAAATGATATAAAAGAATAAAAATCATATCAGATGATTTGACACTTGCAAATTTGATGGAGCTTTCGGTTTTCACTCTCAAGATATTTTTCAAACTAGTTTCTGGTTTTGGAAAAACAGAACATACACAAAATACTTCTTCTCTACTTCCAATACTCAACTTTTAAGCTTGGTGGCAGAAATCAAAATGAAAAGATAACAGGAAAAGTTGAAACTTGAATGATGATGAACTTGTATTGAAATTTTCTGGTTTTTTCTCTCATACGAAAGTGAAAGAAAGATGGAGCTTTATAATCAGCTCTTTCATGTTCTAATACACTTTGATCCTTAACTGAAAAATAAAGTCTTGGACTTATGAATAAACTAGACTAGTACATTCATTTTCTGATTTGGCTAGACACAAAAGTAGCTTTCTTTGTCTTTGGCATAACTAAACTAACATTGGAAAAAAGCTAAAACATGCAACAGTGGGAACATTTTCTGGAAAAAAACAAAAGGTTGAAACTTGTGCAGTGGAAACATTTTCTGAAAAATAGCAAATATGAGAAAGTGCTGCATAATGATCTGTCCACATAGTGATCTGTCCATATCTTCATTAATTAACTCTAATCACATTCTTGCAACTTAATTAAACTGCTATCTTGAACTTCATTGCTTCAATCTGTTCTGTTTCTGGTTACTTCCTTCCTGGTTACTTCTTTCTTCAAGTAACTGCCAAGTAACTGAATTTAATTCTCAACCTTTGTTGTGCATCCGATCATCTGCTTCTTTCATTTTCCATTCTCCTTTGCCTTGTGCTTCATCCATCTGACTTATATCTTCATTAATTTGATCCATAAATTGTTGAATTATGCTTAGGATCATCATCTTCAATTTCCACTTGCATTTGAACTCCTTCATCTTTCCCTTCGGTTTTCTTTTCTTCCTAATCTTCGTTGTCATTGCTAACTCCTCCACTGATTTCAATACAGCAGTTGCATAAAACAACACAATTCAACATAGAGGAGCTTGGTGGGGTTAGGAGAGGGAGGGAGGGATTGGACGACGGAGGAGTACCAGTCATGGTGTGTGGAGAAAAGAGAGGGCTTGCGTGATCTAGATACATGTATTATAAAAGTTTCTAAACTATCCGACGACGACGACGAAGATATCAAGAAAAATAAAACTAGACAGATGAGGAGTAGGTGGTGGCCGTGGGGGTTGTGATGGTGGAGAAGGGAAGAGGTTGGAGAAATGGCCATTGAGTGGTCATGTTTATCGGCTATGTTCCTGAGAAACTGGAAGGACAAAGTTCATCAAAAGTACATTTAATCAGATAGAAGAGAAAAGATAGAATCTTGGACAATACAGATCCGCGTCAACCACTAATAAATAATTTCTCTGTTTTCCTTTTGATAATTAACTTTGTCTATACACATATAATGCACCAGACCTGTTATTAAGGTTAGATTGCTTAATTTCTGACAAAGTTCAATCATAATACGATTAAGCTTTATTATCAAAATATAACCTCTTTCCTTTCTGGTTTTGAGAAGCTTCGCGCAAAGATAGGATTTTTTAATCTCGTGGGGTCCCAGAGTAACAATAAAATTTTAAGTGGACGTCATACTACAACGAATGTACCTGTTGAACAATTTGTTCAAACTTCCCTTGCACGCTGACAGCCTCCTCCTGATTGATCATTTTCGACATTATCAAGTTCTATTGATCTCTTCCCCCAACTCTAACTTAGTCTCTCATACGGGCTCAAGAGTTGCATGAGAGCTCATGTATGAGGGGTCCTTAGGGGACATCATGTTCATGCATGAGAAAGAGAACATGCGTCTCAAAGTTGGTCAGTAACTCAGTATACAAACCCACACTTTCACATATACAGACTAATGATTGATCAAATAGAAAGGAAAAACCATTATGTGGCTGCGGATTTCTTAGTCTCTTACGCGTAAATGAAACACCATTCTTGTGATAAGAAACTATCATGAGGTCAAAGATCATATTGAGTCTATAACCACTGTGAAATTGCAGAATCTATAATATTTCTTCTTGTAATAACAAATACAAAACCCTGCAAAGACTAATGGAATTAGTGTTTAAGTAATTATACTAAAAATGAAACACCAAAGACAACAAAGGATAAGGAAAAAGGAAAGAACTACAGTAACTGAAGAAATACTCTTGTGTGACTCTAAAACTCTTATGTACCAAAATCTTCTTATGGGAAAGCCAATGATCAGAAATTCATGAGAAAGGAGGGTGTCATCGCAAACCAGCTTATAAAAGCCACAGCCGTAGCAGTTTCAAACCTAGTACAATGGTTAATTGAGCACCTATTCAGATCATTTCCAATGAGGACAGTAATGCCCGCGGAAGAACAGGCAGCAGCAAATGTAAGGGTGGATGTGGTCTACATCAGGAAAACAAAGAAACCAATCTTTTAATTGGTGAATGAATAATATTTGAATAAGTGCAGACATCGGCATCGACAAAAGTAGAACATAAATCACACAATGAGCACACAATATCCTGGTTTTGAGGCCAGGATGTCTGCTCTGCTTATATTGAAAACAGAACCTTCTTTCTGTTGGTACACAGGTTCCCCTTCGGCTGTGTCTAGCTCAGATTCAAACCCCGATACGACCAAAAGAAAAAGGTAAAGTGCATCAATTAGTATAAAAGGATAACCAAGAGAACGCATCCAGAAAATTAGATAAGCCCCAAAACTTCATGTAAATCAAAATGGAATTTGTAAAACTGTGCAACCTTGACCTTTATGTGACTTAAGTCATCGATATTTAGGCCACTGTAAATTTGTAAAAAGAAAAAACTTGGCAAATAGTTGATAGACATAAACCACTGCCAAAACAATTTCCGCTAGAAATGAACATAAAAATATCTACATCTCGTATTAACAAAATGTCATAACAACCATACCGATCCTACAACATGATCATATATGTTCTATCTTTCTTGAGAAAAACATGTACAGTACCCATCCATAGTTTGCAATCCAATACAAAGCATAGAATTTAAACAATTCAACGTAGAATTCAATGAAAGACAGCTCCGTCACACACCTTGCAAATAAATTTTTGCATGCTCACTTCCTACAGAAGCAAGAAACAAGGACGGAGAGTCAAGAAAAGAAGATTTTACCCCATCACCGATAGCA
Source organism: Erythroxylum guanchezii (assembly GCA_025629825.1). Classification (NCBI taxonomy): domain Eukaryota; kingdom Viridiplantae; phylum Streptophyta; class Magnoliopsida; order Malpighiales; family Erythroxylaceae; genus Erythroxylum; species Erythroxylum guanchezii. The sequence continues at coordinate 4,607,694 of JAOTAX010000005.1, forward strand.
AACAGACGAACGATCACTCGCTTTCGCAGGCTTCGTCTCACCAAAAGGGCATAAACATCAACAAGTGCCAGCGACAGGCTCCATAAAACTTGTAAGCCCACAGCAATAACAAGATAACTGATAAAAGTAAAAACGAACAAACCACGTCAGATTCGCCCTTCGTACTAGATACAAACGACACGGCACATCTAATCATAATGTTGTATCGAACTACGAGAACCAACAAAGAAAAGAAATCATTTTTGTCAAGCAACGTGGATAAACTCCAGTACCCAAATCATTAAATGTTGGAAATGGAAGCATAACTTCAAAGTTCAAAACTTCATATACAAAAGAAGCAACAATACAAACACGTGAGCGTCAATCCATCTCCACAGATCATTTATGTGGGCCCAAATGCAATCAGAGGGTGGGGAGATCATTGATACGTAAACCCTCTAAAGCATTTAATTTGATGTTACAAATCCGCCCGCAACCAACAGGAATACGAAACCGACGAGTCAAAAAGAAACAAAAGCATACAAAAACGCCGTGACTGTTCGAAAGTCACACATAGGGAGACGACACCGAACGCGCACTGGATGAGGCGAAGTGTGAGGCCGCCACGTGTCCAGGGCATACCCTGAACGTCCTTCATCCTCGTTCTGGGACCATTGTGGAGGCCGCCGTCGATCAAGGGCGGCGCTTCCACCGGGTGCACCGTAGGTCTGCTAACGTTCATTTATCACCAAAAAAGCTCAAGAATTGGGGGGGATATGAATAGAGAAACACGAAGGTTGTTGAAAAGTACTTAACCGTATGCAATTGCTATTGGCTGGTATGCTTGCAAGAGCAAAACATGTTGACTTAGTAGCGTATACTTTAGTTTGAAATTAATACTCCATTAAGCAGTTGGTACATAATTAATATGTTTATCACTTTATAAGGCCTCATGAGTCTGATTCAGATCCAAAGACGGGAAGCTTCGTTCAGGTCCAACCCAAAGGTCTTCTTCATAGGCATCTAGTATAGTATCAAGGTAAGAACAGAAGTGTATTCGTTCACATTAAAGAAAAGTGCTTTTTCTTTAATGTGAACATTTACGTCATCTTACTTTATTCCATTTATGGGGATTAACTTCACATAAATTATTGAATTGCAATCTTCGGACAACTCCTATATCAATAACATTTCATTGGTTTCACGTTTCAACTAGCCAAGATCACAGGTTGACGGTTCTCGTTTCTTGGTGGTTTCCGAACCACAGATTACATGAATAGATAAGGAGCGCGTTAGGGCGGTGTTGAGTACCAAACACAAGAGGAATTTTTTTTTTTGATAAACACAAGAGGAATTAGATTCTTGACGGTGGCACTTTCGGTGGAGTGTGGACCACCTGCATCAGATTCCAACTCTAGCCCTTTAAAAAGCTTCGAGTTGGTTGGAGAACTACATTATAATTTTTTGGTTTGGAGAAGCTTGATATTGTTTTCGTTGTTGCTGTTGATCGAGGATGCTTGTGGTGTTGAACGCTAGGTTTGAGACGAAGGTGAGGGTGGAATGCGAACCGACCACCAGGATAAAGGACCTGAAGGAGAAGGCGAGCAGGCAAACTGGCACCCAGGTCGATAAGATGAAGATCAGGAAGTGGTGGACGACTTTAGAAGACGACAAAACACTCCAGGATTATAGGGTCGGGGATGGCGACGGACTTGACCTCTACACTTATAATTAAGGTTCATTTCGCCATGCATATCAACTCTTTGTGCCTTAAAGAACTTGCGGAATCATATTTTGTGATCAGATTTAAACTAAGCATTCGGTTTTCTGTCTCAGGTGCGCATCGGGAGCGAGCGTCGACGAGGGCTCTACTTTACTATTTACAAGAGACATGATATTATGTTCTGCTAAGTTGTGTGCCAAAAGACCTCCATGTTATTGAAGGCATAAGTGTGTAATCAAAGTTTGAGACTGTGTGTAATCAAAGTTTGAGACTATGTGTTTGTAATAATAAGTTCACCATTGTGTGATTAAGCAAACTTTATCATATTATCTTTAGTTTGAGCAAGCTATGCAGATGAACCACTTGTTAATCATGCAGAATCTTTAGATCCTTGTCAGGGAAGACTTGGCGTTGGTATTTCTTGTCTCTTCTTTGAATAACATTTGTAATTCGAGCAATTTTTACGGAAGAAACAAATACATTTTCTCATTCATCTGGCTTCGGCCTTGGCGTGGATTTGAGCAATCGAAAGTAAGGAAATATTAATTCCTATGACTTGAAATGAGCAACAAGAGCTTCTCCGTAAATTTGTATACATCAATAATATTAAATTATATTAGAAAAATGAATATCGTTCCATACCAGTCGAAAAACGGAACAGTATTCGTTCCTTTCATACCACCCATTAATACCAATTGGTACCGTTATTTTTCGTTCGATACCGGTCGGTATCCAAAATACCGAGACATATCGGCCGGTACCATAAATTTCAAAAAAGTCAAGGACCTATTTGTGAAATGGTATTTCATTTTTAATATTTGGGTATTGACTTTAGGTAAATAATTAGTTGAGTATAAAATTATGTAATTGTAAATTAATAATAAATCGATTGTAGTTAATGATAATATTTGCCTATTTGAGTATTAGTTTTGGGTAAATAATTAATTGAGTATAAAATATATTGAACATGAATTATTTGGTAATATATATGTGTGGGGTATCATAAATATTTATAATAGATAATGTGTAAAAGTAGTTATGTAATAAATGTATCTCAAAAGGAATTTTTTTTTTCAAACTGTGAATGTGTTGTAGGTTCCAATCATTTATACTTAGACTTTTTAATGTCAATTAAAAATTGTAGAAGCAACTAATATATTTAAGAAGGAAATATAGAATGATGTATATAATATTATAGCTTGTTAAAAATGAAAAAAAGATTCAAAGCTTTAAATAAGAAAAAAGAACATTTCTAAAAAAGTTATATCCTTCAACTTAATCATCATATTATGAATAGATGTATATGAACAATTGTATTAGATATGTCATTGATTATTTGACTATTGTTTTTGTCATTTGGCAAGGCATTTATTACTACTCTGTCGAAATAATTTTTCAGACTTTTGGAAACTTGCGATTTCGTCGATTCCCTTAATTGGGAATACCACCAACTGCGTCGCAACGCCTTTTTGTTGCATGTAAATTATGGCTGGAGACTGTGGATAGGATATAATCCTCTCCCATCAGTTTTTTCCTATTGTTTACCGTTATTAACACACACTTTTGCCATTATGCGACCTCCATTAGTAGTCAAGGTTTTTATTTGCGACGGGCATAACGTGTTTCTACGAAATCTTTCTTTCTGTAAACTCTCAAAAGACTCTTTCGCTAGCACTTTAGTATTTTTCCTTATGAGCTCTCCTACTGTGACGAGAACGTGGTTGTTGTTACAGAATTGAGGTTCCCTTCGGTTGGCTCACTAGCTATTTACTTTCCTCCGTTTTATTTTAGTTCTATTTTATCTTTGTTGTCTTTTCATATTTGTATTAGTTTTATTATAAGTATTATTAGCACCTTTGAGTATTATTAGTATTAGTATTATTTGCATTTATTTTATTTATATCTATAGATTTTGGTATTCCCTATTACTTGTATTTTCATTTATTTATGTATTTATTGTAATTTTAGTTGCATAAAAAATTTTCGGGCTAGTTTTACCTTTTCTCTGTAACTTGCATCACTCTTATATTGTCTCATTTGTATGTGGGTTTACTGGAAACAACCTCTCTACTATGTAGGGATAAGATTGCGTATTATCAGATCCCCCGACCCCGCTTCATTACGGGATTTCGGACTGGGTGATGATGATGATGATGATGATATCATACCCTTCAACTTGATCCTCTTGTTTGAAACTTTGAATTGAAATTGTCAGAAATTGTTTGAAATGGAAATTGATTATATATGTTTTGTGGATGTTGAAAATGAAAATTGTTGAAAATTGTTGGAAATGGAAAATATTTTATGAATGTATTGTTGGAAATAGAAATGGAAATGGTTGAAAATTGTTGGTAATGGAAATGAAATTATGAATGTTTTGTGATTATCGAAAATGGAAATTGTTAAAAATTGTTGAAAATGGGAATTGTTTATGCATATTTTGTGATTGTTGGAAATGGAAATTGTTTATGAATGTTTTGTGATTATTGGAAATGGAAATTGTTGGAAATGGAAATGGAAATTGTTGAAAATTGTTGGAAATGAAAATGAAATTATGATTATTTTGTGATTGTTGGAAATGGAAATAGAAATTGTTAAAAATTGTTGGAAATGAACTTTATTTTATGAATGTTTTGTGATTAATGAAAATGGAAATTGTTTATGTATATTTTGTGATTGTTGAAATGAACATTGTTAGAAATGGAAATGAAAATTGTTGAAAATTGTTGAAAATCGAAATAAAATTATGAATGTTTTGTGATTATTCGAAATAGAAATTGTTAAAAATTGTTGAAAATGGAAATTGTTTATATATGTTTTGTGATTGTTGGAAATGAAAATTGTTTTATGATTATTGAAAATGGAAATTGTTGAAAATTGTTAGAAATGGAAATGGAAATTTTTTAAAATTATTGGAAATGGAAATGGAATTATGAATATTTTGTGATTATTGGAAATGGAAATTGTTAAAAATTGTTGAAAATGGAAATTGTTTATGTATGTTTTGTGATTGTTGGAAATGGAAATTGTTTTATGAATGTTTTGTAATTATTGGAAATGGAAATTGATGGAAATTGTTGGAAATGAAAATGGAAATTGTTAGAAATGGGAATGGAATTATGAATGTTTTGTGATTATTGGAAATAAAAATTGTTAAAAATTGTTGAAAATGGAAATTGTTTATGTATGTTTTGTGATTGTCGGAAATGAAAATTGTTTTATGAATGTTTTGTGATTATTGAAAATGGAAATTGTTGGAAATTATTGGAAATGAAAATGGAAATGTTGAAAATTGTTGGAAATGAAAATTGTATTATGAATGTTTTGTGATTAATGGAAATGGAAATTGTTTATGTATGTTTTGTGATTGTTGGAAATGAAAAGTGTATGTATGTTTTGTGTAATTATATATGTTGAATAATTGAATTGTTAGTTTTTGACGTATAGTAAATTGTGTTCTATGAAATTGAATTGTGTGTAATGTAATCATACAAAATGAGTTATATTATATAAGATAAATATGCATATTGTGTATTGAAATTATGTGTTATTTATTTTGATATATGCGTTCATTTATTTTTACAGATAAATGGAAAGAAGTTTAAGTACTTCCGATCAACTCACTTCAGGAAGATACAATGATCCAGCTTGGGCTCATGCTGCATTGGTTTTTGGTATGAGGAATCATACTATTTGCTTGTTTTGTAACAAGCATTTGAAAGGTGGAGGAATTACCAGATTAAAAAAATATTTAGCTGAGATTAAAAGAGACGTGGAACCCTATAAAAAAGTAAATCATGATGTGAAGTTGCAAATGAAAATATTGCTTTATGAATATCAATATAAGACAGATAGAAGGAAAAGGTTGAATTTTGAAATTAGTAGTGGAAGTTCATTTTTTAGTTTCCATGGTGATTTTGGAAATGTTGAAGGTGAAAGTGGCAGTGGTAGTGGCAGTATTTCATCTCAGGCTCAAGAAGAAGTGTAACACCCAAATACCCCTTGGGATGATATATGGATGCCACCCAAGACAGAACAAACAAAACCAAACATCACACTGACATTTATCTTATTTAGAATCTCAAA
>JAOTAX010000005.1:4613581-4624235 GCA_025629825.1 Erythroxylum guanchezii
TTTCTAATTTAATTCTGTTAAAGTTGATTCTGTGGAAAATTTTAAATTCATTCCGCTGCGCCTAGATTCGATCTTGCGTATATTTTCCAACATGCAATAGCCTGTTATGGTCTAAGATACAAAGATTTTTCGATTGATGACTTAAGAGGTAAACTTTTAAGTTGTTCTGTTTTTTAAATTAGAAGTTATTTGGCTGAAAGAAGAGTGAATGGAGGTACTTATGGATGTTCAATCATGTGTGATGGTTGAACAAATAGGAGACACGAGCCTAATATAGTTTTTTTGATTTATTCTACAAATGACTTTATGTTTTTAAAATCTATTGCTGCATCTGGCCTTATTAGAAATACTGAGACTTTATCTGCGATATTTGATGAAGTTGTGAATGATGTAGGGTCGGAAAATATTGTTCAGTTTATTACTGACAATGATTTTGCTTATAAAGCGGCAGGCAAAAGGTTGCAGAATATGTATAATTCATTTTTTTGGACTCCTTGTGTTGCATATTGCATTGACATAATGCTGGAGAATATAGGAGATTCTAGGTATTTTCCTGTTATTGATGAGACTATGCAGAAAGCTAAAAAGGTGACAAAGTTCATTTATAATCGTGTATGGGTATTGAATTTGATGAGAAAGAATTTACCAATGGTAGAAATTAGTGTCGTCTTGCTGTGATAAGATTTGCAACAAATTTCTTATCACTTCAGTTTTTTGTTTAAGAAAAATGTTTACAAGTGATAAGTGGATTGCATCTCAGCATGCCAGGTCTATTGCTGGAGTAGAGGTTTGTAACATTATACTGGAAGATAGAGAATTTTGGTCTCAATGCTAATTTATTATCCGAGTTTGTGAGCCTTTGGTAAGGATATTTCGCTTGGCTGATAGTGAAGAAAAGCCAACAATGGGTTTTTTATATATATTTGATGAAATGTAAATAGTATATTTCATCAAAAAGTATGTACAACGATCATTGGGGCATACTCCGATCAAATGTGTAATAACATCAAAAGTCCCTTAATTCCCCAATACATCTAATGAGAGGTTATATGCAGAAGCACCTAAATTTACCCCATTACATCTGAAAGGAAACAATAGACAAAACAATACAGCATAATGCAAAAACAACCGAAGTATTAAAAGGGAATAATATCTGCTGGATACGCTCTATACGCATCCTGTCCACCATGACAACCCAAAAAGAAGCTAAGAGCAAATTTTCAACAAGGTCCCATGCATGACCGAGGTGACAAAAGGCAATCCAAAACTTGCAACAAACATAACCAATGCCTATTGGGGCATACCCCGATCAAACGTGTAATCCGAATAACCTATGTTAAAAGCACCCAATACCCCAATACATCCAATTAGAGGTTAGCTGTAATTACCCTTAGTACATTCGAAAGAAACAATAGCCAAAATTATAAAGCAAATTTCAAAAACAGCCGAGGCATTAAAAGTTAATAAGTTCAACAGGATATAATTTATACAATATCTTATACATCACAGTTTTTATCTTTGAGATCACGTCGAAACTTGTAATGGACGCATCATCTAATTGAACAACATTTCTGGTCTTCCATATCATGTACAAGGTGCAGAGGAATGCGAGTGTTGTAGCTTTACTTCTAAGACATGCTCCATTGTATTCTTTCCGGTTCCATTTAATAGCACTCGAGAGTGTGGACATGCCTCTAGTCATTCCCAACTATCCCCGGATTGTAGTCCAAATCTCACATGTAAAAGAACATTTAAAGAACAAATGGTCACCAGATTCTATTTCAGTCTCACACAACTTGTATGATCGGTTCAGATCCAAAAATGGCAGATTGTCTTTTGTTGGCGATCTATTCCACAAACTGATCCATACAGTGAAGGAGTATTTTGGCGGAATGTATTGTCTCCAAATAAAAGACATCCATGGGCGTCTAGTGTGTTTAAAACGCATCAACTCATAGACTTTGTGTGATGACAAAACTCCATTAACACATAACTTCTGCATCTCATTTACCATTTGATTACGCCCTCCTAACTTTCCCACCATTATGTCACGGATCATTACCAAACGTTTTAATAGGGGGAGTCTCTATTGTGAGGTATACAATCCCATATTGGTATGCCTCTCAAGTAGATTTCATGGATCCATCTCACCCATAAGGAGTTTGCTTCAGCATGTATGTTCCACAACGTTGTAGCCAACAAAGCTAAATTCCATATTTTGCAATTCTTCAATCCCAAACCACCCTCGTCTTTAGCTGCACAAATGTTATCCCATGCTACCCTAAAATACTTACCACCCAATAGAAAAAGTCTACATATTGAGGCTATCATATCAAGGATAACCATTGGAATAGGGAACGCCTGAAGCTAAAATGATAAAACTCCTTGGATAATTGAATTGATCAATTCAACCCTCTGCACATATGAGAGTGTTTTCCAATTCCATGCATTAATGTAGGTCTCCACTGATTCAAGCAATATCAAGAATTGAGCTACTGATACCTCCATCGACGTCAAGGGGACTCCCAAATACCAAACTAGGAATTCACCAATATGAAACTCAACCATCTGTAAAATGCCACCTCTCCTAATTCCCTCAATCCATCCACCAATACATGGATTGATGTGTAGTCACCTCTGGATAGTAGCATAAGATCATCAGCGAAGACAAAATGTGTGATACCTAATTGCTTGCATTTTGGGTGGAAGTTAAAGGAGGGGTTAGTCGTTCTCACTTTTAGCACTCTTGATAAATATTCCAAACATAGCAAGAAAAGTATGGGTGACATCAGGTCTCCTTGTCTCAATCCTCTCCTCTCCTTGAACACCCCATATAAGATGCCATTGATCGAGACCGAGAATGAGGTTGTGGTTACACACTTCATAATCTAATACACAAACCTATATGAAAATCCCAACCCTTTCATCATTTCTTCCAAGAATTCCCATGAGACCGTATCATAGGCATTTTGTAATATCAATTTTGATCATGCATCGTGAAGAGATGCGTTTTCTACTGTAGCCCTGACAAGTTCCTACGTTAAGAAAATATTGTCCAGCATACTCCTTCCTGATACCAAAGCAGATGGGGTCGGGTCTACTATTTTCCCCACAACCGCAGTCATACGCTCAGTCAAAATTTTCGTAGTCACCTTATATACAACGTTTAGGCAGGCTATTGGTCTAAAATTAGTCACTCTCAGGGTTGTCTGCTTCTTGGGGATAAGAGTGATGATAGTGTGGTTAAGTTGTTTTAGCATACAACCATTAAAAAAAAAACTCATACACTACTTCCCTGACATTTTGTCCAACCCGTTCCCACTATTGCTTAAAAAAGGTGGATGTATAACCATCTGGTCCCGGAGCTTTATTATTACCAATATCAAACATAGCTCATCATCAGTAATTGAGGCAAGCAAAGTTTCATGCATCGCTAGATCCCACATTTCCCCATTCCTTATCACCTGTAGGTCTATGCTTTCCCGAGGCGATGAAGTGCCAAGAAGCCCCATATAATAGTTTACTATACATTCTATCACTTCCTCCATTGTTGTGGTTTTGGATCTATCCTCTTTAATAAGAAGGGTGATTGCATTTTGTCTACTTCCCTTCCAAGCCACTGCATGGAAGTACCTAGTGCTTCTATCGGCCTCCAGCAAGTGTTTGCATTTGGCTTTTTGTTAGTAAAAAAGCCTTTCAACATCGTGCAAAAATACCGTATGTTTCCTCTTAGTATTCATCACAAGTGTTAATGCTACATCTTCGGGTCTGCTTAGGGAATCCTGATATGCTCTTTGAAACTCCTCCTGTGCCTCCTTTACTTTACTAGCAATGTGACCATACTCTTCATTATTCAAAGTTTTCAAGGGGGTTTTCAATGCCTTTAATTTCGCACATAGGATGTACTGCGCAGTTCCACCCACTTCCATATCCCAAGTGATGTCCACTATATCTTGGAAGAAGGGATGGTGGAGCCACATGTTGAAAATTTTGAAAGGTTTATTCTCACGAGCTTCTTGTTTACTGAATTCCACTATGACTGGACAATGATTCGAGTCCACCCTCATAGGTAAGAAGTTAGTTGAACAGTGCATACCCTTTGCTTCCCATGCTTGGTTGACAAGGACTCTGTCCAAATTTGCCCATAACTAGTTTTTCTGCCAGGTGAAAGTCTCTCCTCTAAATAGGGCATCTTCCAATCCAAAAGTCACATGAAATTCATGTAGATCTTTCAACAGGTATGCGGATGAGGGGTCGGCATCCAATTCTTTCACTAGCCGTACATACACAATTGAAATCCCCCATTAGCAAACATGGCATCATTTAATCCGTAGCTAGCCTAATCAACCGCTGCCATAATTCCCTTCGTTATGTCACACTATACAACCCATAGCACATATGCCACCAGAAAGTTCCTTTTAGTGGTTCGACATAATACCCTACAATGGATAAATTATTCACCCTTCTCCAATACCTAACAAGAATAAAATAAGGAATGCCAAGCAATAGCAATTCGACCCTTTAAGATAGAACCAAAATTATGGTTATAATCCCTAAAAATCTATTATTCATCATACTGCCCAAACCATCTGTAGTTAGTTTGGTTTCCAAAAGGCAAGCAAATTTGCAGTTGTGTTGTCGGATGAGGGTGACAAGTTTTGTCGTGAGGCCGTTTTTAGGCCTCGGACATTCCAATATAACATCTTCATTTGCGCAGGTGGGAGGGCCCCTCCCCTCCTCTGTTTCTTTTTGCATCTGCAGTGTATTTTTCACTCACCTCCTTACTCCCCTTCATTGATCTTGCCCCTTATCACCTTCATTCAATCTTCTATTGGTAATGATCACTGTCTTGTCTTTGCTACTGTTTTTAGAACTCTGTACCTGCTGCTAGTCACTACCATTTGCTATTTTTACCTCCCTCCAATGTTGGATGTCATTCAGTCCCCTAGCTTCATTTACTGTCTCTCTGGTTAGAGTAGATTCTTTATTCCTTTCTGTTTGGATTCGCAGTCCACTATCCCTATCTTGGTTTGTGTCTTAGTTTATTTCCATGTGGCTTCTCGGTTTGTCAGGTTTCTCAGCATCCATACCCTGATTAGCCTGAGTCCGTAAACTGCCATCCTCATTAACATCTCCTTTATCCGATGGGTTGCCAACCTTCATGCCCCCCTCTTTAGTAACCTCCATCAGAACCTTTTTATGTGTTCTTCCCGTAGTCTTACGCTCGAAAGGATTATGCCCAAACTGTTTATAATAGCAACAATAACTAGGGAATATTTCATAAATCACCATTTGGGTACATCTACTTCCCCTCGACATTTTAACATCAAAATTTCCTAGACACATCCACCTCAACCAATATCTGAGCATAACCAATTCTGGATTTCTTGTCCGTTATCTTATTTGTGCACATAGGTTTACCAACTCGAGAGCCAAGTTTGAAGAGGCCTTTTTCAGTCCACAATTCTAGTGGGACGTTCAGAAATTGCAGCCACAGTGGGACTTCCATGAAGTCTTGGTAGTTGAAAGCAAATTCTTGTGAAAATTTTTCCAGCAACAATGTTTTCCCAGACAAAATATAGAGGGCCCTTGCCAGAACACTGTTTCGATCTTCATCTAGTTCTAATTGGAACACAATCCAACCCTGATCATAGGACAGTAACTTGCAAGGCACTCCCCATTTAGCAATTAGGCCTTCAAGGGCTTTCATCCCTGAGAACCTTCCAGTGAAACAGCCAACAAGGCAGTACCCCCATTCCTGCTCAAGTGGCATGATGTCCTCATCCTTTATTGTAACTTCATCCTCGACTTACATGTATTCTAGTTATAAACCTTGCTTCAGATCACGATTGTTTTTGAAGAGGTTGGCAAATGATGATTTGTTTTTGTCTCCTTCGGTGATCACAGGAACTCGGTTTTGCTTTTTGTCGAACACATTCTGTACAGGCTCTTCTTCGTTCTGCTTGACTGGGGTTGACTGTGGCATTCTATCAAACACTTGCAATGTAGACTCATCTTCTTCTGACCCATCAGTGTCGGTTAAATCTACACTCCCTAATTCAATGTCCTCATCAGCTGTAGATGCATCCTCATCCCCCAGCTCTTCACACAATACTCTAGTACTCACAACTTTTCCAGTATTCAGTAATGTACTTGGTCTGTTCGCAAAAGTTGTTTGCCCTTGTCCACAAGGTTTACCTTGCTGTATTGTTCTTCTGTCTCCAACACCGTGTATTCCCGAATCCACTTTCACTACCCTCATCTTGGTATTCCTGTTCCCCGCAGTGTTCTTGGTGTTTGCTATTTATATCGGTTGAAAGTTCGCCGCACCTGCCTCTCGCATTTCCCTTTCAACATTATCCAGATTCCCCACAAGTTGTCTTCTTGGATTCTCTACTTGTAGCCCTACACAATCCGCTGTGATGTCTTTCCCTTTGCCCTTTTTCTTTCCCATGTCTCAGACTCGAAGAGCCTAGTAGGGAATACCCTAATCGTATGGTGTACAGTAACAGCGAACTAACCACCGTAGTTGCCAAAGACCAGGTCCGACGATTTGGCTCAAAATTAGGGCGCGGGTGCCCGATTGTTTTAATCGACCAGAGGTACCCAACAAATCCACTCCGGAAGCACTAACTTACTCAAGATTAGTCAGAAAATGGTGTAGAATCAGATTGCAATGTGGGCGAAAATTGGGAGAAAAATCGCCCAATATGAGTCACTCACGCATGCCCACTACTAATTGGGTGGAGAGAGCAACGGAAGCAATCAAGGCCAATCTGAAACATAGGTCTTCTTTATACACACCATATTTTTCAATCATTAATGAGAGAAGGGAAAGACAACTTTCTTCTCCATTATTTGCAGCTGGAGCATTTCTGAATCCTAGTGTCTATTTTAGGCTAGATCTTACTAAGCAAGCTGAAGTTAATAGAGAAATGCTTTACTATTACAACAATTGTTAGCATCGACGCTATGCAAGATCTTTTAAACTCACAAATAGAGCTTTACAAGTTGTCTTATGGGGATTTTGGAATATCGATTGCTATTCAACAAAGAGGAAAACTTTCTTCAGCTATTAGTTATTTCCTTTTTCTTATTTGTTGAAAATTAATTATCACTATAATTTGTTTATAACACTACTTTTGTTATCTTATGACTTACAATTTCTTGGTGGGATCAATTTGAAAATGGTGTTCCAGAATTGAAAAGGTTTACAATTCGGATTTTAAGTCAATGTGTGAGTGCAACAGGCTATGAACAAAATTGGAGCACATTTGAATTTATCCATTCAAAGAAAAGGAATAGATTGGAGCATAAGAGCTTGAATGACTTAGTTTTTGTTTGTTACAATTTAAAGCTTTGTAAAAGGTATGCTATTATCATTATTACTTTCGATATAATATCTTATAATTTCTAATAATTAAATTTAATTGTTTACTAGGAGTCTTAATAACAAAAATAGTTCAACTGGTCCAATTTCTATTGATAATATTGATCTTTTGGCGAATTAGGTTTTTGAAGAACCGTCAATGACTTGGAAGATAATCTTGGATGGGAAAGCGTTGACATGTCAGTTGGTGCATTAAATTTGAATGATAATGATGACGAAGCTCCTCTCAATGATGAAGATTTTGTACCAAATGACAACTGCGGTCAGTGTAATTATAACGAATATCCTCCCGTTGAGGATTGAATTTCGTTCCAGGTTTTTATTTTTTCTCTTCTTTTAATTTTACTTATATTTGGTTTTTATGTTAAATTCTATATATGTAATGTAATTGTAAATGTTTTTGTTTCAGGTTTAACTTCTACTTGATTGTTTCTTTGTCATGAACTCTTTTTGTAAATTGTAATAGTTAAGGATATTTATTGTTATTTTTATTGGATGTTTTGTTGTAATTATTATTTATTAAAATGATGAAATTGTATTGTTGTAATATTTTAAATACTTTCTGTTATTCTTAATTTTATATTTGTATGATGGTAATTGTCTTTTTTATATTAATTGTGATTATTATTTATATGTGAAATATTTAAAATTATTATTATTTCATATTAATTGTGATTATTATTTATTATTATAATTTTTAGAAACATGATTGATGTAAACTTGTAAAGTATACAGTACAATTGTACAATATACCAATGAATTATTTTGCAAATTTTAAAAATTTAAGGGATTATTTCATAAATTCAAAAAATTCCCCAAAATGGTATCCAGTATTGACTGATACCAATACAATACCATACCAAAACCTAATCTGATACTAAGTCCGGTACGATATTCACAACTTTGTCCAATGACAGGCTCCGGGATGGTAGGTAGGTACCACCAGTGACTGGAAAGCTGTTTTCGATATTTTCGGAGTTTCTTGACCAAAAGCATGGGGTGCAGGTGTGGGGTAGCATTAGTGGTATTTCTTAATTATGGGGAAGATATGGCTTTTATTTTTTTAGAAGACAACAACTTGCTATGCCTGTTGACTGAGAGTTGGACTTGTTGGTTAAATGTGTTATCCTTTGGACCTTTTGTAGTTCACGCGTCCATTTTCACAGGTCCATGTGATACATGTCATCTTTTTCTCGTTGAATACTGCTTCTTCACAGGTACAAGACTAAGCATGGTGGTTTAGATTTATGGACGTAATGTTTTTTCACGCCAGGGAAGTAGACTCCAGCAAGCAAAAGTAAAGATCAAAAGGGACCTTAATATGAGTTATTTTCTCTGGCAAAATCTATGCCTTTACCTGATCAGATCAGTAACAGTATTATAGCAAATCTTTAGCTATTAGTCATTGTCAGGTTTTGTGCTCAACATGAGGGTGCATAAGCTCCTGCTATAAGTATCTATTCTCTTATACAGCGTTCCGGGCAAATCTGACTCTGCAAGTAAAAACAACCCTTTCTAGTGAAGCTCATAGTTGAAGCTGATGTGAAATTGCTTCGAATGAAACATACAACGGAAAATGGTGGCAAGTTCAAGAATTAACAGCTATCGAAAGCGCTGCAGAATGATCTCGGTACATACTGCTCTAACCTGACAGAAGAATTGGTTCATTTCAGGCCAAGTGGATTTCAGAACACAATCCTAGTTGTGTAAGTCTCCTTGGCATTTTATAAGGTGTAATTGTAAAGCTCATACATGTTCGTTTATCTTGCAAAAAGAGCATTTCTTATCTTCTTTATCAACTTTCCACTCCTTTTTCTTGCCACTCGTTTTCCCTACAGCAACATTTGTTGTAGATCCAGAACTCACCATAAGTGCACTCCCATCGGTTATGTCACCGAAAGAATCCGAAACCTGCTTTTGTCTCTCAACATTCATTAACATGGAATACACTTTATCTATGTTAGGATACGGTTCCATCATGAGAATCTAATTCTTAACATTATTGTAAGACTCATTCAATCCCATTAGAAACTGAATGATTTTTGCATTGTCATTAATCTTCATAATCTTGTTCGAAACACCACGTGTACAATAACCGCATATGCACTGAGGTACAGGTATGATACACTGCAATTCATCCCATAATTTGCACAGTTTGGTGAAGTACATTGAGAGGCTAGAATTACCTTGCGAAATGCTTCCAATTTCCCTCCTGATCTGATACTCTTGTGGTCCCGTAGAATCACCAAACCGATTTGCAAGTTTATCCCACAGATCCATGGCAGAAGATACATATAAAAATGCATCATGCAAATCTGTCGTCATCGAATTCAAAATCCAGGACTTAACCATGGCGTTAGCGCTCATGATCTCCTCATAATCTGGCGCATCCTCAGCTAGTATCTGGATCTTGCCAGTAATATAACCAAGTTTATGTTTCGCCGCTAGGGCCTTCTTTATGGACGTACTCCATGTCCCGTAATTGAATCCGTTCAGTGGTGTAGTTACAAGACTAACACCTGGATTATCTGAGTCTTTCTTCTAATTCATTGTCATCTTGCATGTACTGTTCTTGAAATGACGTTCACCTCACCGTCGCCGAGAGAAAACTGCTGAAAAACGGTTACGTTGGCTCTGATACCATATAAACTATGACAGAGTGGTTTAGTGAGAGAAAAACAGAGTTTCTCACTCTTTCACATTAATTACTTTGTAAGCTCAATATTGCGAGCTTAAATAAGAGTTCAACTGTACAGTCAAGAAAAACGTTGGTAAAACAGCTAATTAAGAAACTAACTAACTATTTACAGTTAAACGAACATGTATGAGCTTTACAGTAATAACCATCTAAAAATGAATACCCGGAAGTTCTCTAAGCCCGGTGGCCTGGGAATCGGTGAGGCGAGCGGAGAAGCCAGCAATAGAACGTTGGTAGGTGTAGAGGAGCTTGGTGGGGTGAGGAGAGGGAGGGAGGGATCAGATGTTGGAGGTGTACCAGTCATGGTGTGGTGTGTGGAGAAAAAAGAGAGGGCTTGCGTGATCTAGATACATGTATCATAAAAGTTTCTAAACCATCCGACGACGTCGAAGATATCAAGAAAAATAAAACTAGACAGACGAGGAGGAGGTGGTGGCCGTGGGGGTTGTTGACGTAGAACGTATCGCAGAAGACTATCTCACTTGGGCAGACAGCCAGAAGCCCAAGCGAGATGGACAGAAGAATTGAAGATTGCATTTTATATTTTCGAACTTAAAAGTGGACTC
>JAOTAX010000005.1:4624335-4668048 GCA_025629825.1 Erythroxylum guanchezii
TGTAATATTTTAAATACTTTGTATTATTCTTAATTTTATATTTGTATAATGATGATTGTCTTTTTTATATTAATTGTAGTTATTATTTATATGTGAAATATTTAAAATTATTATTATTTCATATTAATTGTGATTATTATTTATTATTATGATTTTTAGAAACAGGGTTGATGTAAACTTGTAAAGTATACAATACAACTGTACAATATACCGACGAATTATTTTGCAAATTTTAAAAATTTAAGGGACTATTTTATAAATTTAAATAAATTACCCGAAATGATACTTAATATAACTAGTACCGATATAATACTATATTAAATTCGATACAGCATTCACAACTTTGATCCCGTGTCATGCTCCCACCAGTGAGTGGAAAGCTGTTCTAGATATTTTTGGGGTGTAGGTGTGGGGTAGCATGAGTGGTATTTCTTAATTATGTGGAAGATATGGCTTTTATTTTCTTAGAAGATCACAACTTACTATGGCTGTTGGACTTTGTTAGCTAATTGTGTTATCCTTTGGACCTTTTTTAGTTCACACGTCCATTTGATACATGTCATCTTTTTCTCGTTGAATGCTGCTTCTTCACAGGTACAAGACGAACCATGGTGGTTTAGATTTATGGACGTAATGTTTTTTCACGCCACGGAAGTAGACTCCAGCAAGCAAAAGTAAAGATCAAAAGGGACCTTAATATGAGTTCTTCTCTGGCAAAATCCATGCCTTTACCTGATCAGATCAGTAACAGTATTATAGCAAATCTCAACATGAGGGTGAATAAGCTCCTGCTATAAGTATCTATTCTCTTAAAACAGCTTTCCAGGCAAATCTGACTCTGCAAGTACCATTCTAGTGAAGCTCATAGTTGACGCTGATGTGAAATTACTTCGAACGAGACGTATATTGGAAAATGGTGGCAGGTTCAGGAATTAGCAGCTATCGAAAGCGCTGCAGAATGATCTCGGTACATGCTGCTCTAACCTGACAGAAGAATTGGTTCATTTCAGGCCAAGTGGATTTCAGAACACAATCCTGGTCCTGTAAGGTGTAATAACCATCTAAAAATGAAATTATATACTGAGAGAGCAAACGATGTAACAGTTTTACAAGGAGAACGAGTAGCTGCAGGTTCACAGGCAACATGGTTTAGAGCAGGCTCTCGAGCAATTTGAACAAAGTTTCACATTATTACATTTTGACAGGGATAAACTGAAACAACAACATCCCGAGTCCTGACATGAACACCTGAGACATTTGCAACCACTTTGACGGGTGACTTCATTCCAGCAGCTGTATAAATGTGAGCAGTACTTAGTGGGTGGACTACAGGTTGGTGTTTCGGAATCCGCAACGCAACTGCTAAGGCAGCAAATCCATGGAAGGCTGAAACAACGAACAAATCGATCAGTAAACAGAAAAAAATAGAGAAAGCTAAATTCATGGAGTACTAACAGGAAACTGTTGCCTAATAGCTTTATATTCACAAAGTGTGAGAGATTAGCTCAAGAAAGAATGATATTAACTCCATAGAAAAGCACAAGCATTGGAGAATGGAAGAGATGACAAGCAACTTAAGGGAATGACAGAAGTACCAGAGCCTCTTCCACTGTAGTTTGGATTCATGAGTCTCCACATTTCTGATCAAGAGAAAATGACCATGCAATTTCAGACGATTTAACTTAAAAGAAATCATCATACTGTGAAAAGGAAAACAGTGTAGAAACAGATACATAAGCACAAGAGGATCTGATTTAGCCCCCACAAAGTCGTCAATCCTGTGAATTAAGTGATTTTGGGGGACAGAAAGAAAACCAATGAGTTTGGAATATGAATCAGGAAACATAGTACTAAGACTCAAGATTGGTAAAGACATCCTACTCTTTGCAGCACCTTGAAGCAGCTTGAAGGCCTTCGACAAATTTTATCTCTTCCTGTTGATACATTACAAGCACATATACTGTAAGTTTTCCGTCTTAAACAAGAATAATGCATAGGATAGAGATTATCAGGAATGATAACCAAACAAAAGACGGATACAATTGTCTCAACCTTCTCCAACAGCCAACTTAAAGCTTGTCACCTGGGAATTTTAACCTCATCTGTTACGTTTGCTTATCACAGGAAGATACGGGAAATAGCATACATAAGAAAAAAAACAAAACATGGTTATCATGGTTAAACATATGTTGCATGTCTTTTGAGAGTCGAGAAATGGTTCAATTTCCATCAAAAACAATATATGAAACAGACCCAGATCAGGTGAAACATTCTTTGATCTATACTTTTCTTGTTTTTAGGCTATTCATGATAATCAATTGGCATACCTGCAAATAGAGTACTAAACTCTTTAATGTGTAACAGTAAAAATGTTTAAATCTTATAAACTATATCATCTTGCTCATTGATTCAGCCGAAGAGACTTGATCAAAACTGGACACTGTCAGGACACTTTATTAGAAGAGATGATGAATTTAACAAACGTCACAAACTGGTAATCTATTATCATGAACCAGTAGCTTGTTGCTAAAGGAAATAATGCAGAAACCAAAGAAATTGTTTCACCTGTAGCATACCAATCTCTTTCTCCAAGATCTGTACCTTCACCAACTGCCTTCTTTTGCCAAACAAATCAAAACCTCCAGGGGGTGACTTCGGGCTTATTGGTTGCCCCGTTGCACAAGACCCACATGATGTTGTTGAAGAACTTTTGGACAAAGCATCCATACTAAACTCTACAGGTAGTAGAAATGAACTTTCTTTTCCAATGCCAAAGTTCTAATCAAACTTGCTTCAGGGATTGTCGCAGGGACTAAGAGGCATGGCAATATGGATCGTATAGTACTAGTAGACCGAGTACTGTTGTAGAGACAGCACGGGGAAGTTCACAGGGTTCTTTGAAAGAACTCAATGCAGGTGGGTGGTGATGAGAGAGACAGCCAAGTACGAGTAGATGTTGAAACTGCCATTGTTCCAGACCACACGTGACTGTCACATATACGACACATTGGAAATGGTTCAGTTCAGTTTTGGCAAATATTGTTTTATTGTTTTAGTACCACCTTGGACCTCTGTCATTGCTATTTGAAAAGGCTGCAATATCCTCTCGAGGCTGGTCAAGTAAACAGACGTTGAATCCTTCTGAATTAATTTCTATTTTAACTAATGACGTCTCTCTCAGTCAATTGATTCTACTACTTGCAGAAGCAAATGTAGCTGTAAGTACGTGCAACTTAAAAAAAATATTTGGAACCGGAAGATTATAAACAACTTAAAAAAGTAGCAAAACCATGGAGGGTGTAATAAAACTTGGCAGGTGATGAGAAAATGGAGGTTGAAAGGAAGGAGCAAAGGGATGTGAACAATGAAAAGAGAGTGTGTACAAGGGCAAGAAAGGGAGAACTGTTCTAAAGAGCTAGGAGAGTGACAAGACACGACAAAGCCTTACAAGCGATAAAATCTACATAACGTGTTAAATCTCAGGCACACTTTAGCATCCCCATGCGCAGACATCCAAACGTGCGCCTTCTTACAGATGGTCTTTTCTAGGGACCAAAGTTACCACAATTTGGATCTTTTTATGCCAAAGAACAGAAGCATCATACACCGCTGATCTCAACAGTGAATAGGCCCGTGGATCGACTCGACTCCTGAGTTGTCCAACCACTTAACCATTTTGGCTAAACCCAACTGTAGGAAGTCCCCTGTGTTTTAAGCAAGTTTTCTTGTTTAAGAATTTTCCCTTTTAACTTCGTGGGTCGCACAAAAGTTAATTTTCCTACTGTTGATTACAACAGTCGAGTGGCCCACGAGGAAAATAGCAGAAAAGAACGTGGGGAATCCTAACACAATAATGACAAAAAAGCACGAATCTTTTAGCATTATAATCATAGATCCATTGCCCCTGTTACCGTGTGGTATAAGGCCCCTGCCTGAAAGTACGATGGGGTTAATTCAGATTCTATCAGCAACTGGCAATAATAATCCTCTTAACATAAATACAGCCATCTCAAATGTACAAGTGCAATATCATGAAATGAGTTACACGTTTGGAGACTCTTGCCCTCAATGTCTATCTAGTTATAATCAACACCAAATGGTTAGTTCACTGCATGCCCCCTAGCAATGGTCACCCTTGCTATAAGAAAAATCAGATAAAGGGATATAAGGCCTATCCCGAACAATTTGCTTGGACGCATTTGATTCCGAGGTAAAACAAGCACTGCCCACAATAGTCCTATCATGAGAAATGCCATTGTGTAAAATAGGCTACTGTCTTCAGGAACTATATACACACCATCATTCTGTGACCAGGCTCCTAGCAGCATTGAGATCCCCAAGCCAATGAGTGTGTTGAAAATTGGGCCCGCATAACATCCGGAGAATGCAATTTGCACGCTGTCTCCACCGTTCATTGCCAGTGCCACATTTGAGACCAAATCACCCATTGAATTGCCCCATGCTAATACAGTCAAGCCTAGGATGGACGGACTAATTCCCAACACCATGCCTAAAGATACTAATAGAGCAACAAGCTCATTAGCTATCATATAGAACCACACAATGCTCATCACAAAACCCCCCAAAAGCCAGGCAAGCAAGAATTGTTGAGGTGGATGATCGGGTACAGTGTATTGATATGAAAGAACAGAGAGTGTGCAACCAACCATAAAACTAAGAAGATAGACTATAATCTTACTTTGAGTATCATTACTGTGTTCATTCCATAAAAATGCCAGAAGAATGGGAGCTAATGCTGAACTGGTAACAGCATATGGCTTTGACCAAGTTTCCTCGTCAACCAATGGAATTGTCAGCCGTCTTGGAACAGTGAGTGGCATTTCCACCAAAGAACATAACCTGGAAAAGGAGGATGAGTTGTTATTCTCTGCATTCTCATTGATCCAGCCCCAAAGGTGCCTCTCTTCTTCGTATGCACCAAGTTTTGACGGGCTATTTGAGTATATTGCAACGTTTGAAGCCCACATCCATGATGGTAAAGACGAAGGTAGATGGGGAACACCACTGTCAGATTCGATGTCGAGCAAAGAACTATATATGTTCACATCCTCCTCAGCACTACCATGTGAAAATATACTTCCACGTACAGGAATCAAAGGGGTTAACGAATCCAACTTCAGCCTCTGCACATGCTTCCTAAAGAACTCATTAGCGGCGACAGAAAACGCATAAACCAGATAAATGGAGATAAATGCAATTGATGCCCCAACAGTCACCTTACCAACTATCAAAATTATGAAAAGTGACAGAAGTGTGAAAAGCAAGAAACATATGTCCCTAAGGAAACATCTTTTATCAATTTGAACATTCTTTTCTGCCACAAACAATGAAACTGTCCCAACAACAATACAAGTGACGAATACGGCACCTCCCAAAACACTATTAAGACCTACTTCTCCTGCATTCTTTCCCACAAAGGCAGCAATACTTGCAAATACATCTGGAGCTCCATTCCCAAGGGGAAGAAGTGCAACACCAGCAACCGTAGGAGGCAAATGTAAAAGACCGGACAACTTCTCCAACGAACAACAAAAGAAATCAGCAGCAGTGTTCCCCAACAAATAAAACAAAGCCGCAAGCCAAATAATTAATACCACATAAGCCCAAACTCTAAACCTACGACAATCACAATACAAAAACTTCATGTAATCGAAGAACCCTCCAGATGAACAATCAGGATTCGCTTTTAAATACTCACATTCATCAGTATAACCCCTGTGATTAATCAAACCGCCACATGAAGCTGGATTCTTAACATCCAAATCGTTCTGATCATCAGTCACATTACCAATAGCTGATGAGTTCGAACCAATTTCAATCATATGCCGACGAATTATTCCAATATAACCCGACTCATTTTCAAAAACAGCTCGCAGAGTGGAATCTCCAGCACTATAAGTATTTCTAACATCTACCCAACCATATAATAAACCCAGAAGAATCATACTACACAATCCATGAAGAGCCCATCTAAAGCATGAAATTTTCGCTCTGTACAAGCTACAAAACAATTCCATCCTAAACTTTCCAAGAACAACAGACAATCAACTAAGTTTCAGAACCAGAGAAACCCAGATGACCAATGATCCCTGGGTTTCATCACTTGAGAATGAAACCCTAATGTAAAGCAAAGATCAAATCTTTGGCCTCGTAATGTAGACAAATAATGGAATTCAAGTAAAATTTCGATGACTTACCAGCAAAAATGAGAAGATGCGAAGTGTTTAGAGGGAAAAACGATTAGGGTTTGAGATTGGCAGGTGGACGAAGAAGAGAATTGGACAGAATTTGGGATTCTTTACCCTGACTTTGTCCGTTATTATTGTTGGTCTGGCTGTTTCATGTTAGCTTCCACGCTTTGGCCTTTTGCCCGTTTGCTTTGTGATCGGGTCACGGGTCGGATCTATTTTAATCAAAATTTGATCTTTTAAAAATTTATTTAACTGAGTTGTCTCTCACGTTAATAATTTATAAAATAATAAATTAGAAATATAGGAAACTTTTAATTAAATTTAAATTATTATTTAATATTGATTTGTTAAAGAATTTATTAGTTAATGTTAAATTATTAAATAATATTATTTATAATACTTAATTTATATGCAGTAAATTTTATTTTAATTAAATTATTATTAAAAAAAGTATAAAATGGGCAAAAAGAAGAAAACTACGGCGTAATTTTTCAGAGACGATGGCATTCAATGTCCTTGTCAGTGATAAGATTGCTCCGCATATCAACCAAACTTTCATCCTATCAAAAGTGGACAGTTTCAGTGCATGGTGGGACCATGAAACCAATGGTATAATACTATAATCTAATCCAAAATCTAGATATGAATCAATCGAACAGATGGCATTCAACTCGGTGTTAGTGAACATGGACACAACTTCCAAATGCATCAATTTTGGACAAACCTCTTAAGATCGTATCGTCACGTCTCTACTTACTAAGCTACTAAATCTCTCCCTCTCATAAAGAAGAAATCTCGTACCTTTGCTCTTCTTTTGCCCAATAAATAAATAAGATTAAGAACCACGTTATCTCTCTGTTTTCGTTTCTTGTTTTGCCGCTGACAAGATCTTGGAGAAAGGTCAGAACTTCAGATGTTTACTGAGATTTGGATGTAGTTTTAGATGTTTACTCTGATCTGATATCCCCGTTTTAAGGCAAAGAATTTTAAAGTCTTTGGTTTCTGTTGGTCGGAAGTTGGAGATTATGATATCCGTTCTATCAGTTTTTCCTGTTTGATTCATTTCAGAAATAAAGTTCTGATTTTTATCGTTTCCCATCAAGGATTTCAAAAAGGCGGTGAATTTTGCGCAACGTTCATGGAAATTTTGATTTTGGGTTTTCATTATTTTGGGAATGCAATATGATTTCTTTGTTTTTCTACATTTTGTTATTTGCAAGATAAGAGATGGGGTTCGGTAGGAAAGAGCACGAGTTTTTGGGGGATATCGGATTGAGTTCCCGCAATTTGGGTTGTTATGTGGGTGGCTCGTGGAAAGCAAATGGCCCTGTGATCACTACTGTGAATCCTGCAAATAACCAGGTTTTTTCTTCTTTCATTTGAGATGGATTCTTCATGCGTGAGTTCTCACATGTGGGGTCTGTCAGTCTGTTTACGAGTAATTCCTTCCTTTTTTTTTCCCCCCTCAATGAATGGGTTTCTTGGATGCATGTAAAGTATGTTGACTATTTTGGATTTAAAAGATTATGTCGATTACTACTATCCATGTTTTAGATATTGATGTCTCAATCCTTCTTTCTAACTAAAGAATCGGTTTATATGTGTACTATAATTTTGTAGCTGTTATCTTTTACACTATGTTTTAATTAAGTTATCACTATTTTTTATAGTTCTAAAGAGTTCTAGACTTCCACTTGAGTGTAAAAAATTGCAAATAGTTTGTCAATTGGGTGGATTAATACTAGAAATTGAGTATCTTTACTCTCATTACATGCATTGCTTATGAGGTATTGTTCTGACCTGTGAAACTACTTATTGACGTTAGAATTGCCTTGCTTATTTATCTGCAGATGTTAGTGCATAGCTCGAGTTTTCATTGATGAGATTGTTTGGCTGATATCTTAATTCTTACAATGCCTCAGGTAATTGCGGAAGTTGTGGAGGGCTCTCTTGAAAATTATGAGGAAGGCATGGAAGCTTGCTACACAGCGTCAAAAATATGGATGCAGGTGAGACATTAATTCATCATGAATTACAAACAACTTTATGTTTTGCTTGCCTTATATGCCTTTTGTGAAGTTTGTGAAAGCTTTAGCAAATCATGATATCTGCTACATTGGAATATTTGGAATCAGCTTGTTACTTTTATGGTTATTTCTTGTCCTGCTTGGACCTCAATTTGGCATTATGCAATGCTGCAGGTTCCTACACCGAAGCGAGGTGACATTGTCAGACAGATTGGAGATGCATTGAGGGGGAAGCTTCAACAGTTGGGTCGCCTTGTCTCACTTGAGATGGGAAAAATTCTTCCTGAAGGCATTGGGGAAGTTCAGGTACTCTATTTTACATCACAGTAGTGTATTTCCATTGGCATAATCTATGTAAAAACTACCTCTTAGCCAGCTTGATCTTAAATATTTTTGACATATGCTGAAGTATGCTGGTATTCCGTTCTAATACTTTGTACACACCCACTTGCTGTTAAAGGCCATCACTGGCCCACAGATTAGGTGTTGTGTTGATCTTCTTATTTTAACTTCATATGTTGAACTGTCTGCAGGAGATTATTGACATGTGCGATTTTGCTGTGGGATTGAGCCGGCAACTGAATGGTTTAATCATACCTTCAGAACGTGAGTACAATTAGAACATCTATTTCGTCCTAGTTTGTAGCATTTTTATTTCTTTAACAGCATCTTCATAGCACTTTTAACTTGCAGTTTATTTTTAAATTAATTTTGCAACACTGCAGCTGTTTGAGTTATGAGCAGAAATATTGTCTCTGCTTTTCTATTTTGAGTTCAGATTTTGTTCCTGCAGTTTTTCGAGGCTAATCCAGGAATAATTATATTTTGTCTGTTGACAGGTCCAAATCATGTAATGTTGGAGGTGTGCAGCTTATTTTTTCTTTTGTTCTGGCTTAGTTCGTTCGTTGGATCTTTTGAAATAGTTGTTAACTCTCTACACATCTATGTGGTGCATAGACCTGGAATCCTCTTGGAATAGTCGGTGTGATTACAGCTTTTAACTTCCCTTGTGCTGTCCTTGGTGAGTACTATACCTTACTCTAGTGAACAACCCCTAGTCTTTCTATTTTCTGATACATAGCTTTTTACTTTTCTCCACATATATACTTATTGAATTTACGGTCTGTTGCCTTGTAGGATGGAATGCTTGCATTGCGCTTGTCTGTGGCAATTGTGTCGTGTGGTATGTTACCTCATCAATATGGAATCAGTACAATATAGTATCTTTCTAACGTGGATTTGATATAAGCTATTTCATGTTATTATTGAATCTTTGGTGATCACATGAAATGCTTCTTGACTTCCCAAAGAGTTCCCATCCATGAAAGGCAGAAAAGGACAAGTCCAAAACATTTGTTTATAGTTGGAAATTTTGTCCTTTGGGATCACTTTTGAAGAATCTGTATTAACCAGTGTCTTACCCTTTTGGATAGCAGCTTTAGCCCTTTTAAGTCAATTTTGTAGACTTTAGTTTCAGTCAAGGCACTTGGAATTTTGGAAAATTGGTTGAATGTTAAGGCATTTCTGCATCCTCTATGGGTTATTGTCAGTCCTGAGTTCCTTTATGTAGCTGGAAAGGGACTCCATTATTCTCATGTATTTTATTTTTCATCCTTGATTGCAGGAAAGGTGCACCAACAACCCCTTTGGTCACCATAGGGATTACGAAACTTGTAGCTGAGGTGCTGGAGAAGAATAACTTACCTGGTGCAATATTTACAGCCTTTTGTGGTGGTGCTGATATTGGCCAAGCAATAGCAAAGGACACCAGGATTCCCCTTGTCTCATTCACTGGGAGTTCAAAGGTGTTTCAATCTTGTACTGTATTATAAGTTACTATCCATCAACTATCTTTCTAGGGCAACTCTATTTGACCTATCTTTCTTAGAAAACTCTTTCATTTATCTTTCTACGAAAATCCTCTCCTTCTTGTTGAATTTATCTGTGCAATATGAACTGCATACAATTACTTCTTTTCATTACTTGAAAGCAGTTGAAAAAATGCATATGATAGACTTATTTCTCACATCCACATGCTCTACAAGTAATTTAGTACACGTTTTCCTGGTAAAAATTACTGAATTCGTGGTTTCTGGTTTCTGGTTGATGTTGATGTATTTCTGTTTAATCTACTGAAAAAGATGTTTCTACAAACTCTCTAGATAAATGCTAAACTTGGGATTTATGTCAAATCCATTTGAATCAAAACACATTTTTTTCAGAGCATACTGGATATATTCTGTGTGATTTCTAACATTATCCATTTGACATAGAGAGTAACTATTTAATAATCCATCTTTGTTTCATCTAAATGATGAATAAACAATATATAGGTTGGCCAACTTGTGCAACAAACAGTGAATCAGAGATTTGGTAAGTGCTTACTTGAGTTAAGTGGCAACAATGCCATTATAGTCATGGATGATGCAGACATCAAGCTAGCTGTTCGTTCTGTCCTTTTTGCTGCTGTGGGAACTGCTGGTCAGCGGTGCACGACATGTCGTAGGCTGGTATTGTAAATCATCCTGTTCTGTATTGGAACTTTGGCATTTGATAGCTGTCTCATTTCTCGCTTTCTGAACTTTATGTTTGTCTATGTTGTAGATTCTTCATGAGAGTATATATGATACTGTTCTTGATCAATTACTTGATGTATACAAACAAGTTAAAATTGGGGATCCGTTGGAGAAAGGTACCTTGCTTGGGCCACTGCATACTTCTGAGTCGAGAAAGAATTTTGAGAAGGGAATAGAGATCATCAAGTCCCAGGTATCGTCAGCTTGGTATATCTTTCTCTAAATCATATAAAATGGATTTGTGTCTATGTTAGATTGTAGATGGTATTGAAATGAAAAGGTCATGATTTTCAGCAAGATACCTTCCCTGGAATGGCTAAGAGATTTCTTCTTCCATAACCCCATAATTTTTTCCAATTGTAAAGTCATGAAGCTGTTTTAGTTGCATAGGATTTCCAATCATGGCTGCATGTTTGTTGAATGATTTATTTTTGGGCTAGGAGTATATTTCCTGAAGTTATTCAACAATTAGTTTTCACTGATATTTTGCAGGGAGGTAAGATCCTAACAGGTGGCTCAGCTATAGAGTGTGAGGGGAATTATGTGCAACCCACTATAGTTGAGATTTCTTCTAAAGCAGATGTTGTGAAGGAAGAGCTATTTGCTCCTGTTCTTTATGTGATGAAATTTCAGGTTGGTCATTCTCTAGGAACATTTTGTTTGGCTGGGATGATTATATGAACAAGTTTTTGTTGTTGATAGCTTAAAAAGAGTATCTTGGTTGCCTTATAGGTCTGAATTACGTTGAAGGCTTAAAAAGAAAATTGTTGTTGCCATATAGCTCTGGGTTTCATAATTTCTTTTGTTTATCTGCTTTGCAATTGACCTAACTCCTGAAAACTGGACTCTTCTCTAGACTTTACAGGAAGCTATTGAAATAAACAATTCAGTCCCTCAAGGATTAAGCAGTTCTATCTTCACCCGCAATCCTGAAGTTATCTTCAAGTGGGTTGGGTAAGCGCCACTAACTGTTATGAAGTGCATTTTTATGAAGTGCACTACTTGCTTTCCAAATGTTTAATAGCCTTGAATGTATGATATTGCCCAAGTTTGGAACTTTCTTGTCATATCATGAATTTGTCTTCCTTTGGAGTACTCTACAATTTTGCTGTTTCCGGTCCAGAGTTTACATGGTTACACATAATGCAGACCACATGGAAGTGATTGTGGAATTGTAAATGTAAATATTCCAACAAATGGTGCTGAAATTGGTGGTGCATTCGGCGGTGAAAAGGCTACAGGGGGTGGCCGTGAAGCAGGAAGTGATTCTTGGAAGCAGTACATGCGACGCTCCACCTGGTAAGGACGATTTCTACATCTAGTTAGCTTCATTGGTGGATTTGCTTATATTCTTACATTTCTATCTCTCACATCTCTGGTCTACAGAGAGAAATATTCGTTGTTGATATTGCCATTTTAATTCTGAATTTCTTGGTTGATCTGTTTTGCAGTACAATCAATTATGGGAGTGAATTACCATTGGCACAAGGAATCAATTTTGGCTAATAACAGCTTAAGGTGATGAATATCCTCATTTTACAAATCAACTCTACCATACTTTCCCGGTAAGCAATGCTCTTTTCGGTTAAATCTATGTTTCTTGCTTGCAGGTTTCAGAGCTTTTAGCATCCTTGGCTTTAACATGAAGGGTCTCCAAACTTTGTTGCAGAGCTTTCATCTGAAATCTTTTATGCTTGAAGCTAGCCTTTCCCTGAATAAAAGTCGGCTGCACAAAGTTCACTCAAGCGTACGAATAAAGAAATTTTAGGTTCATTGAGACTGTTGCTACTGAACTCATACTTAGTTTAGTATATACTTCTGTTGTCTCAGTCTCTTAATATGAATGAGAATAAGCTGTTTGCTTCAACTCTGAATTGATTTATGCATTAAACTTATCTTGGTTCAAGATTGACATGTCTATATGAGACTGGCCAAGTACAAAGTTACGTGGTTAGCAGGTAATTTATGTGTACCCGAAGGGTTATTCAATACTATAATTAATCAGATGATTGTTGATGATTTTAAGTCAGCTTTTGCACAGCAGCTGCAGCATTAAATAACTTGAATTATTGGAGTTAAAGTTGTTTTCCATGGAGTAGTTCACCTTATTTAATGTTAATCTTTGAAGTGAATTAGTCTTAACTTATAAAATTATTAATCTTCTGAGTAAGACAAACAATAGATATGAATCATGTGACATTTTGCAGCAACGTTGTTGAAAGATGCCTGCAAATCTGAGAATCAAACTTCAAGAACCTGGAATTATATTGCCATTTTGCCTGATTTTAGGGTTTGCAAATCTTGATTAGGTTAGGTTTTAGGTTAGATTTGAATTTGAAAGTTTTGAATTAGCTTTAATCAAATTGATATAGTTGATTAAAAAATATTTAAAAAATATTTTTAATTTAATTTAATTCACTGCTTGAGTTTATTGCTTTGAATGATTATGAGATTAGAGATCACATCCACAAACTTTGAGAAAATAAACCATAACCAAGGCAAACTCTTAAGAGGAAAAGTGGAAGCACTTGATCTATAGGTTCTATTCTGTGAACAGACTTGATTCTCCAGTAAATGGTCATACATTGCAGTAAGTTGAGGAAAGTTATTTCTTTGTTTCAAAGATTATTTCTTTTAGGTTCCTTAGAAACCTTCTAATCTACTGTATTCCAATGATCTCAACTTGACACTTCCCAAAATCATATTTTGTCGCGTGAAATCCTTGTTGTCAAATCATTATCTTCGTGTCAATGGCAGCAATGGCTTCTCAACTTTTAGAAGTTGCAGGTCACAACTTCTTTTAAGTGATCTCTTTCACCATCAACCAGGTTTTAATTACTACAGTGAAACTTTCTTTCCTATCAAACAAGTCTAAATGGGATTAAGAAGAAACATAATACGAACTTTTAACGAGTTGAATGATGATTAGGACAAATGGGCAACAGGCAAAGTACTGCTTTAGGGTGGTTAGATAAACGTTCATGTCATGATTGTAACCAGAGTTTATAGATGCATTGCAAGGAGGGTTTTGGAGGTGTTATTTTCTAGGAAACTAAACCAACATTTTCAAAGATAAAGCAATTATTAATTGCTTTTTATTATATTCACCATCAGTCCTAGCTGGAGATGGGAGTATCCACCATTAATGCTCTATTTACAAGTATTGAGATACCTCTGGATAAGATCATCATATGATATTTCCAGTCCTAAAATGATTGCATCATATGATATTTACTTTATGATCATGAAAGATGACATATATTTATTTATTTCAATGTATACTAACATATAGCTTAGAAGTGCAACTTGCAATATTCCTAATTAATGCAATCTGATCAATCTTACTCAAGGTAGGATCCGTTGGGAAGTTTCAAGCAAGAACGTTAAATAGAAAATTCATTCCTTTCGTTTTCAAATGAATCAAGTGCACTTTGGATGATAGATGAGTTAAAAGATTTTTTCTTCAAGTGACCAATGAAAAAACTGGGACAAAAGTTATGAACATTTATAAGCCTGGTTGGCTTGCATTGACTATTAATTAATTCTATCAGGTAATTAATATAGTTGATTTGACCTGCAGATAACATCAAATTGTTTATTTAAAGTTGTTTGATAAAATTAATTGTTTAGTATTAATTATTTCTCTGTAAAATTCAAAGGTAAATAAAAATAATTAATTTAAATTTGACTTATTAATTTTAGATTAAATTGAATTGAATTAAACAATATACAAGTGGTAATAATATTTTATACCAAAAATTGATATAAAAAGGGTCCTAAATATTTGGCATATACAAAAGCAATTAATGTAATATAATTAGAGAAAACAAATTTAAAAGTATTTAATTTTTTGAAAATTTTAATTTAACATTAAATATTTCAAAATTTTGGGCAAGCCACCCGGTATCCGATGTCACATAGGTAACCGACTAGTCCGGATTCGAGCCGGGTAGGACCCTTATGAGACGGCAAAGCTCTCCCTCACGAGTTTTAAAGCGACTCCATTCCTAATACTTGAACTCAAGACCTTGGTTAAAGATGGAGGAGCCCCTACCACTCCATCACAGCTCTCGTGGGTTAAATATTTCAAAATTTTAATTTAATTATTAACTTTTTAAATTTTGTATAAATTAAGTAAAATTTATATATCTATCTTTCTCTCTCTCTCTCTCTTTTAGTAATATTTAACAACTTTTAGATATAATAGTCTTTTAGTTCTTCATTTTCCAGCCGCTAGAGTAAAAAATTCCTCGTACGTAGTAGCATTTTTAAAATCAACGGATTGAGTTTAATCAACCAACTCAATCAGCTAATTACCAAACTTAATTATCAGTGGTTTGACATGATCAAACAGTTAAAATCTTTCAATCTACTAAAAAATAGTTGATAAGTCATTTACCAAACAAGGGCTTAATTTTTTTTATAATTTTTGGTTCTTAAAAAAAATTCTTAGACTTTTACTTTACTAAAAAATAATGGCAAAAGACTTGACATGAAGAACATACATCAAACAATTAAATATTATTAACATAACAACTAAACTTAGTTATTGAACTTGATATGACCCTACTTAAATTTGATTCATATCAGTAATTTAAAATAATTGTAATGGATTATTAGTTTGAATTAGATTTAATTAGTTAAGATTGAATTTAAGAATAATCATGTCAATAACATTAAATTGGTTCAAATGTAATGTTTATTTTATTTATTTATCTATTTATTTTCTCTTTTTTTATATGAGTTATTTAGAAACAAGATTTCTATTAGTTACAGTTAAGACTTAAGATGGCATACTATTAAACCTCTCCAAATCTTGCATATTTGCGAAATTTTTACTAGGTTATTATTGTTATTGTTATTATTGATATTGTTGTCGTTATTATTGATGTTGTTGTATATGTCATAAGTATAAGATTTTTTTTTTTAATAAATGGAAAAAGTTGACATCTTTAAATTTTGGAAATTTTTAAGTTATTTAAGTTACAAGAAAATCCTATATCTTTTACCGAAAAATTATATGAACATGTTTCAAATAAAATGTTCATATCTCAAGAAAAAAAATATAACAGAAAGCAGAAAGTTAAATAGCCTGATAACAGTAACTACTCTAAACTTCCATGGTAATGAATATACAGCGTGGTCATGGGGGCTGCGGCTATTCATTCAAGAAACCAGTAAGCTATGTGGGTCCTGTTCTGATTGAGATTAACTTGTCCCATAGCAATCCATGCAGAGATGCAGCCCCACAAACTACATCAACATGCATACAATTATTCATCTCACCAACCTTACATACACAGACTGCCATGTTCAGTGACTCCTGGCTGTCTCCATATTCACCTATCAGTAGCACAGATGCGTACCAATTCACTAAACTGGTTTTAGTCTACGTGTATGCTCTCTCACAGAGAGATCAAATGGGAACCTTTGGCTTTTTCTCACATACACTTTGTCTCAATCTTCTTTCAGACATACTCTCCCCACTTAATTTATCGTTTCTCTAATGTATTATCCACATGTATATATGTTCTTCTGGTCCAGGCAGTGCAGGTTTGTATGTGGCCCCAATTGCATGTACGTAATGTGTAAATCTAAAGGAAGCATTGCCTGGCTATGGTTCTCACCATTAATACATCCTGTTCATGTCTACCAATGAATATCTAAGGTTCAAAAGAGAGTAACCATTTCTTGGTTGCCACCATATTCTGTTCTCCCTATCGTTATCTACTTTTTTAAAGTCAGGCTCCTGTTAAGATTTACTCAACTTGTCAAGCCTATTCCGATCCGCAATGTTCTGATTGGTAGAATCAAGAACAAACTTATCTGCCAATATAACTGAGTCAACTGACGTAGATTTTGATTCTTACCAATCTTTTCTCCAATAAAGATAGAGAATTCAAAGGTTCCTTGGTGTCGTAAAGTACATATTCAGATAATTAAGCATTTCTCTAAGCCATTGACACAATTAAAAATTCTATCTTTAACACAAGTTTAGGGGTTGTCTCATTCCCAAGAGATCAAGAATCAGGGGACTTGCAAAGATGAAGAGACTCGTACAAGTTAAAGGACAAAGTGTCATTCATATGACAGCTCAATCATATTTGCTTGTTGATACGTGTCAATGGAATACTTCATCTGTGACAAGATAACAACTAAACTTAGCAATGCCATTAATGGCATCCAAGCACCAAGATAATCATTCCAGCAGGATCATAAATGGGCATAACCATTAAACAATTGCATGCTAGCCAAAGCCTTCTTTTTAAAACGTATAAATAAACTCAGATCTCTTCAACCATTTCAGATTACAGACAATGATTTCTCACCAACTTCCAACTAATTGTTGAAGTTGGTGGTTTATACCTCCAAAATCGTATTGTACCCGAATCCAACTACGTTCCACGATTGATGGCTTCTTGTGTCAATCAGTCAAGAAAGAACTGGAACAAGAAGATGCAAGGAGAAAAAGGAATAGAAAATTTTCATGTTTTGACCAGAAATTTTGTATCCGACAACTATGTAACTACAATTTAAGGTCCTAAAATTCACATTTTTTGCATTTTCTATTATTTTCATAAATAAAACTTAATTCCATCACCTCCCCTGCCAACCTGAACTTTAGTTTTATTGACATCCATGTTCCACACTATGATTTACATGTCATCCAGACAGAGTAGGGAAACAACTTCCAGACCTAGCAAGCTTAGCACGAGCCGGTGTTTCACCATCATTACTTTTGGTAGGACTAGTTGGGGTTGATCCCGAAGCTCTTGGAGAATCCAAACTTCGGCGAAGAATTTGTCTCAAAGCTGAAATGAGGTGCATTGTTGGATCAGGAGGTGGTCCTGAGGACACAAATTTCTTGCAAAAGTTCATGTGCCTAGTCAATGCTTCTTCTGTGCTAATAAGCCTCTCAGTTCTTACATTCTCATCTTTTACAGCTTCTGCACATAATCCACATATCCATTTTCCTTGATATCTTTCACGTACTCTTTCAATATACCCTGGTGTGCACTCCTCCGTCAGGCCACAACAGTCGCATTTAGCAAACTCGATCTCGATCTGTGTAACGAGTTTCGCTGATGTTGATTGAGTTTCTGGAGCTGAAACAACCATAGGGTCGCTGATTACAGTAGCAGACATCTTGCCAATCACCTGGAAGCCATCACAAGCACACACAGCTATTAATAACAAAAACAAAAACTTCGTGTCAAAATTAGCTCAAACTATGCAACAAACTTCTTAGGTAGTCTCCGTTAATGGCAACTAAGATGCTTAATACCAATCAAGCATGACCAGAAAACATGATCTTTAATATCAGTAATGCAAGACAGATATAGCAAATATTGGTTCTCTACGAATTTTCCAAGAATATATAAATCCTAAGATGGAAAGTTTACGTGGAAATCCAATATAATATATGAATTAATGCGTCGCATAAATAATTCTCTTTCGATTTCTTTCAAAGAAACAAAAGAAGGAAACTTAATTGAAGACAAGCTGGACTGCAAAATGCTTTCTAAAATTGCAGACACTTAAAAACATTGCACAAAATACAGAACACAACAGCAACTTAATCATAGGAACTGCAGCAGAGAGTGGCTTGATTGACCGAAAAATAAACAACAATCTTAATAACCATAATCATGGAGGAAAGCAATAAAAGAAACATGTGCTTGATGAGAATTACCAGCAGAAGTAGATCAAAAGTAGACAAGTGCCTTTCTCTGTGTAGGCATACAAAAGCGTATATATGTATATCTAGCTCCCCTCTACTTCTGCTACTTTGGCTTTCAAAAACTCTTATCTCTCTTTTTCCCACTCTCCTTCTTCAAACTTCTCTTCTTCAATGAAGAAAATCTCACACCCCAAAACCATTTCATAGAAAAAGAAAGGATCTTTCTTTGAAATTTCTTTGCTTTCCCTCTTCTTTCGCAAGAGCTCTCCCAAAGAATTTCAAACACAAAGAAACCCTTTTCCTGACATCCTTTAGAAAACTCAAATCAAACTTATTATTGAACAAAACCAAGAGACTGCATTTTGTTTCTCCTCCACAGAAAAATTCTCCACTGAAGCAAATACCAACACCGGAGAGAAAGACATATAAAAGGAGAAAGAAAGAGAGAGAAGGATTAGAGAGAGAACCAATGATTGAAACTTTAAAGGATACAATCCACATCAGCTCTTGATGCTGTGAATCATCCGTGGCCGTTGATATGTTGATTGCCAGCTAAGCATATTCAACCCCTTCTTATTCTTAGCCAATACATGCAGTTTGGAGGCTTTTTAGTTTTTAACTCACGTTTCTGTGTCTCTGTACCAATCCACAATAGCCACGTGGATAACACATAACGTGTAAGATATAACGTGAGATGGTTTGGACTCTACAGTTTGTTTGATTGTAGTTTGGTCCAATAATTTTGTTATCACGTCTTATTGTGATATAAAAAAATTGCAAAGATATTAAAAGAGTAGTATAATAACAAGTTAACAACACCTTTTAGCGAGAGTTTTTCTGAACTGCAGGATTTTGAAAAATCTAATAATACACAATCTTACTCTTAATTAATAAAGAGACATATTAAAAAAGTAGTATAAATATAAAAAAAATTGCATCGCTGTGATATCATGCATGGTCAAAGTTGGTGAAATAACCCTATATTCACATTTGCTATGGGAAAGGGAGATCATAATTGAAACTTTTTAATTATATGGTTTGGTAAGAAGTATAATTTAAGCAACCCCTTTGAGCTCCCAACTTCAATTATGAAATTTTCAATTAAAAAAAAAGACATTTATGGTTTATGCCTATTGGTGATTCCTAAATGATGATGATAAAGCTTGGTTGAAAAGCCAAGCAAGTCATCATCAAGTACTCTTGTTTAATAAATATATATGGACCAGAGTAATATTACCAAAGCCAGAGCAATTGGCATTGAACGTAAGAAAGAAATATGCACTTCAATGCAAGGATTAAAAAAAAAAAAAAAAGAAGAGGGGTGAAGGACAACCTGTTGCTATTGTCCTGTTCCCATCTTTCCCATGTAACAACAATTGATTGTGTTTTGGCCCTTTGCATTGCATGCCATAAATTGAACTGTTTTGTTGGCTCACCTTGTACCAATCTACACATAACAAGATCTTTGCATTTTCACACCTATGCATGTGAAGCATGTGCATTTACTTTGGTGATCCAAAAGGATTGATCTTTCGTAATGGTGAGTATGAGGTCACCCATCGTTGATTTGAGACTACTCGTTCTTGTAGTCATGCTCAGACTAAATCCATACTCGTGTCATAATCCATGAAGATTGACTTTTTACATTTTTTTTATAATTTACATAAAAATATCATTCCAAGATGTTTAAAGGAGAAGAAACCCAACTATCATTTCGGTTAAAATTTAGGGTTAAATATAATAAGATTTTCAATAATTTGATTTTTTTTTTTACTTTGCTTTCATAATTTGAAGATTATCACTTATTCTTTTACATTATTATTTACCTATCACATGATATAAGTTATATCTCACATATATGTGAATTCTTACTTTGATCAAGTACCCATGGTTCATATTAGAGCATTTGATGCTTGGGACATATATGTTTGAGAGTAAGCGTGATTAGTTATATAACGAGCAAGGGTCAAGGAATGACACATGATTGATCGTTTCGAATCAAACAAAGCTTTACGTGTTGAACACTAATCACGTCAAGGGTTAGTCAGGTGGCTATGAATTATTGAACGTGGCTGATGCATACGGTGGTTGAACATAGTAAGCAACTGTTATGAAGTCACCCAGTTTATACTGTGTTGTCTTTAATGACACGGTCTACGAATATTAAGTCCTTTGTCGCGGATTTATGGAAATATCTAGCTAGTTGTTAAAGGTTATAATCATGATTAGATCGTCATTTAATTACTTAATCAAAAGGGAATGGCTCTTGGTTGGAAGACGACATGTTATATCATCAGTTGAAGTAATCAACAATATGGATCAAATATCAAGTGATGCTATTCGATATGAACACTTCCCTGTTTTGGAGTTTTGAAATTGGGGACTCTGCCCATATGATTTGATGTTACTGAAGTGTATTTCTAGGAATCGGCAATTCCCACGTACCATTAAGCAAATAATAATTACAGTAGAACTCCGCTGAAATATGTCTCTTTAGCAACGTATGTCGTTTTAGAAACATATTTTAGGGGTGTTTTCAAAGAAAAAAAGCAAGAGAGAGCCATGTTTTGCAAGTGTGATAAACAAAGAAGATATTATGATGTTGGGTCTATACAGGACAATTGATGTGAGCTTATAATGTGACGCATCAAAGTGTTGATATGTGGACTAAAACCCAGCTACAAATTCTAATTGCTTGGTGGACCATCTAGTGCAGTCCATTTTTCATACATTATGCCTTTCAACTTGGCATGAGAAATAATTATTGAGTCCTGACATGTTTTCTTTGGTGTAACAAGTGGGTTCATTGGTGCATCTGCACATAACAAGTGGGTTCATAGCATCCAGGTCTCTTTGCTCCAACGCTAAGATTGAATGGGGTAGATGAAAAATAGCTTTGAGAAACATTAATGAAGGTGAAGGGCAATATCAGCCTTTCCAGAACAGTTCATGTCAACTTAATTTAATATCTGGCTGCCTTCCACCGTTTCTTTAAAGCTTAGAAGAGACAAAAGTGGATCAGTTTCTTTCACTTAAAACAGTGTGCCAACAGTGAATATAATTTAACTTTTACTATCCTGTATTCTGCCACATCTTGGGCATTGGGGACGCACT
Source organism: Erythroxylum guanchezii (assembly GCA_025629825.1). Lineage (NCBI taxonomy): Eukaryota > Viridiplantae > Streptophyta > Magnoliopsida > Malpighiales > Erythroxylaceae > Erythroxylum > Erythroxylum guanchezii. The sequence continues at coordinate 4,645,946 of JAOTAX010000005.1, forward strand.
TCAGAAAGATTACAAACATTTCATACATATGGTAAGAACTGCACGAACAACATAACGAGAAAGCTTTCACAGAGTTATTGGAAATATCAATATGGAGGTCACCCACATTGTGGGGGGTCAGCAAAGAGCAAAATTTTCAATTGGACATATTACAAAGGGTGATCGTCCTCCTAAAGCAAATGGCTTCCTTAAAACAATGGTTCAAGGGTTTAAAAGCTCCCATGAACTTCAGATACAGGTGTATAGGAAGATGTCAGAGGTTAAGCATAACTCGCTCTTTTTAAAGTGTGGAAGACAAAAAAATCAAAACTTCTGTTCCTATAGCTGATTCATGTATGTCAATTGTCAGTATGGCTATAAAACTACCTCACCACTGCAATAATGATCAGCACTTCCTTCATTCTCGAGCTGTTTAATTACCTTTTCAATCTGTTTTCTATACACTGGCATGAAATGATCACTAATCATGGCCTGAGAAAGCCTTAGTTTACTATATAGTGATCTAGGGGTAATAAAAATTCCAACTTTAGGCTCCACTGGCTGTTGGTGACTGTCTGAATCGTTGGAAGTTGTGGGGGAATCATCTCCGCTCTCTACCCTATCGATTTGCAAGTTAATAAGATGCATGATTTTTCCAGGAGGGAAGAATCTGTGCACTTCCTTCGCCTCTGGCGCAGCAGTTTCAGGCTGACCCTCACCTATCTCTGCTATGGCCGCTGCTTCTTCTTCCTTTATTTCCTTGGCGACATCAGCATCCTCCTCACTCATTCTATCATAAATTTCATGCTCGAGTTGCTTCCACAACTCAACATCATTCATTTGATCTTCAGGGGTACAGCTCATTACATCTTCCTCATGAAGATGAGCATTTATATCATGAGAAAGTATTTCTTCCTCATGGCAACGATCAATTTCTGACACCCATTCTGCTCCTCCAGATACAGGAAGTTCATCTGAAGGTATCGTAATGCTATGTCTAGGAGATGTAAGGAGCGGCTCAGACGTTTCACTCTTAGAAGGAGATTCTTGGGAGCTTCCGTCTGGTGGGTTGGAATGTGCAGCTGTGCCTCGATGACGAGGACCAATGCACGACCAGGAAGACAAGTGAAGGGCAGAACGTGTAGTCCATGCTGCTTGAGCCATGCTCTGGGCCCTCCTCATTACAACCTGAAGAATAAGAAACCAAGCAACTAAACTTAAATTACAGGTGCAAATAGTGACAAATGATTTTTAATAGAAGCAGAAATTGGCAAGGATTTGGAGAATAAACAATGATGGTTTGAGGAACCACTGTTAACTAGTCCCAACGTGTATGAAGGGCGTTTGAAATAGCCCATGAGAACAGGGAAAGAAAAGATTATACAAACACTATAACATGACAGGTCCAGGACGACATGAAGCAGTCCCAAAAATAGCTAGTTATGGGTTGACCGGTCACCTGTGTACCACTGGAGACAGGGCGCAAAATTGCACCTGCACCGGCAACCTTGGCTCTAGCACTTGCCATTGATGGGAGACGGGAACCCAATGCAGATGCAGAGCGATAAACAGTGCTAAGAATTCTTGTACGCTCAATTTGATTCCTCAAGTCATTCAACCATGCTGATGCTGTTACCTGAAAAAGGATATGATATTGTAAGGAGCATAACAAACAACAATAAAAAAAAGCAGAAACTGGAACCCATGGAAGCTAAAATGTTGTTTAATTGTTTTCTGATATTAAACAAATTTCTAGAGGGAATGAAAGATTTAGAGAGACTCATTTCAAACAATAATAACAATGTTAACCATAAGAATAGCATAATTATTACACAATTTCCTGTCACAGATGCAACATTCAACTTGTAGGCACACTAGAATCAATTTCAAAGCTTTTTCTTATTTCATTCAAGCCTCAGACTAACCTCTGCGCGCAAGTCATCCACTGACGCAGCTGAGAATGTAGGCACTAGATCAGCACCATTGATGACGGTGGTAATGAAATCACTGCCTGATTCAGCTAATTCCCAGGTCATGCATGCAGCTGATACATAGTAGCAGGTCACAACACACAACCAAGAGCAGTCAATTCTGTATTTATATTTATATGTAGACATAACTACTCCAGCTATATATACACACACACACACATATACACATATACAACCCAGAAGAGTACATCAGTCTAAGAAAAATTTCATGTTAGAATATTTTCATGTGCAATCAATAGAAACCTGGAGCAAATGCAACACAGGTAGCTGTCGACAGTTCTTTTTGCTCTCTCAATACATAGGTTAAAAGTGCTGCAGTGCCTCCACCCAAGGAGTGTCCTACAATCTTTGAATCAACAGATAAATGTTGGTTTTCCATCGTCTTAGTAATCATAAACTGGAACATGCCAAAGAAGCATGCTCTTAGAAAGAAAGATGCTATTTACATCTTTACCTTAACTTTGTAATCTGGATATTGCTCAAGAGCCCTCTTAAGACAAGGAGTTGCAAGCTTTGAAATCCACCTAGCAGCTGCAACCATCCCACAGTGTGCATATCCCAAAACTAAATTGCTTACTCCTCCCTCATACACAACAGAATGATGAAATGGCACAACAGCACCAGTTGCCGCTGTTAAAGTATCCTTGATACTATGTGTACCACGAATCAATAAGAGAAGATATTTCGTTCTATGGTCAACTAAAACTGTAAAAGCTGGCTTCAATATCTGCATTAAATAGATGAACACACAAATTTACCATGGAGGACAGCATGCGCATTGTTTTCTCGATAATATAGTTGAAAATAAAAGATAATGCTCAATCTTTTAGACATATGTAACTATTACTTGTTTAACCAATGTTGAAAAACCAATAAACCCAGTATATTGCAGGGAGACCTCAGACGTTAAAATGATACTTACTAAACTCGATTCCAAAAACCAAAAATAAATTTAATATCCGAACATAGAAATCAATAAAAGAGTGGAAATTCGCATAACTTACTCCCGCTTTGGGTTCTTGAAGAAGAACATTTTCCTCCATATATCCTGTCTCTTCCAAAAATAAAGGAAATGGTTTTTTGGAGAAATGCCAACACAAGGTCAATAAGTTCAAGAGGCATCTAAGTTCAACAGCCGTTTCATGTCCTTCAAGCTGTATACTTTCCTTTCCACCAAAGATATTGCCAACATGTAGGTTCCCCTGAGATTTTTCATTACAGGATCAGATTATCAACAGCAATAGAAACAGAATACAATCTTTGTAAAGATAAGGGCAATCTGAAACAGTCTGGAGACCACGGTTATCCTCTAACAGTAAAAAATATGTATTTGATTGACAGAACTGAATAGGCTAAAGCCAATACAGCATAGTTTCAGTTTTGCAATCAAAGCTTGACATAGGAAATTCAATGGTGCTTTCCTAGACTTATTCATCCCCATATTTATAATTTTCACAAGGTAACTAAAAGTAGGGCATGAAGCAGAAATCTGTCATATAATAGTATTCATTGGTCATTGTTTTCCCTTTTCTTCTCTAAATAAGATACTGTTATCAGTTGAAATCATACAAAACATGATGCTGAGATGATACTCAAATGCAAAATATCATCTTTTAAACAGTAAAACACAAATCAAATCAATGATGCTATTCACTACCAAGGCATCTGTAGAATATACAACTGCAGCATTTCCCATTAAATAACAACACTAAAAAGCAAGAAACAAATAGCGCACCTGTCTCTTTAATAGAAAGTTAATACCAAAAGCCAGGTCTCCAATTGGCCACTTCCCTAAAGTCTCAGAGTAAGTAAACCTAAGAGTCTCTGACAAGGTTGAGATCGTCTCCAACCATGTTGCAGGAGCTTGAACTAGCCTATGCGAGACACGCTCAATTCCTAAGGGGACAACTTGACTAGGTGGATTCCCACTTGAATTCTCATTCTCATTCTCATTCTCATTATCATCATCGACATCACCATCCTTAGATATCCCAGCCTTCAACTTACGGTTCATTGTATAGTACAAAAGTGCAGCCACACCGGCTGCTGTAGCCATTGTTGCAGTTGCCATCACGTTATTCCTAATGCAACATTAACCATAAAATTTACAGAAAAGCACATAAAGTTCAAACTTTTGCATCATATACTAGTCATTAATAATATCAAGGGCGATTAAGAATGTTGGTCGTAGCAGTCAATGTGATATGCAGATTACTGAAGAATGATCAAATTTAACCAATTCGGTCATATAAAAAAAAAAAAGTCCTAATCTTTCAACAAATGCACACACGCCCGCAAAGACATATTTTAAGAAAACAAGAGAGACAATTTCAGAGCGGCGAATTTACATGAATCCAAGAGAATAACAACCTCCACCGAACGAACGAACCCTAATTTCAAAATTATTTACAACACCCAAAACTTCTCTATTCCTCTACTACCTTTTCACAAAATTAAACAAAACAAAACAAAAATCTCTAAATTATCTTCCAATTGCAGTCACCGAAATAATGACGAAAAGGAAAAAAAACAAAATCAAAGAGAATTATAATGAATTAACGAAAAAGAAAACGAAATTAACGTGTCAAAAATAGATCACGAACCTGTAATTATAATGAAAATCGTATTTACTACTTAGTTTCTAAGCAATTGACCCAAACTTATAGGTTTGTGTATATACGCGCCCTTATTATAAAGTCCCACATTTTGTTTCTAAGAGCGAAGGGAAAGAGCTTTGGACGGGTGGCAGTACTGGATTGGATGAGATGCGTTTACAACCTTCCTTCACTTGACTTAGACTTGGGAAGGACTTAAATGACGCCGTTTCGGAATTAACAGAGCGACATCGTTTGCTTGAATTGCTTGGGCTGGTTTTAAGGGTTTAATCAAGGTTGAGTTATGGTTAAAAGATTGTGTAGGATTGGGATTCTTTTATTGGGTCCATTGACTGAAAATATCTCTTATTCCTTTCTTTTGATTCATACAAGAAGACATTGGAATGCTAATTGTGCACAGAAAATTTACGTCGGAAAGAGATAAAACTAGTGAAGGATACATAAGTAAAAATGACTCACAAATTTAATGTCTTAAAGTTTTAAGTTAAAGTGTTGTGTCAAAGTTTATAAATATGTTCTCTCACTAGGCCTATATTAAAGATCTCTCATGTAAATGAGCTCCTCAAATTCGACAAGTAGTCTCAGATTAGATGATTCAACAAGGGTCAAGTATAAAGATAGTAGTCGGATTCCGTGGTTGCTTCTCTATAAAGAAGAGCAAGGAGACTCTTGGTGGACCTAGACCAGTAGTGTAGAAGGGCTCTTGGTGACGCTATATTACTCGAGCTGCTAAAAAAACAGAAAAAATCTTTCGCTCAAGGGGAAGTCTAAGCTCAATGTGGAAGTTTACACTCTATGAGGAGATTATTGGAATGTAAGTGTAAGTGGAAATTCTACATTAAAAAGAGATAGAACTGGTGAAGGACATATAAATGGAAAAGACCTATAAACCTAACGCCCTATAATTTTAAGTTGAAGTGTGGTATCAAAACTTATGAATATGTTCTTTCACTAGGCCTATATTAAAGATCTCTTATATAAGTGAGCTCTCCAAATCCAACAAAAGAATATTGGATGATAAGAGTAGCTAGCTCTCTGTTATCTACCATTCATATGGTTTCATATTCTTTGAGGGAATTAACCTGCTAATGAGACTATGAGAAACATGTCAGCTCTTACCTTGCTGTCTACTGATGCTTATAATTGACAGTGTAGATGGATCTTAAGAAGTTTTAAGTATGCACAAATGTCAAATGAATTGTCTCTATATATACTACAATATGTTGCCTACAATGTCAATCCAAAGCCACCATATGGCTTAGCAACTTCCAATGAGTGACCATTTTATCAGTTAAAGTTCATAGGTTTAAGATACAGTCAGTCACATGCATGCACATAATTTCAGTTCAATGTTATCTTTCCCAAGGTGCACATATAATGTCATTTCATCAAAATATATGTACTATTGATCTCTCCTGTTTCTTGATAGGTTTTGTGACTGACGCAATTTCAGTTTCTAATATCAGAGTTAGTATATTCTAAGACAACTTAAACCATTGAAGATGGTTTCTTTCTATGTTAAGAATCTCTAACTCCTGCATTAAATTGCAAGAATGATTACTCCTTCCATCAGTTCTCTTGTGTTCATGTGTAGTTTAAGTTTAACTTCAAAGTCAGAACCTGCTTTGGTTTTCACTAAATTGCTTGACTTCAGTTTAGCTATAGGAAGTCACCTGAGTTGGAGAAGCAAAATGCAGGATTCCCCTATAACATGAGTACTCTTACAATTATTAAGTAAAAAGTAATAATTAGATAGTGACCTGAGGTTGGAGAAGCAAAATGCAGGATTCACCTATAACATGAGTACACTTACGATATTGATTTAAATTCACTCAAATTGAACTTCGGATCAAATTTGACCCTTTGGTCCATCCAAGTCATCCTTAACAACAAGGTCCTTCTCCGTTCTGAGTTGTTTCCAGGGGATGTTGATGGGAAATGAAGCATTTGCTTAGTCTCTCTTAGTGCTAGAGAATTTGTTTATTATTATCCTGAGATCCAATGAAAGGGCTGAGCTAGTCAAATCAAAGCATGATGGCCCCCACTCTTCTTCATGGATGATAGAGTTCAACATCGTAAAAGGTCTTTAGTTTATGTTGGGCAAAGAGTGTTAAACCTTCCAGAATTAACAAGCTTTGCAGAATATAGTATGTTCCTGAACCCTAGACATCTAGTAGATGCAAGAACTCACATGGCTTTTGCTTATCATCTTGGTGGGAGCAATCCTCAACTCCCCTTTTCTCATTTTGCTTTTTTACTTCCATCTCGAGGAGATACATATTTAAAAAGGAATTCATGTAAGAGGTTCACAACTTTTAGGCTTTTAGCACCAAAGTGACGATCAAGGTGACGAAATATTATTCAAATGATCCGAACTTTATAGTAATTTTTGGCTCTATGCTTTTGATATTGAAATGAGTAAATCCCTCTTAAGTCGACGGGTGGCATCCACAGGATATTATTTTACTGGCTAACTTTGTATCCATGAAAACCGATGGAAGAAGCTCTGGAACCCATCAACCTTAGAACATCCTACACAGCTCGTTGTGTTCATAAACTTTTTTTATGCTTTATCTTTGTGATTATCCGTTTAACCACATAATCACATAAGACTACGCATGATTAAGTGGTCCAAGGGGGAGAATTCGTGTTAACCAATCACTATAGTTTAGACTATCAAAACCCAATGTTGTACCGTACTTCAATTTATTAAGTAAACTCGCCAAGGAAGAAAGGCAAACATCTTTTATAGCTAGTTAAGTGATTAAACGAGTTTTTATACTAATAAATCGTGGATTTTCTGCATATAGTGTGTGATCCAATCATGTGCTACGTAGGAAAGAAGAAGGGGTGTTGGAAATGTGTCGCTATAAACGGAATGAGAAGGGTTGATAGGTTTTTCATTAGAAGAAGAAAAGTCAACTCGATCTCTTTGGGACACCTGTTGGTCCGACAAGAAATCATGGCAATATGTTTGTCGTGACACCTAGACAACTGTCATGATCCAACACCTTTTCTGGTAAGATTTCCCTTCCAAAACCATACCCACAGGACGCAAAGATTGATCCTTTAGCTTGTTTTAGTAGTAAAGAAAAGAAAAAGATCCAACCTTTAAAGCAACAATGTTATTCAGGGTTGAAAGAAGACGTTGAAGGCAACCCAAATCACACATTTTCTGATCGATATACATCAAAGTCTCAGAGAAAAGAAACCAGAGTCTCCAGCTAATGTTTGCTTAAAAGTGCAGTCTTCATTTCCAAGGCTATAGGATGGGAAAATTTTGTCTGTGAACTGATTAGATCTTGTATTGAATATTAAAAACTTACCTTTGTTGATTCAAATTGAAGTAGATGTTAAAGGAGTATTTTTATTAACCGAATTCGATTTAATTAAAGTTGAATTCAGATATAAAAGTAATATATGATCTGAGCAATTTCTGGTAAAAAAGTCTCACATGATAACTCTTGTCACCATATACGTAGGATTATCTTTAGTGCTTTACAACTAGGAGCAGGTAAGACTAATGACCTGATTTAGTCTGCCAGGGGAACATGAACACGATCATGCGCGTGAGCTTCTGTTTTCTTCTCTACCAATTTCATTTCTTAGTAACTATGAATCTGATGGAGCTATGCCTATCTTGGAGGCTTAAATGATGCCCAATTTGCACATAAAATTGAAAAAGGTGCAATCTTTATTTGGAAGACGCATGAACACATACACATTAACTAAGCAACTTGCAAGCTGTTCTTGATATATAGTTGACAGTAAACAGTGCACAAGTTTCACTATGTAGATACCAAGAATAGTATGCAGGATGCAGATATAGTAACACTATCACATGAAGGCTAATAGTCCCAATCCCCACGCATAAAGTACCTCTTAACAGGAAGTTTTTTATATGATTTAAAGTAGTTTAGTTAGTCTAACTTTTATGGACTCTTCTGAATAAATCATTAAAGATGTACTACTTCTGCAATTTAAAGAATTTACTGAATAATCTCCTGTTAATAATATCTAATTCTAGACTTTTTATACGAATCTGCAAGTAAACAATGTGATGCTCTTATTGTAAAGGCAATAAAAATATAGGGGTGAGGAGAATATATTCATTATTAGTTTACTGTATCTTCATTGCTAACCCTCTTGTAATATTCATATTGGATTGCAGATGTATAGGGATTGAGTCAGAGTGTTTGTACTTCTGGAACTTGTCCTCGGATATCACATGGTCAAAATCTTGCCACGAAAGCAAATCTCAAACAATGTTCATAAAGAATGTTCATTGATTCTTCCTCAACCATGCAACCCAAAATAATAAAGAAAAGTGACCAAGGAAGATTAAAATATATACAAGAGAATGTGTTTTTGTGCTTTGAGAGTGATGGTGTAGTATAAGAGACTTGGTTATCGAACAGAAGAAAAATCCAATGGTAGTAAAAAAGAGGGTTGAGAGGAATGTAGAATGTGTAAGATTGGTCAGAGGGCTGTACGTGTGTGGGAACTTGAGCCAGTAGAATTTGCATCTGTTCAAGGTTCGGTCATGAAATTCATCAAAACCTCGTCCTTCTGTTTCATACTTTATCCCATGTTGATCAGTTTCTCATTGGTTTCCTAAGATTTAGTTTTTGCAGAACTTCAGGTTTCTGTTGCCCACTTTTTGGTTACTACCGCCACCACCTTTACATTTGCTCATCAAAATCTCCAGGTTGTCACTGGTATATCTCACCATGAAGGTAAGTTTCTCTGTAACAGAGAGATTTTTGCTTCTCAGTTAAAGTTCATGAAGATTGACGGCTGGACAAGTAGAAGTAAATGGGGTCCTGACAGGTTTGATAAATTTCTTTACAGTTCTTTGGTTGGATGCAAAATAAGCTTAACGGGAAGCAAGGGGATAAAAAACAGAATGCTGCTCCAACTGCTCGTAAGCTTCCATTTTATCTTTATTGTTCTTTATGCAACTCCATGAACCTAGTGATGATTCTGAAATCTATTCTTTTTCTTCAGATACTAATAACCGATCAAAAGAAAAGTTGTCTTTACTGAAACTTATGCTAGCAATAGTTAAGACAGTGACGGAGGTTGATTTTGTATTGTATGCTTTTTGGTATAGGTAATCCTAACACTATCATGATATGGAAATGAATCTTCTAATGGACCAAAACTTGAAATGGAAAATTTATCTAATCATGATTTAATTCCAAGTGTCAATACAGAAATGCAGAAACTTGGAATTTGATTTGCTTTCAGACTCCAGTTTAAAGTAATGAAAAAGAAAGCAAAAGAAGGAAAAAGGGTCAATCAAGCAATCATATATAGAAGTTACATGGATCTATTGCCCAGAGATATTCGTATTGGCAAAAAAATGAAAAAGTTTTAACAGTAATGATTTTCCTATTCTGTACAGGCCATTTGACACAAGATTCTCGAGAAGAGTTTAGTGATTGGCCTCACGAATTGCTAACTATTGGAACATTTGGCAACACTGATCTTAAACAGAACATTGAAATCCAGGAAGAAGAGCAAGTCCGTCCAGAGCACCAGTCTCCATCGACCACAGATGATGGTTTAGAAGACTTCACGCCTGAAGAAATTGGCAAGCTTCAGAAAGAACTGACAAAGCTATTATCCAAGAAACCAACCTCTGAAAGGGAAAAGGAGGAGAAGGAGAAGGAAATTGCTAACCTCCCACTTGATAGGTTTCTTAACTGTCCATCGACTTTGGAGGTAAGTCGTAGGATTAGTAACACTGGTACCAGTGCAATAGATGAAAAGGAAGATGACATTGAGCGAACCATCAGTGTCATACTTGGTAGATGCAAAGACATTCGTGAAAATAAAAAGAAAGAGATTGGCAAGAAATCCATCTCTTTCCTGCTTAAGAAGATGTTCGTGTGCAGAAGTGGATTTTCACCGCAACCAAGTTTGAGAGATACACTTCAGGAATCAAGAATGGAGAAGGTATATATGCTGATACAACGGTTACAATTTACATAGGAATCTTTCTGCTTTGTTTGTTCTTACAAACTCCTACTTCTGGTAATAATGGCTTTATGCAGCTTTTGAGAACATTGCTTCACAAGAAGATCAACCCTCAAAATACTCCTAGGTCAACTTCTGTGAAGAAATATCTGAAGAACAGACATACTTCAAAGGATGATGAAGAAGAAGAAGATCAAAGGCGACATACAAATAGTGATGGATGTAAATGGGTGAAGACAGATTCTGAATGTAAGTTTCTTCTTCTTTTCATGTTTCTTACAGTAGCTCCTTAATCCTTGTATTGGATATCATTGCCATGGACACTAACATGGAATCTTGTTCCTTTTTCTCCTGTTGCAGACATTGTTCTAGAAATTTAGATTGGCCTTCAACTATGTGAGTTAGTCCAAGATATGTGCAGTCACTCATTTCCAAGAAGTCAGGAAACACTAATGGGATCATGATCAATCATCAAAAAAGCTGAAATCTTACAAGAAGCTGGTGTGGCTCCTTACATCTATAGATGATATCATCAACATTGTCACAGTACATACCCCCTTTTTTCATGGTTGCATCCATTGCAACACATGTTACTTAGTACTCCTCCAAGGATTTCTGTAGACTGTGCTGACAAAAGCTAGACATTCCCTGCACTTTTTTTTTTAATTTCCTTTTTTACCATACCCCTCTTCTCCTTTTTTTTTTTCACTTTTCTAAACTGGAATTGTGTCAACATGTACACTTTTTGTTCTCCATATCTATGTTTGATCTTTGTATTATATAACATTTGGAGTGAATAATATTCATTTCACATGATGATATATACCTTATCTCAATCCTCTCCAATTAATTACCAAAAAAAAGAGTAATTCATAGATATGCATATGTTATGAATCGGAAAACTTCTTAGCATTCCTAAGAAAATTGGCAGTCATCTAGGAAGGACTATATCAAATTAATGAGAGAAGATTGTTCAGTGTAACTTTATATTGCCTAATTATTTCCCTTTAACTGAAATTGAACAATTAAATCCTTAAGTATGTTCTTAGTGTTTTTCTTTTAAAAATTTTCAATTTAGAATATTGGTTACAAAAATTTTGAGGTAATTAAAGATATAATTTTTTTCTTTGACAATAAAATTATTATCTTTTAAGCATGTATTAAATAAATTATAAATATTTATAATTTATAAAAAAATTGAGTAAATTATTTTAATCAATTAATAAATTAAATTAAATGAAAATTTTAACTTAAATAAATAATATTGATCCAATATCTAACACTTTAATTTTCTTCCTTTTGTGTATTCTAAATTCAATTAAATAAATTTTAAAGAGAATAGTAATAGTGTTTTTTATAAATGAATATTCAAAAAAAGTTGTATCAGTAATAATTACAGACCCTTGCAAAGCGGGCACGAATCATCTAAAAATGATTTATTTCTATCTTATTTTGTGAGATCTGATGTACATATTTGTATAAATTTTATATAAATATGGAGATAAAATTTAATATAAGATTTAGTAAAATAGATGATCCGCAAAGCCGAGGTTAAAAATTACCGTATGATCTAACCAAATATTTTTTTATTTATACTTTTATTTAAAACAATCTTCTTCAATTTATATAAAAGATCCGTTCTTTTTGAACTTTACTTTATACTCCTCTGTCTTCACTCTTTACACTGATCTCTTCCAGTATACGTGAAATTAGATAAGCTTCTTTTAATGCTTTCCACTTAGACAAAGGGCTGAATTGAATTCAGCTGTTTGGAAATATAAAAATGGAATGAATTCAATTCATGCATGTAATTGAAATCCATCTTCTTTATAAATTGAATTCACTTCTCCAAGTATAAGAATTCAATTACATTGAAGTTTGAGTTAGTGTCTTGCTCTTTTGCTCTTTCATTCTTTGGACTACTTCACTTCTCACTCTCTTGTGTTTCACTTGATTGGATTCCAAAGATTATTAATTAAAATATTATTAATAATTAATTAACAACAATATAATTAATTAAAATATAATTCATTAATTAATTAAAATATTGTAATTAATTAATTACAATATAATTAATTAAAATATTTTAATTAATTAATATATTGTAATTGATTAATTATAATATAAGTAATTAAAATATAATTAATTAATTAATTAAAATATAATTAATTTTTATTTCTTAATATTTTTTACAAATCAATTATTGGTAATGGTAATAGTAATCATTCATTCCTCTTCACCAACCATTATAATAATGATAATAATATTCATTATCATTTTTCACTATATTCATTCTCATTCCAAACAGTGTAATTAAATTCATTTCTATTATTACTAAGTTTGTTCCAAACAGTATAAATTAAATTCAATTCAATCTCATTAATATAATTGAATCCAATTCGTTAACGAATTCAATTCAAAAATTTTCAAACAGCCCGTTAGCCCAAGTCGGGAAAGTAAACTTAAATTTTGAGGCTCTAGGGCTTTTGGGTTTTGTTCAAGCTAATAAATTTTAGCACTTTTAGTTCATCTTTTCATATGACCTTTATTTGACTATACAAACTTTATGGTTTTAAACTCTCTCGAAGAATTAGGGTCTTGTTGATAAAAGTAAATAGGGTTTTTGTTATTTCCGTTAGATTATTTGCAAAGTTGTGATATCATTTGTTCTTTTTTTATATTTCCATCGTTGGGGTTTACTTGTTATTGGTTGGAGTTTTGGGATTGGAAGGAGAAAGTTGCAGAGTTGGTAAAGGAGGAACTTTCAGCTGCCAATGCCATATTCTTTGGATTGGTATTCGGAGAATTTTTCGGTGATTTTTGCAGGACCGAAAAGATTGGAGCTTGAGCTTATCAATGTCTTGGGCGGGCCCAGAAGATATCTACCTCTCTACGTCCCTTGCTAGTTATCTTGATAGTAAGCTCCTTTTTGTTTGTCGCTGTCTCTCACACGTTTATGTCAATAAAATTGAATTGTTAGCATTAGCTGTGCTGTTGCTTGGGACATTGTGTGTGTCATTATTTATGCGAATTCGGTATAATTCGATTGTTTGATTGATGGTGTATGTTTGTGTACGTTCGTTGAAGTGTAATTAGTGGAGGTGGTGAAGGAGAGGTGCAGTTGTTGGTAACACGCAGCATCTGTTTCTCATCGCAATTATTTTCTTAGTTTGTTGGCTCTGCTCTATGTTTCAGAGAAGCTACTTGTGCTTTTGCGAGATGGGCGAAAGCTGATGGGGACACTTAGATCTTTTGATCAATTCGGTATAGGTTCTACTGTCTTTTATCTCAAATGGTTTTAGAGTCTTATTTGTTCATTTTCCTGTACTATACTAATTATCTTTTCACACAGCCAATGCTGTCCTTGATGGTGCCTGTGAAAGAGTTGTTGTAGGTGACCTTTATTGCGACATTCCTCTAGGTCTATATGTTATCCGTGGCGAGAATGTGGTGCTAATTGGTGAGCTGGTATGGATTGATTAGTTTTCATTGTTGTAGATGTTTCTTGAACTACCCTTGTGATATATTTCTGAAACTTGCACTGTCCTATTTTAGGATTTGGAAAGAGAGGAACTTCCTCCACATATGACACTAGTCTCTGAAGCAGAAATGAAAAAGGTTAGTGTTAATCCTTCTTTGTGTTGTGGAGCAGTTGAGGTGTATATTCTAATGAAAATTGTGGAAAATTCATGAGATGTTATGGTCACTTCTTGTCCTAGTACCTCATGCCTTGCTTTAATTTGGCTCAACTATTTATGTAGTTAGTCAAGACTCCTTTGGTTAGTTAAAATTGGAAGGTATAAGTGCATTAACTATTTGTCATGCATGACCAAGTCACTTCCTCTCAATTTTTTAAGGAAAGAGGATACTTGGCAGAATTATAAAGGTTATGATTGACTAATGAGGGAAGTTTTGTTACTAGTACAAACTTGTTTTAAGATCTAATTCCAGAAGCATTGGACTGATTTTTGTTTCTAGGCCAGTAGGTTGGGGTGATGTTATTTTGAAATCTTGAAACTTCTTGAAGGAGAAAAGGGCTTGCTTTTAACAATTCTCAGTAATCATGTTCATACACATTGACATTGAACTGCCGCTGATAGGAAGGGAGTTATTGGGGGCCTTGAGATTAAAGATAAGTTGGCTGTTAACATATTAACAACAAACATGCCTTTTCCTCTTAGTTTTAGCATGTTATGGATCTTGATGGCGAAAATTGAGAGTCAGATATTAAGTAGGTAAATGTGGAAAGATGACTGGTATCGGGGGAAAAGCAAGTACCTCTTGTCATTAAATAAAGACAGAGACAGTAAAAGTGTGCGAAGTAGTTTTCTTTTAATTTTGCCTTTTTTCTTGGTTAAAGTCCAAATTTTAGATTTAATCTTATGGCGTTATTTATCTTATACTTTTGTAGGCACAGAAAGCAGAAAGAGAAGCCACAGATCTAAAGGGTACAATGAGGAAGAGAATGGAGTTCCTTGATTTGGATTAGAGCATATCTTGCAGCTATTTTATATGGTCCGCACATATTTTGGGTCTAAGGGATGCCACTAAGTTGGATGCCCTTTTGTTTTTCTTTGTTGAAGATTCTGTAACATCTTTCAAAGGAGTGTAATCTAATTAACAAGTCAATCAGCGTTTGTTTAGGGGATTTATAGGTTCTAGTTCTTATGGGGTTTAGTCACTAGATTAGGCATCTCATGCTATTTCCAAATTCTGTTGGATTTATCAGTTTTATTGTGACCACGCCATACAATAGGTGAAGTTGCACATTTATCTGGGTTACAGACCATGTCCTTGAATTGCCATTGATGAGCAAGCATTGTTGTTTCGATTAATATGTCAACAATGAACCATTGGAGCTGATGTTTTTGTCAACCCTTTCAGATTTCATGAGGTCCATTTGAATCTTTGAAGGATTATGTTGTGATGTGAATGCTTTTGCTTTTCTATGGTGAATTTGAGACTGTTAATAGCGGTAAAGGTAGCACTTGCTAGAGTTGGCGTAAGCTAATGCTATGGCAACTCTAATCTTCCGTAGCATTCTAACTCTGTTATAACATAAATCTTGCATGCTCCAAAACTCAGCATTGTCAAATCTAGCATTCAACACCTGTCATGACTCAAAATTGAAGAACTTCCTTCGCGTATGTTAAAAAGTCGTCCATTTAAATCTTATCAGCTGTTTTTTAACTATTTGGGTAATGTTAAAAAGTTATTTATTTGTTTATTTATAAGCTAATTAGGTTTGACTGATTCAATCTAATCAGCTAATTTTTTAAAAACTCCGTAAGTGTAGCGTTTGAAGTTAGTTGTTTGTTTAATATGGTATTGTCCTTTACTTTACTCTCTATTTCTATACTATGTATTTTCAAAGTTGGCTTTTTTTAATCGTACAATTTTATCGTAAAGTTTGGAAGAATATAATAAAAAGGATAATTAAACTTTTTAATCTTTATTTAATTTTATAATATTAATTTAAATTTAAAAATATCATAATATTAAGTTTTTGAATATAAAGAGCTACATCGAATTAATATTTTTAATATATAACTATTATATATCGTATCTGTGTTATACTATAATTACAAATATTTTTTATTTTATTAAATAATAAAATTCATATATATTATATGAAAAAATACTAATATGATGTAGCTCACTGTATCATTAATATTAATAGAGAATTTAATGTTGGATTATTATTATTATTATTATTATTATTATTATTATGTTTTTTAATAAAGTTATAAACTCAATTTTTGTAAAATTAAATATTTAAAATTTAAATTCTTATAAGAATATTTAACAAAATATAAATATAATATTCATGACTTTATATTTTTAAAAAAATTATGCCCTCATAAATTATTTTATACATTGTTAGTTAATACTAAACAATTAATTTTATTAAATATTTTTATTAAATAATTAATATTATTCGCTGATTAAATAAGCTGACGTAAATATAATCAGCTAATATAAATTGTGTTTGAAACGGGAACATTTCTATGTTAAGCTTTTTAACATAACATTAAAAATTAAAAGAAACAATCCTTCTCATCGTATAAATTCGAGAATAACTTAAGGTATTTTTGCACATTATAATGGATTCAGATCATATATCTATCGGCAAGTAGACGATGGCAAGTGATGGAGCTTTGAAATCATTTGTCAGCACTCAGCAGACAATAGTTTTGTCATTGTTTTAATTTGATTTATTGCCAGAAGAAAAAAACTCGACAGCCAAAAAAAAAGTCAGCATTGTCATCAGTGAACCCAAGCAATCACAGCCCTTCTGTCAGCACATACTTACAAGTCAATTGATCTAGTGGTGTATAGACTTTCACTTCCCCACAGATTCACTTACCTTCAATGCTTGTGAAACTAGCTTATAGTTTTTCGACAACCACGAGTACTTACTCAAGAAGCTTGTGTCTCAACTCTCAACACTCTCACTTCGAAGTCCACACCGCTTCCCTTCGGCCTTTCAGACTTCTCAAGTACAAGATCTCAACTCGCAGATCCAAAACTCAGAAACCCACAAAATTTACATATTCCGTCTCCAAAAGGTTCAATCTTTCTCTTTGTGGAAGAATGTTTCACCCGCATAAATCAGCGGCTGTTTTAGGGGCCATATGTTGTATGTGGGTCTTTATGTGCTCCGTTGTTGAAGGTTCAGTTCATGAATATAAAGGTGAGAGTTTTGTGAGCAAAGGTAATGCCTTTGTTGTTCATGGTGGTAGCGAAGGGATTTACTCTTTGGCCGCTTCAAATCCTAACCAAAGTAGTGACGCATTTGGTGACTCCTATATACGGTAATTTCAGTTCACCAGCTGTGCATTCATTGCTACTATTGGGCCTATAATAGGCAGATCTCATGATTTCATGTTGCTTAAATTGGAATTGCACATCTTGTTAGTTTTCTCATGATCATGGATTTAAGACATGCTTTTAAGGTCTATCGTAGATTTTAACTCTAGTTCTTCTTGATTGTCATCTCAATTTGTTTGGTGTCTTCCATCCAAAATGTTGTGTCATCTCAATTGGTTTGGTGTCTTCCATCCAAAATGTTGTTTGTCCTGGTATGGACGTTGACAAATATAAAACGGAGAAACTATAACTTATGCATTTCCTAGAAGAAAAGAAGCAATTTCGCCCTAAGGTTCATTTTCATTTCTATCTGAAACTTGTGCTTCTATCAAGAATGTTAGCAGGCCATGTATTGATGACCTTCGGTTATACTTGTGACAGTTTACATATTACATGCGTATCATGATTTCCTACATTCCTTGGTTTTTTAATTATTTTCTTAAGGACTCATTCTACATAGTTATGTACTTTCAGTTTTGAGAAGATCACATTTAGAAGAACCAACACTAACTTTAGCTCGGGGTTGATCCATGCTGTTGTTTTTGAGGTGGAAGATAGAGAGACAATTGGGGGTTCTGCGTATGGAGGTCAAAGGGCTGTCTGTTGCACAGCTGATCTTGCCAAATTGGGCGTTTGTTCGCAAGGAGAAATTATCCATCGTCCATCGGCAAACGACCCCAGATGGCCTTATATTTTTAGTGCTTCCTTCAGTTTAGATGAGTCAACAGCAAGATTGCCATCAAAAATAGTCATGGTCACTAGAACTGGGATGTATAACTTGTATTTCATGCATTGTGACACAAATCTCCAAGATGTGGTTGTTGAAGGCAAAACTATTTGGAAGAATCCTACTGGTTACCTACCTGGTAGGATGGCACCATTAATGAATTTCTACGGATTCATGTCTCTTGCTTTTGTCATACTTGGATTTTTCTGGTTCTTCCAATATGCAAGAAATTGGAAAGAAGTTTTTCCGTTGCAAAACTGCATAACAATGGTGATAACACTAGGCATGCTTGAGATGGCTCTTTGGTATTTTGACTATGCTGAATTTAATGAAACTGGAATTAGGCCAACAGGTACTACTTTATGGGCAGTCACTTTTGGTACTGTTAAGCGCACTGTAGCACGTCTTATCATCTTGATGGTATCAATGGGTTATGGTGTTGTAAGACCTACCTTAGGTGGCTTGACATCAAAGGTGATCATGCTTGGAGGGACCTTTTTCCTGGCCTCTGAAGTGCTGGAATTGGTTGAGAATGTTGGTACTGTGAGTGATCTTTCTGGAAAAGGAAGACTCTTCTTGGTTCTTCCTGTTGCGCTCCTGGATGCTTTCTTCATTATCTGGATATTTAAGTCTCTTTCCGCTACTTTAAATAAGCTTCAGGTACTTCATCTGCAATTCCTAATGATGTTTACTTAATGCTGTTTTGTTCGTAGCTTTTAGATATGGTTGGACTTTCTTCTGCTTCTACAAAGCAAAGATAGCCTGCTTATAGTAGGACTTTTGAAGCTGGTTGGCCTACAAATGTGCTTTCTATCAAAGGCAAAGATTCCATTAGTTAATCAAAGTACATCTGAAATGAGGTTTATAAAGTGTTTTCGGTGAGATAGTTCAATAGTTTGGTGAAACACATTCTTTGGAGAGTGATCTTTGGAACTCGAAATGAATTGCCATAGACAATTGGAACATTTCAATCAGTTAGCCTGTACGCTGAGATGTTTAATTCTCCAAGGCAACAAAATAACATTTGTTTAATTCATCTCTCTTCTTTGTTAGTACGATTGATATGAATTGATTCTCCTTTTTCCTTACATGTTCCATATCATGCAATGCTTTCATGGGTGAAGAAACTTCTGAACTTAGGCTTTGAATTATAACAGCAACATCACCTTTTCTTCTTGAGCGATCTTTCTGTTATCACTTTATGTAACCTAAACTCTCAACAATGTGACAGGCAAGGCGAATGATGGGAAAGTTGGATATGTATCGAAAATTCACAAATGCTTTAGCCGTTGCAGTTATTGTGTCTGTAGGCTGGATATGCTACGAGGTAGTAAAATATTCAATACTCATCACTGACTGTTTCAATTTGTTGGTTAAGTTTATCTTCCCACTGATATTGTTTAGCAAGCATATTATGTAAAAAGAAGTGATATATTTCTGGAATCTGTCATTAAACAGTAGTTGCGGAACAGAAGTTGTTAAACATTAAATTTTATGCATTCCTAATCGTCTCACCTATTGCGACTTGCATTTGTAGCTGTATTTCAAGGCCCATGACGTTTACAATGAGCAATGGCAGAATGCATGGATCATCCCTGCTTTTTGGCAAGTTCTTTCCTTTTCTCTCCTATGCATCATCTGTGCTGTTTGGGCACCCTCACAAAGTGCTATGCGGTATAACATCAGATTCTGTTCTACGATTTTGTTATGACCCTATTTATTTTGTAGTGAAATTGCTCCCTTGACCTAAAATCTTGATGCTGTAACATCTTAAATAAATGCCTGCACCCAATCATAAAACAGTTTTGGCCTTTGAACACGATTATTATGTAAAGTTAATTTTACAGTGGTTGCTCTCCTTTTGTCAATTGATTCTTGGTTTCATGGCAGCTATGCTTACTCAGCTGACTTGAATGACGAGTTTGATAAGGATGATTCTTCGTTGACACTGATTAAACCCTCTCCACTACCCACAAAGGATATTCGAAGTGCATCAGACGCAAAACCTGTGCAAGTCAGCAATGTATCATCTAATGGAGATCTGGAAGAAGACAAGACAGAGTAAGGTAAATCCTAAATGGATGCTGGAGATGCGGTTGATCTGCAAGCTTGGTGTTATTTGTATAAATCCTTTTTGTTGATCAACCAACTTGCATTAAGGATTTTATAGGAGGCAGATAAATGGAAACTTCACTCTGGAATTGCAGTATGTCTTTAGCTATTTCCACCCTTCAATCTATTTGTCTTTGTTTTGTTAATCAGGTCATCAATTTGTTAAATTATTATTGTCGAAGTAGAAAATGTTATGGATCTTTCCATCTTTTTGTCATACACTTAATTTCTGGTTGGCCTTTCGTCTCCATTGTGACAAACCTCTTTTCTGTTGTATTGATGTTCATCCTTGCATGAAGAACTTGAATGCTTTTTCTGTTGTATTGATATTCACCCCTGAATATGAGACTACTACATGAGTGCCTACATTGTCAGATTTTTGCCATTGATTACTGTACTTGAATTGTCAAACCAGTTGGCTAAGTGGATAGAGAAACATCCTTAGCTGCTTTGTGGAATCCCATGTAGCTTTGCTTGTCCAACTTGTCCTAATATTATCATTCTTAACACCCTGATGAGTTTGGTTATCTCATCAGCAAAAAATTGTATCGTTTGGTGCTAGTGGAGGCCGCAAGTTCACTAATTTTTGTCTCACAGAGAGGTTCTATCATCACCCCATTGATGGCAAGCATAGTTCATAACTAGCAGCACTGGTATTGCAAGCATAGTTCATAACTAGCAGCACTGAGGTTCTTGCTTTGAAACAGGAAAGGTTACTTTGTAAATGTTTAGTGCGTGCATCATTTTCTGCAGCAACTACTGGCGGACAAAATTGAATAGAATTGGGTAAGTTAAAAGAAAACACGTTATTTCTATACTTATGTGTATACCTAGACAATGCATTTTAAAAACAAGAAGAATATTTGATTCAATATTCTTCGTATTTTAATATTTACGACACTAAAAAAGAAATAAAATATTTTTGATGATGTTATGTTATATTATTGTAACATATAAAATAATAATTTTTATATAAATAAAAATAGTGGTATTATCATTTTGAAAATTTTAAGTAATCCAAACAATCTAATTGGACTGATTAATTTAAATTTATTTTATATCTAATATAATTAGTTTTTAGAAATACTTTAAATTAATTAAAAATAAAATATTTTAATTTTTATTCACTTTTCAAGACTACAACTTGTGCAGTTTGTCAAACAAAATCAAGAACAAGAGTGTTAAAAAAGGGACATGTTACAACTTTGTCTATTTTGCGGATTAAAGGAACATTTTTGTTAACCGAATTCGATTTAATTAAAATTGAATTCAGATATAAAAGTAATACATGATCTGAGCAATTTTTGATGAAAAAGTCTCAAATGATAACTCTTGTCACCATGTACGTGGGATTATCCTCAGTGCTTTACAACTGGGAGCAGGTAAGACTAATGACCTGATTTAGTTTGCCAGGAACGTGAACATGAACATGATCTTACGCATGAGCTTCTGTTTTCTTCTCTACCAATTTCATTTCTTAGTAACTATGAATCTGATGCAGCTATGCCTATCTTTGAGGCTTAAATGATGCCCAATTTGCACATACAATTGAATCTTTATTTGGAAGCCGCATGAACACATACACATTAACTAAGCAAACTGCAAGCTGTTCTTGATATATAGTTGACAGTAAACAGTGCACAAGTTTCACTATGTAGATACCAAAAAAAGAATAGCATACAGGATGCAGATATAGTAACACTTATCAGATGAAGGCGAATAGTCCCAATCCCCACGCATAAAGTACCTCTTAGTCTAACTTTTATGGACTGTCCTGAATAATTCATTAAAGATGATTTTTTTTGGTAATTATCATTAAAGATGTAT
>JAOTAX010000005.1:4679789-4693768 GCA_025629825.1 Erythroxylum guanchezii
AAAAATTGCTCATGTGAGGGAGGGGTATAAATAATAACCACTAGATGGGAATGAAAACTTGATACCCACCCCCTTTGTAGGGTTTAGTAGATTCCCAAATTTAATGAAATGAATCCATTCCCTTGGAATTGAAAACCCCAAAGCAAACACTACTTTTTGCAATTATTCCATTCCTTCATTCCTAAACCCTCAAACCAAACGCCCTCTAAGTTTTAGTATGGTATTACGATACTGGTTAATATCAAGTATTATTTTAAGAAATTTTTTAAATTTACGAAACAGCTTTCGAATTTGATTAGGAAGTTTTCGTGTTAAAGTATAAATTATTAATATTAATATTAATATTTTAAATTAAATATCAAAAATGTAGTTTTATATAAATTAAATATCAAAATTTGCAAAATTATTATAATTGCAAAAATGATGAGTATTTACCTAAATTATCAAATATTTATAAAAACTTAAAATCATACCATTTATTTGTTAAATTATAGTTATCGGCTTTGTTAAGGTATAATTGCTTAGAAATTATATATCACAAAACATCAAACATAATTTGGAATTGACAATATAGCGGGAGAAGTGCAAGAAAAAAAAAATGATTACTATTATTAAAATAATTAATTTTGTAAAGAGTAAGTAGCCTTGTTCTTGATACTCTCTTCGTACGGTTATTGTTCACTTGTATATAATTAATAATGAAATTTATTTATTATAAAATAAAATTTGAAAGCCAAAATATGCTTGGTAGGTGTAACAACAATTTTAATATAATTGGAATTACATGATGAAAATTATAGTAATTTGGTACAAATTTAACATAGATTATAAATAAACAATTCAAAATTTGAGTTCTATGTAAAAATATATAAACTTAGTAATTAGATTAATTATATAGAAAATATCATTCTAAAATTAAAATAAAATGAAATGAAAATGTCATATATGAAATTTTTCAAATGACTTATTTTAATAAATTATTTCAAATTTATTATATATCTAATCAAATTATTTATTAAAAATACTATTCTTTTGTTAAGAATTTTAAATTAATTAATAATTTTAAATTTTAAATAAAATTATTTGTTTTACTCGTTTATTTTAAATTACTTTAATTTAGAACATTGAGTCAAACATTTTTTTTCAATCTCCAAAAAAGACGTTCTAACAATTATAATATTTTTTATGGACTATTATGTAAGAAATTGAAAGATTATTTGACTTCAATTATGTTGTGAGAGCTACAATTTAAACTAAAACCATGACAATCAGTCCAAAATTGGTACCGGTATTTTGACTTTGGTACCGAGTTTGAATATCGGTCAATACCGACCCGTTTCGGCTATACCGGCCGGTATTTTGACCGGTCAGTAATGAAAATTTTAAAAAATTGTGGGACTTTTTTGCAAAATTTTCAAAAATTTTTAAAATCTCTCTCCTTCCCTCCTTCCTCTTTTTTCCCCTGGCCCCTCTTTTTTTCAAAGTTTTGAAAATAATAATAAATACTTTATTACTAATAATAATTATAAATTAAATAAAACTTAAAAATAAAATATTTTTATTTTATTACTAATAAATTGTTTTTATTTAAATTTATTTTAATATTTTATATAATATTTATTAATAAAAATATTTTATTTTTAAAATAAATAATTTAAAATTATTATTTATAAACTAATATTTATTTTTATATAGTTTTAATTATTAAATCAAAATTTATTTGAAATTTATATATTTTAAAAATATATTTTAAATTTATTAATAATTATTAAATTAATTTTATATATTAAATTAAAATTATGATTATGTCTAATTAAATGTAAAATGAAATGGAACGTGAAAAAACAACAATTCTAAAAAATAATTCAAAATTTTGATAAAATACAAAAATTTGAATTATTTTCATTATTTTACATTAAATTATTATATTTAGATAATTATTATATACAGATAATTATTATATATAGAAATAATTAGAATATAATAAAGATATATATAAAGTTTAATTGTCATTATTATTTAGTATTAAGATTTTTGAAAATATGGCTGATGTAAATAGTAAATTAGTAAAATATACAGTACAATAGTACAATATACTAATGGACTATTTTGTAAATTTTAAAAATTTTAGAAACTACTTTATAAATTTAAAAATTACCCAAAATAATATCCAGTACTAATCGATACCGATATAATTTTGTTATAGAATTTAATTCGATACGAAGCCCGAGACGATATTGGTAACTTTGATATCAATGCATCATGTCTAGAGATCCACACATAAAGAAGTGCTTGGGTCGAAGTTTCGTAGGCTCAGTTGATGGTGCATGTTAGCCATTTAAAAGTAAGGTTCATCCTACCGGCACAAAAGAAAAATGTTCGGGCCGAAGTTTTATAAGCCCAAATTGACGGTGAATATTAGGATTTTAAAATCAACTGAGTATTTGTAAATTTTCATTTAGGGTTCTTTTCAACAATTAGCCAATTACAAATTTACAATCGAAGTTGCCGTATGAACCAGCCAGAGATGGAGGCTGTTGCCGGTCATACGAACCAGAAGGGCAAGGGAACTATGGAGGAGGACGAAGACCGTAGCGAAGAAGATTATTTGGAGGAGAATCGGGAAACCGATGTCACATTGCAATCGTCTTTCATGAAACCTCCGTTGAAGAAGATGAAGATTGAAGAAAACGACGTTGGATGCTCTTGCGAGTATGAAAAGTGGGCGGTATGAAAAGTTCTTAAGCTATAAGAAACAAATCGAGGAAAGCGGTGTAAGTATGTGTTGTTTTAAGAACATTGATTTGTAATTTTATTGTTAATTAACTATTATTTGTTTTAGGGTTATGATGGCTTGTATCGGTGGTATCATATATCCTCTGGATATAGCTAACTTAGATGGTGAAAACGCAATATTGCTCCCAGGATGTATTCATTATGCTATTTCGGATGAAAACAGAGAAAAGGTTGGATGATGATAAATTATTTATTTTTAATTTACAAAATACTTTTTTCTTGTTTAATTTACTAAGTTTTTTTTAAATTTAATTTGGTTTTGCAGGGGACAAATTTGAAACTTGACTGCATTATCAAAGCAAATTACGGTGGTGGTACCCCCGTCATACGATATTATGCAACATTTGATGCTATTGATTCTTGTGGAATTGTAAAAACTTATCAAACCATTGTTTATTGTGATGCCTACTTCTCCCCTGACAAGGTTGAGGTTGTTGAATTTCGGAAAAAGACACTTAAGTGAGTCTCTGTTTACTAAATCAGTTTCATATGCTTATAGTTGCTTATTATATCAGCGTTTTTTAAATTTTTACCAACTATTTTGCTTGTGTGGTTTAATGCATGATTTATTAGAATTCATCTTACTTTTCTTTTGTATATGGCATGATTCTCTTTAAATGCTATTAGTTTTTGTCATATTTTGTTTCTGTAAAATCAATTTGTTTCTTTGTAGGGGAACTCGTTGTTCTCTAATAATGATTTCAAAATGCAGCATAATTGATGGATCAAAAGACTTGTCCGCAGGCATGATTGGTGAATCGCTGTCCATTAAGTTCACAGATTTTGATGACAAGAACCTACATGAAACAAATGAACAAGGTTATTCAAGCAATGGTATTCGATGATAGCAGCGAAGATAATGAGGCGAGCGAAGGTGGTGAGAGAGATTTTAGCAATAATGAACAGTATCAGGACTGGTTTCTTGCCAAACAGGCCAGTGAAAATTATACAAGTTATTTGTACATATATTTAATTAATAATTTGTAATAGTAAAATTATGTTCTTAATTGATTACAATGGTAGATGTTTAATGTTTGTTTATTTTGTTTTTAGGGATCTGTGGACGATTTTTGTGGAAGTCCACCTTTTATTGGTCGTATAGGTTATCTAGATCTTGATAACTTAGCAGGTTGCAATAGAGTTTCGAATTTCCGTTTTGAATCATGCATCTTCTTCTTTTTTACCATTGATAGTTAATCGACATTGCTAGGCCTGTACTTTAGTTTGGAGGAGTTACAGGAGCTACATGGAACAACTTGGTTTGTATTCTTGCAGTTGATATTCTAAAAGAAGCGTAGTCTAGTATGGGAGAGAGTAAGTCTTTCAGAGGGTACCTGCTGAGTTTTGAGGATCTAACAGTCAGGGCAAAAAATATCGATATATCTCTACCTTTCTCTATTGTCCTTCTCACGCTGAATGAGTTATTTTTATTATTTTAAAAAAATAAATTTATGATTTTTTTTTTGTCTTACATGCATTTCACTTATTTTATTGTTCTCCGTGTCTAACCATTTCTAGTTTACAAGTTCTTGCATTCTTCTCTTTTTCATTTATTCCACTGATTCTTTCTTCTCTATTTTTCTTTCAATGTACCGAGGTACCTCGCCCACCTCTTCGATAGAAGAGGATAAGTTGCTCCTCCAAACTCACAAGAGGAGAAAGTTTATATTGTAGAGGAAGAAGTTCAAGAACAAATACGTGTAAGTAAATTTTATTTTTGATTGTGCCGCACTTAGTTATTTGTATGCTGTATGTTGAATTTAATTAATTTTGTGTTAAATTTTTTTAAGGTTCTTCATGACCCAATAGAAGAAGTTGAGAATGTAGAGGAAGAAGTTGGATAGCAAATTCTTATAAGTTATTTTTATTTACTAATTCTTGAATTGAGAGTTCTTTCTTCTCGTAATTTTTTTTGGATGATTTGCCCTTTTCATCTATATTGTTTAAGGCTTCTATAGCATTTGCTATAGCATGCGCTCAACAAGTTTCTTCATAAAATAATATACAATAAAATATAATTAAAATTATTAATGAGTAAAATAATTAAATACGAATTAAATAAGAAATTTGATAAATAAGAAATAAAAATATGAGTATTACCTTAATCTTGGAATTTCACATCAGCTAATATGACATTTCTTGTTGTCCAATCAAATGATTCCTAATTTTAAACAAGATAATGTTAGCAGAGAAATTAAATCAAATAAGGATAAAATAAAAACTCTCTTTCACATCAATTATCTTGTAGCAGGTGATCCCATATTCACCTGAAAAAGTTAAGAATTATATAATGCAATAATATTCAATTTTGCTCTTGCTAGTTCTAGTCAAGTTATTTCTTAATATCACTAACTCATTCGTTTAGGCTTTATAGTTAGCATTGACTTTGTGGGCAATGTATGAAGCTCAGTATAAAGTCTAAACGAATGAGTTGGTGGTATTAAGAAATAACTTGACTAGAACTAGCAAGAGCAAAATTGAATATTATTGAACTGTATAGTTTTTAGCTTTTTTGGGTGAATATGAGTTCATATGCTCTAAGATAATTGATGTGAAAGATGAGTTTTTATTTTATTCTTATTTGATTTAATTTCTTTGCTAACATTATCTGGTTTAAAATTAGGAATCATTTGATTGGA
The DNA here is from genome assembly GCA_025629825.1 of Erythroxylum guanchezii. NCBI lineage: Eukaryota > Viridiplantae > Streptophyta > Magnoliopsida > Malpighiales > Erythroxylaceae > Erythroxylum > Erythroxylum guanchezii. The sequence continues at coordinate 4,685,225 of JAOTAX010000005.1, forward strand.
CAACAAGAAATGTTATATTAGCTGATGTGAAATTCCAGGATTAAGGTAATACTCATATTTTTATTTCTTATTTATCAAATTTCTTATTTAATTCGTATTTAATTATTTTACTCATTAATAATTTTAACTATATTTTATTGTATATTATTTTATGAAGAAACTTGTTGGGCGCAAGCTATAGCAAATGCTGTAAAAGTCTTAAACAATATGGATGAAAAGATCAAATCACCTAAGAAATTGTACGAGAAGAAAGAACTCTTAATTCAAGAATTAGTAAACAATGTGCTGCCAACATCAGAGGATAGGACTTGCATCCTTAACCTGAAAAAGGCCTATAAATGGATTTGAGACAACGGATTAGCTAGAGAAGCAGATTGTCCTTATCAAGGAAAACGAGATGAAAAGTATGATTCCAAGAAAAGAAAGAATGTAAGAAATTCTAATAATTAATTATATATATAATTTACATTTAATTTTTTAATCTCTTATTTTTTACTATTTAAATTATTACCGTAGGAAAAGCAAGTAGTATACATATCAAATTTTGAAGTGAAGGAACCATTTGATGACATTGAGCTTTTAAAAATTATCTTGAAGCAGTCGGTTGTAGGCATAATGGAAGTATACGAAAGTTTTTGACAAGTGAAAAAGGTAAATTTTAATTATTTATTATTTATTATAAAATTATTTAGAATCTTGTTATAACAAAAATTTTGTGACAGATCATTTACAGGGATCGTGTGAATGAGAAGGATCTTGTTATTGGATCTCATGCAGTATTAATAATAGGATTTGGATCCGAGCAAGGTACCCCATATTGGAAGTTTAAGAACTCTTATGGAAAAGTATGGGGGAGAAAATGGCTACGAAAAAATATTTCAAAAATTCGATCATTTGTCCTTACTTTAGAGCATCTCCTATCTAATCGTAAGATATTTTAAATAAATGTTAATTTAAAATTAATAATAAGCTTATTTAAAATACTAACTTAATGATAAATGTGCTGAACATACACACATTAGTTCATTAGGGGTACAAATATGTAAAAGAACTCGATGCTAAAACACAATGGAATAGAGTCATAAACTGGTAAATAGATGCAGACAATGAGGATTGAGGACTTGATCTTATTCGTCAAATCTTAACAAACACCATTCGTTCTCTTCCTGTCCAACTCAAATTTCTTTCAAATTGTAGCAATCTCACTTTTTCCCAAATTGTAGCAATCTCCCCCTACATCTCTTGTTCATCAAGTCTGCTGAAGGCTTTTAAAACCAAATGACGTCGTTTAATTATTATTAAAAATCGTCTGTAATAACCCAAGGGGTGATTGAATGGAAGGGACTCATCCATCCTTAACCAAACGTCAGGGGTTCGATTTTTGGCTTTGGGTATGGAGCAGTTTTAAATCCTTGGGTCAGTTGTCCCACCCTATGAGGTGCCTATAAACCAGTGAGGAGATTAGTCATTGGGTCCACCGGTGGATATCCTGGTCTAAGACCAAAAAAAAAAGTCGTCTGTAATAAGTAAAAGACATCGTTTGGTTTTAAACCAAACGACATCGTTTCGTTATTATTAAAAATCGTTAGCAATAAGGAAACGGCGTCGTTTGCTTTAAAATAGACGGCGTCGTTTCCTTATTATTAAAACCTTCATGAATAACAAAAGGGCGTCGTGTTTCACCAAATGAAGTTGTTTTGTTATTATTAAAAAGTTAAACAGAAGTAGACGAAGGACCAGATGAAGGGTGACGACTTAAGTCACTTCATTGGCGGATTACGGACAGAAATTTCTTCGGTAAACTCATCTTCTTAGAATTTCTATGACGAATATTTCTATCGTCGGTAGCTGGAAAATTTCCACACAACTTTTTCGACGATTTATGAATATTCCATAGGTAAATGGATAATTTTTATAATAATTATCGACGGTAACTTTTATTATCCCTAAAATCTGTCACCAATTTTGGCGTGACAGTTTCCCTCCATTTTAAAAACCAAACGATGTCGTTTTCTTATTATTATAACCTTAAGAAATAACGAAACGACGTCATTGTGTTACTCCAAAAGACGATGTTTCGTTATTATTAAAAAGTTAAATAGAACCAGACGAAGGACCAGAGGAAGGACGATGACTTAAGCCACTTTATTGACGGATTACGGACGGAAATTTCGTCGACAAATTCATTTTCTTAAAATTTCTGCAACGCTAAACGAAAATTTTCGCATTGACTTTAGCAACAGAAAACCCATTTCTGTCACTAATTGGCAACGGTTTATTATCCTTCGGTAATTTTCCGTCGCTAATTGCCAGTTTTCTTGTAATGTTGTAGGTAAAATTTATTTTTGAGCACTTAGTTATTTGTAAGTTGAATGTTGAGCATTTTATTTTTGAGCACTTACCTATTTACATGTTAACGTCGAGCATTCGTAAATGAAGTGGATGTAACTATGAGTCTATACATTGCTACTATTTTCTTATAGTTATATATCCTACAATGTTTTCCTCCGTAAATAGCAACTCAACACTGCAAAAGTTTACACACTTGACTCCTAAAATTTAATGTCGGTCTCTAGCTATAGCTAGTCTAGTCCTCTTCTTTTTCTATGCATTACTGTTTAGGACTCCTGCTAATCAAAGGGTCGTATCTTTTCATCTCAAAAGGCAATCTTCGTCCAACATCACTATCGATTATGCTCCTACCAATATTAGTAATATTGGATTCATAGTAGTAAGTTCCGTGTGCATGTGGAAGCATAGAAGACATGCGGAGCAACTGTGCCTTGCTTTAGTTGACAATAGAACCTCCATTAATAGTGGCAGAAACAAGAACGTTGACTATAGATGGTGAAGACAACATAATTTGTTAGTTTGGCAGTTAGGGTTACATATTTGTGAAATTAGAATCTTTACGAAGAAGAAGATTGTGTTTGAACAAAAATACAAGACTATCCGATAGCTAGAACAGTAGTTATTTAGTAAAGAAATTGTTTATTTAAAATTTTGGTTTTTATCAATTGGTTTAGGTTTCTCCCAAATTTTAAAATTTACGAAAACCACCAAAAGTGATTTTTGTTTTTGTTATTTTCATATTCTAGTTTAGTATCAACTAAATATATATTATTTAATTATTTGATATATTAATTATTAATAAGAAATATGAAAATTTTAATTTAATATTATATATTTAATTATTTAAATTAACTATCCTCTTTGTTTCATTTTTCTTTTTCCTAAAAGATGAAAGAGTAAGTATTGACAAATGTACAGATAACTATCATCCTTCCCTACAAATTTTGTTTCATATGGGCAGCTTCTCAAGATTTTGTATTATTTACTATATTTATATCAATTTTTGGTTAAAAATATAATCTTTTCTCTATCAAAATAAATCTATTATTTACTGATATGATCAAAAAGGATTACTTTATTTTTTAATTTAAAATCTAAAAAAATATTGGAATGGATTCATAATTAAAATCAATTCTATTCGTAAAATTTTAAAAATAACTTCAATTGATAAAGACTGTTTAAGATTTCACCCTATATTCCTAATCATTATTTGGTATGCTTATTTACTTAGTACAATTAAAGTCAAGATAGAGTTGAACCAAAGATAAATAAATATTATATATATATTGTAGAGAGATAAAATTTAATTATCTTTATTAAAACTAATTGCTTATTGGGGGGTTTTAACCAATTTTTTGTGTAAAAAAGTGATATTTTCTTAGTCGAAATAATTCTATTGTTACTATAATACAATGAAATAAAATTTAGTTATATTTATATTTCTTTTTAATTTAAATTTAAATAAGTTATCTTGACTAGTTAATAATTTAAAATCAAACATCTAACCTCATTTCTGGTCATAATTGTTTTTAGAAAAAGCCGAAACTTAAGGCTTTAAGCCGTGAAATTTTGGGTACCATAAATTAGCATTTAGCTCGCCTACAAACGTGCTGAAAATACACACATTAGTTAATTAGGGATACAAATATGTAAAAGAACTCGATGGTAAAAGACAGTGGAATAGAGTCATAAACTAGTAAATAGATGCAAACAACGAGGATGAGGACATGATCTTGTCCATCAAATCTTAACAAAAACCATTCGTCTTCTTCATGCATATCACAAATTTCTTCCAAATTGTAGCAATCTCCCTTTCTTCCAAATTGTATCAATCTCCCCCTGCGTCTCTTGTTCATTAAGTCTCCACAAACGTCATTCGTCTTGCTGTTCACAATCTTCCTTTGGAACAACTAACTTAGCATTGACTTTGTGGGCAATGTATCAAGCTCATAGAAAAAGCCAAAACCCTAATGACAAGTCGCTTTGGAAGGGTTTGAGAGAAATCTTCTTTGATGACCACCTAAGGATAGTGACATGTTGGGCATTAAGAGGCATGCGATATGCCAGAACAGTCCAACCAAGGTGCCTTAAAATGTCAAAAATCTGAAACTCGTCATGGCAATTGTTGTCCTTCAAAGAAAATGCCACCAGAGGTCCTCGATGTCCTTTAAGACAATACTAAACCTGCCGGTCTTCTCCAATCCTTCTTTGGGCACCATCATGTTGTCTTTGTAGTTTTTCTTTACATTCTTGTATCTCTGAAAGTGAAATATCAATTCTATGCCTCAGTCACTACTATTCCTCGTTAAAAACTTTCACCAGATATAAGTCAATATTATATATGACATATTAATAAAAGACTAACCATAAAGCCTAAACGAATGAGTTAGTGGTAGAAATAACTTGACTAGAACTTATAAGAGCAAAATTGAATATTATTGCACTGTATAGTTCTTAGCTTTTTCGGGTGAATATGAGCTCATTTGCTCCAAGATAATTGATATGAAAGATGAGTTTTTATTTTATCCTTATTTAATTTAATTTCTCTGCTAACATTATCTTGTTTAAAATTAGGAATCATTTGATTGGACAAAAAGAAATGTCATATTAGCTAATGTGAAATTCCAGTATTAAGGTAATACTCATATTTTTATTTCTTATTTAACTCGTATTTAATTATTTTACTTATTAATAATTTTAATTATATTTTATTGTATATTATTTTATGAAGAAACTTGTTGGGCGCATGCTCTAGCAAATGCCGTAGAAGCCTTAAACAATATGGATGAAAAGATCAAATCACCTAAGAAATTGTATGAGAAGAAAGAACTCTTAATTCAAGAATTAGTAAACTGTGTGCTGCCAACATCAGAGGATAGGACTTGCAACTTTAACCTGAAAAAGGCCTATAAATGGATTCGAGACAACGGATTAGCTAGAGAAGCAGATTGTCCTTATCGAGAAAAACGAGATGAAAAGTATGATTCCAAGAAAAGAAAGAACGTAAGAAATTTTAATAATTAATTTTATATATAATTTACATTTAATTTTTTAATCTCTTATTTTTTACTATTTAAATTATTACCGTAGGAAAAGCAAGTAGTATACATATCGAATTTTGAAGTGAAGGAACCAGTTGATGACTCCGAGCCTTTAAAAATTATCTTAAAGCAATCGGTTGTAGGGATAATGGAAGTATACGAAAGTTTTTGACAAGTGAAAAAGGTAAATTTTAATTATTTATTATTCATTTTAAAATTATTTAGAATCTTGTTATAACAAAAATTTTGTGACAGATCATTTACAGGGGTCGTGTGAATGAGAAGGATCCTGTTATTGGATCTCATGCAGTATTAATAGTAGGATTTGGATCCGAGCAAGGCACCCTATATTGGAAGATTAAGAACTCTTATGGAAAAGCATGGGGAGAAAATGGCTACGAAAAAATATTTCGAAAATCCGATCATTCGTCCCTACTTTAGAGCATCTCCCATCCAATGGTAAGGTATTTTAAATAAATGTTAATTTAAAATTAATAATAAGCTTATTTAAAATACTAACATAATGATAAATGTGCTGAACATAAACACATTGTAGAATACTCTGTATTTATGTTTGTGTATTTACTGTAGCTTGTCGATGTAAATAAGTGTGTGTGCGTTTTGTATAGGCAGCTAGTCGTTTTTTCCTTATTAAAACACTGATGGTATAAATACCATTGTTTTTCTGTACCCAGAAGATTAGAAGTAACAGTGATTAAGAAAATCACTTTTACCCAACTTCACAATCCCTAGATTTTGTACATTGTATCAGAGCTTTATGGGTAGATCACTGGAGATAGTTATGGTCGACGGTGCGCGATCCTCCTTTGGCAGTGTAGCTGGTGACGAAAATTCGCTGTTCCTCCAGAACTCGGATCATCCAGGGATGGTCCTCGTCACGACTCCATTGAATGGGAATAACTATCTATCATGGAGTCGTGCGATGAGGATTGCGTTGTGGGCGAAATTGAAGCTTGATTTTGTCACTGGCAAGTGTTCGAGGCCGATGGAAGATTCACCAGATTATGATCGATGGTGTCGGGTGGATTTTATGGTGACGTCGTGGCTGTTGAATGCCATCTCAAAGGATATTGTCGAATCCTTCTTGTATGCCAGTTCAGCTAAGGATTTGTGGAAGGATCTTGAGAGGCGTTATGGAGAGTGCAATGGGCCACTGCTCTATCAACTCAAGCGGGAGATCAGTTCCATTTCGCAAGGGGATTTGTCTATCTCTAGGTATTTTACTGAATTGAAACGACTGTGGGATGAGTTGAATTGCTTGGCTCCTATTCCGCAATGTTCATGTGGAGCTCTACAACAGTGTTCGTGTGGGTCACTTAGGCAGTTGATTGAATTTAGGGATAATGATAGGTTAGTTCAATTTCTGTTGGGTTTGAATGAGGAGTATGATGCTATTAGAAGTCAGATTTTGGTGATGGATCCTTTGCCTCATGTGGATAAGGCATACTCGATGGTAGTTCGAGTTGAAAAACAGAGGGAGGTGAATGTCTCTTTTTCTGATAATATGAGTAGTGCAATGTTGGTGCATGGCTCTAGTGGAAGCAGTGGGAAAGGAGCTGGTAGAGGTGGTGCTAAGAAGCAAGTTAATAAAGATGATATGTTTTGTGACTTTTGTCAAATGAGGAGACACACATGAGACACTTGTTTCAAATTACAGGGTATCCGGATTGGTATAAAGGTTCCAAGGAGAAAAAAAGAGGAGATATGGCTAAGGAGTTAGTGAATATGAGTATGAGTGATTCACCTTTGGATCATTCTGATATGTGCTTAATTGTTAATATATTTAATTATTTATACTTAGCGATTATTGACATAAAAATGCTTAAGATTCTCACTTTAATTCATATATGATTTTAGGTACAATTTGGGAGCAAAGAAATTAAAGTGAGTTAAAAGTACCACATATGGGTCATTTTCTGAATATCTATTTATGCTTGTCTTTATGGAAAAAAAGAAGAGAATTAAAAGTTGAGAAAAATGGAGCAAGACAAAGAAAATCACGCAGCACAGAACACGCAACAGGTGAAGGGATTTTTAATGGAGTGGCCTTTTAATTGTAAAGTCACGCAACAGATGTCACGCAAGAAGGGACGAGCAGAGGTTTTAAGTGGAGCAAAATCAATTAGCTAGAAAAAAATGAGCAAGAAAGTGTGAAGCTACGGAGGGACAACAATTAAATTGTCAAGAGGAGCTGAGTTAATTAAGGAACAAATTAATTACAAAAAGCAGCGCAGCGGAGGGCAGAGACGCAAGGAATAGAAACGTGGCAACATATTAATCTACACTGGAGGGATCCACGCTAGGCGAGGCAACAAATTGAAATCAACAGAGACAACAGTGAGGGGGACAGCAAAATAAATACAACGTGGAGAGGAATCACGTAGCTGGCGCAATAATAAAGTAGAGAAGGAGCAAAATGCTTGCATTTGGAGAAGCAGAATCAGCGTGAAGAAGGGAGCAAATTAAATGGGCTGCAACTTTGGAGAGGAGGGCCCACTTCATTTAATGAGAAGGATCAAAACCTAGGGAGGAACAAAGGGGTTGACGGTAGCTTTAGGGGAGGATATATATATTTTGAATCAACGATAAGGGGGGCGGCAGTCGGGAATGAGAAGCTAGAGAGATTCCAATTTTCAACCATCATTGAAAGAGTGGACGACGTCAACTATAAGAGATTATTATTCACAATCATTAGAGGAGTTTCAGGGATTATATTTTATCGCAAGAGTGACGACAACAACTTTGAGGAGGGAATTTGACGGTAGCAACTTGGAGCTTTTGGCAGCTAGGGATTTTTATATTGGAGACCACCATTAAAGGACGACGGTAGCAGCTAATTGTGAGTGGACGACAGAGTCAACTTTTGGGGATTTTTGATTTTCTATCACAACAGTAGGAGACAACAGCTATTTGAGGGATTACGACATTTAAGGAGAGCTGTGACTGATTCGGTGACTGCGAAGGTTGAATTCCAATTTTAATTTGTCAATTTCAGCTATAATAGATAGAGACTAGTATTATGTGTGGCTAATCTTTTAATCTAGACAAGGTATCTTACGTTTGATGCATGTAGTTTGTGAGACTCCTTTGGTTTAATTGTTGTCGTTTATTTCTTATGTTTATTTAATCT
>JAOTAX010000005.1:4699036-4709898 GCA_025629825.1 Erythroxylum guanchezii
ACTGCTGCAAAAACACCTCACAAAAAATCAACTCAATCAAGAGATTAAAAAGGGCCAACAACGCAGCAGCCAACCCAACAATATACCCACACGATTTTTTACCAAAAACAGAAAATCAATCCACTGCTATCGCAATCATCAACCCTGTCGTGTAAGCTTCAAGATAATAACCTCATAATAGAAAAACAACAACAAGAACTGCTGCTGTCACATGTATAATATTGGGAAAACATAATCAAAGACTTATCTCCTTGCAAGCATACGTGGAGAGGGGCATTTATTGCTTGTATAAATATGCGTGAAAACCAAATAATACCAATAGGTCTAGGTCTTTTGGCTTTCAAGAGAGAATCTTATCTTCAACAAAAATATTCAATGTGGACATATAAACGTGCACCAATACTCCAAAAAAAAAATTTGCCGCACAAAAACCCTCTATTTAAAAACTCCACACCCAATGTCACTTTAATAACATCCACCACAGATTTTTTTTTTCGCAACCCCTTCTAGGTTTTGTTTTTTTTTTTCAACTTCCGTAATCACATAGACTTTTTCCAAAACTAGGAGATATGCACTTATATGGATAGATTTCAAAGATTCCACCGAAAATAGAATGTCTATCTTATATGTCCAATTCAAAATGTCAAAACCAAATAAGGAATATATAAAATATATTCTAACATTTTTGATCCTGGGTTGCTTCCACTGCAAATACTATTGTTTCCATCACATCACACATAAAAAAATATATCTCATGGCATTCACTTTTAATAAATAACAATATGGCTATTTAGAAAATAATGTATGGATAAAATTTTCAATATCTATATTTTAATAATTAAGTTTCCTTTTAATGAACCAATAGAGAACTTTTTAACTACATATCAATATGTAATATTTTCCTACATTTCTGCACATTTGAAGAATTCTCATCATAATTAAATTAGGATCAACACAAATAATCTTTTTCATTTGTATAAATTATTTTAATAAAATTGTATAATTATGTAGATACCTGCTTCTGTTATGATTTTCTTGGACCAATAATTATCGATTTAATATAAATTAAAATAAATTAATAAGTCAAAGATTTAACTAATTTAGTGCATATGACATTTCTTGAATCATATTAAGTAAATAATTGTCAGTTATTTCTTTAAGAAGAATCTCTGTCCTTTATTAAAAAAACCTCTACCCGTACTTATCAGTTATTTTAAGATTGATATCTTCTTTGTAAGAAGTAATATTAGTTGAATAGCTTGGGTAAAAATTTATCAAAACCTCGGAACAGAGGTTCGGGCCTTGAATATTTGTTAATAGCAGAGGTTAATTCATAACATGGGGATAGTATTATGGTAAAGTTTTAAATTTAATATTTTTTATTACAAAACTATTTTTATTATATAATAAGAATATTATCTATTTGAAAATGATTGTTTGTTGTTATGTTTTTTTAGAAAAAAATTACAATATAACTTCTACATATTCCAAAGAAAATGTAAATTCATAAAAAATAAGTATATGTTTACGGTTAAAAGTTACTCAAGTTATTTGTACTCATAGCAAGTCAACTAAGATTAATTCATTATTGGTCGAATAAAACTCACTCAAAAGTCATTAAAAATATAACAAACGCAATAAACAAATATAAAAACCTATCTAAAACATAATATACTATCTTTAAGATCATTAGCTTCACTATTTCGGGTCACCAAAGGTACTCCGATGTCAACCTGCCAGTCTTCTCCAAACCTTCTTTGGGTACCATCATGTTGTCTCTTCGGTTCTCCTTCACGTTCTTGTATCTCTGAAAGTGAAATATCAATTCTATGCCTCAGTCACTGTTGTTCCTTGTTAAAAACTTTCACCGGGTATAAGTCATTATTATATATGACACATTAATAAAAGACTAACCTCAAAGCCTAAGCGAACGAGTTGGTGGTATTGAGAAATAACTTGACTAGAACTTGCAAAAGCAAAATTGAATATTATTACACTGTATAGTTCTTAGCTTTTTCGCTCGGGTGAATATGGGCTTATCTGCTCCAAGATAATTGATATGAAAGTTGAGTTTTTAGTTTATCTTATTTAATTTAATTTCTCTCCCACGATCTTGTTTAAAATTAGGAATCATTTGATTGGATAACTAAAAATGTCATATTGGTTGATGTGAGAAAGCAATATTCAAGTATACTCATACTTAATTTCTTATTTAACTCATATTTAATTATCATACTTATTAATAATTTTAATTATATTTTATTGTATATTATTTTATGAAGATACTTATTGGGCGCATGCTATAGCAAATGCTGTAGAAACCTTAAACAATATGGATGAAGAGGGCCAACCACCTAAAAAAAATTACAAGAAGAAAGAACTCTCCATTCAATAATTAATAAAGTGTGTGCTGCCAACATCAAAGAATAAGACTTACATCCTTAACCTAAAAAAAGCTTATAAATGGATTCGAGACCATGGATTAGCAAGAGAAGCAGATTGCCCATACGGAGGACAACGAGATGAGAAATATGATTACAAAAAAAGAAAAAATGTAAGAAATTTTAATAATTAAATTTATAATTAATTTACATTTAATTTTTTAATCTCTTATGTTTTACTATTTAAATTATTATTGTAGGAAAAACAAGTTGTATATATATCGAATTTTGAAGTGTAGGAACCGGCTGATGACTCCGAGCTCTTAAAAGTTATCTTGAAGCAGTCGGTTATAGGGAGTATGGAAGTATATAAAAAAATTTTAGGAGTGCAAGAAGTAAATTTTAATTATTTATTATTCATTATAAAATTATTTTGAATCTTTTTATAACAAAAATTTTGTGCTAGGGCATGTATAGGGGCCGTGAGAATCAGAAGGATGATTATATTGGATTGCATGCAGTACTAATAGTGGGATTTGGATCTGACCAAGGTACCCCTATATTGGAAGATCAAGAACTCTTATGGAAAAGCAGGGGAAGAAAATGGCTATGGAAAAATCTTTCGAAAATCCGATCATTCGTCCCTATTTAAGAGCATCTCTTATCTAGTAGTAAGATATTTTAAATAAATGTTAATTTAAAATTAATAATAATCTTGTTTAAAATACTAACATAATGATATGTGATATTAGTTGTAGGTTCTCCGATCTTCTCTAAGGGTTGCCAATTTAGCAAGTCAACAATTGCTACATTTTTTTAGCCAGTTAACTATTGTTTTAGTTTCTAATTTGTAATGTCTTTTGTTTTTTTTATTAGTCTTATATGGCTTGTAATTGTGAAGAAGATTTTTTTCTAGTATAATTTTTTAGTCCATATTATATATGACGTCTCCGACATCCACGACAATATATTCTCAAGAAGATATTATAAAATATAATATAATATAATATAATTAGAATTAGAATTATTATCATGTTTTAATGATGAAAGTTTAAGTAAAATAATTCAAACACAAAATTAAAAATAATTTGATAAATAAAGAATTAAAATGTACATTTCATGATGCTTAAGATCATATTTATTGTCTAATCAAATGATTCTTAAATTTAAATAAAATAATGATAAAAAAGAATCGACTCAAATAAAAATAAATTAACCATAGATAATTATAAACTATGATATGAAGATGAATCTTAATTTCAAATAAAATAATGTAAAGAAGAATTGGGACAAAAAAATAAAATAAAGACAATTATAATTATAAAATGAGTATATACCAATATAAAAAAACAATTCTTACAGCATTATTTTTAAAGTGATTCCAAATATAAAATAATTATGTGGTAGGGATACGTATGAGTATTAACGGTTGAAACATAGGTCAATAACTTAGTTTTAATTATTCAACAAATAAAAAAGACATTTCAAAAGATATAATATTTGCTTGGGTCAGTTCGATTATTTTAGATAAGCAGGGAATCACAGAGTTGTTAAATATTTAGGTTCAGTATTTAATTTCAATTATGTTGGGTCACAATTTAAAATTATCAAAACTGCAACACTACATTAGGTCTAGAGACTCAGACATACTAAAAAAGAAACCCTCCAACCTGACTTTCTAGAGCCCCAAATGTTACGGTATAATATATCAAATATATTTTTTATTTTCAATTTATTATATAAATAAATAATATAAAATATTATTAATTTAAAATATCAAACATTGTATATACAAGGCTGCAGATAAAAAGTAAGGTAAGAAAAAAATGCAGATTTGCCATAATCAATAATGTTTTTCATCAATATTTTTATATAAAATAATAACTATATAATTCTTTTGAGCACAATTCGAAAGAGTCTTCAAGATGCTAAAACGTCTGTCAGTAGTGTTTCTTCTAATTTTATATTCAATCTTACATCAAACCCCAACAAAAGGAAAAATAAAATAAAATGAAAAGTCTACGCAGCTTAGTTCTATTGTGTGCTGCTTTTTAAATTAGTTGAACTCATCCTATAAAAGTCCTAGAATTTTTAGATTAGTTGAACTCATCCTATAAAAAGTCCCAGAAGTCCTTGCACTGAATTGCTTTCAATTCAAGAGTGACATGATAGCCCCATTCCCTTGATCCAGTGACATATGACATTCATGTATGAAAATGATAAAGCAAATACACGCAAGAAAAGGATGAATTGTGTGTATAAAAAAATTTACAATGTATTTTAAATTTATAAAATCCTTTAAAAAATAATTTAATAAATAGAAGGGTCTTATCAAACTTCGGAAGGAACCTACAAGAAGGTTCTTGTAAGAAAGGAAGTAATTTTCCTATGATTTTATTTCCTTTTAAAAAGTGCACCGTTATCTACACAAGGAAATAAATTCAATTTGAATTTTGAACTATTATATAATTATCATCAAAATCATTAAATATAAATCTTGAGCTAACAATCTCTTCCTTTTTGATGATGACAAGCAATAGTAGATATATTTTCAAAATTAAAAAAATAATAGATGGTTTTGAAAGATACCGGTGACCTTTATATGTTCAGACATAATTAGAAAAAGCCTGTCTTCTAAGAAATGAACCTATTGTTTATATATCATAGATTTTCACAAGTTCAAGAGCAAAATTAATCATAGATATAATCATGGCAACATTGAGAAATTTATCACCATATCATATATGCAAAAATATATCAACATGCTCTCTCCTTTGTCATTATCAAAAACGTCATACATTTTGTTGCTCAAAACGTAGTCAAATTTTTGTAGTTGAAAATTATAAGAGAATATTTTTAGCTACGTTTTCAGAAACGTAGTACATTTTTTTAGCTACGCTTCAAATGCTTTTAAAACATAGCCAATTGTTATTTAATGTTGTTGTTATTTGTTACATTTTTAATTCATATTATTGAATAATATATTTTATAATATATCAATATATTTTTTATTTTCAATTTATTATACAAATAAATCATCTAAAAATATTATTAATTTAAAATATCAAACATTATATATACAAGGCTGCACAAAAATAGTAAGGTAAGAAAAAAATGTAGATTTGCCATAATCAATCATGTTTTTCATCAATATTTTTATATAAAATAATAAATATATAATTCTTTTGAACACAATAAGAAAAAGTCTTTAGGATGCTAAAACGTCTATCATAACTTTTTCTTCTAATTTTATATTCAATCTTACATCAAACCCCAACAAAAGGGGGAAAAAAAAGAAAAGTCTACGTAGCTGAGTTCTATTGTGTGCTGCTTTTTAGATTAGTTGAACTCATCCTATACAAGCTCCAGAAGTCCTTATTAGGGTTATGTCGCAAGCCCATCTATCTCAACAGCCCAAGTCCAACTCAAATGTAGATAAGAGCATAAGTTAAATTCAAACAGATTATTGTTATACATAATCATCATCCGAATATACATAGGATTAGATAAGATGTTGATTTGAATATTCAAATATACCAATGTATATGTATATAAACAGAAGTGATTCATGAATAAAGTCAGTCAATTCTCCCATATCATTCTAACCTTTATATGGTATCAGAGCCTTTCGACTAACGTCCTTTTCGATCCCAACTCAATAGCCTCAATCATCAATCCTATTTCTGATGAAACACCCCAGATTATCACCGTTAACCCAGCTGCTCAAGCTCCTTTGAAGCTCACCTCCACCAACTATCTTGCCTGGCGATTGCAATTCAACAGTCTCTTTATAGGCTATGATTTGCAAGGTTTTATTGATGGTACCAAGAGCTGCCCTCCAGCCACCATCACCACCAATGACACACCTGTCCCCAACCCAAACTATCATTTTTGGATCCGCCAAGACCAACTGATTCTGAATGCCATCATTGGTGCTCTCTCACCAACCATCATTCCATTTATTGCAACTGTCAACACTTCCAAAGAGGCTTGGGACATTTTAGCCAAGCCCTATGCACAAGCATCCAGAGGTAAACAAAAGAAAGTTAAAACTCAGCTCAAGAAACTTACCAAAGGACAATTGTCCATCACTGAATATATGCAGACCATCAAAACCAAAACTGATGAACTTAGTTTTCTGAATGCTCCAATGGATCCTGAAGACATCATAGATAAAGTACTTGATGGACTAGGTGAAGAGTACAGTGAAGTGGTTCACACCATCAATGCTCGAGATACTCCCATTCCATCTGATGAGTTACATGAGAAACTCATCACTGCTGAAGCCGATCTCCCTTCACCTGGAACTCATCACTTCCCTGTCACAGCAAACTATACAACTAAATCAGGAGGTAAAAAGAATCACTCAACTCAGCAAAATCAGGAAGGGAATAGATGGCGCCATCAGCAGTATCAAAATAATCACCCTCCTCACTTTCAGCCCAATCATCACTTTCAGCCCAATCACTAGACCAATTTCCGACCATCCTATGGACAGATGCAATTTTATAGCTCCTATTCTAGCAACAATAATAGACCTTAGTCCAATTCTCAACACCAACCAAGGCCATACCTGGGAAAATGCCAGATTTGTTGAGTTCAGGGTCACAGTGCCAAGCGTTGTCCCTCCTTTCACATTGTTTCTACAAGTTCTTCTTTTCCCTCACCAAGAGCCAACTTTGCCGTTGCCTCCAATCAAGATCAGTGGATTTTTGACTCTGGAGCTTCTCACCATGTGACTACTAACTTACAGAACCTTGCTATGCATACTCCCTACACAGATAATGAAGATATCATGATTGGAGATGGTTCAGGGCTTCCAATAAGTCATAAAGGCAGTGGTACATTACAAGCAGATAACAAAACATTCAAATTGGATAGAGTTTTATGTGTGCCTAACATGAAACAAAATTTAATTTCAGTTTACCAATTTTGTGTTTCCAACAATGTTTTTGTTCAGTTCTCACCTTTTTCTTTTCTTGTGAAGGACCTGACAACAAGAACAACTCTTCTCATGGGTGCACCTAAAAATGGCCTATATGCATGGCCAGCAGCTTCATCCCCAAAGGTTGCCTTCTCCACCACTCCTGCCACATTCACCGATTGGCCTCTAGGCTAGGACATCCTGCAAAACCAATTGTTACTCACATTTTATCTAAGCTTAGTCCTCATTTCAACTTCTCTCTTAATTCCTCTAGTACTCATTGTAATGCATGTTTAACAAATAAAAGTCACAAATTACCTTTTTCAAAATCTACTCTTGTGTCTCAAAAACCATTGGATGTCATATTTTCGGATGTATGGATTGCTCCAATCTATTCTCATGACAATTGCAAATACTATGTCATTTTCATTGATCATTTCACTAAATACACATGGATCTATCCCTTACGAAGAAAATATGATGTACATGTTGTCTTTGTCAAGTTCAATGCTCTTGTTGAATTTTTTTTCACACATCTATTAAGACATTATACACTGATAATGGGGGAGAGAACATTGCTCTATCAGATTTTCTATCCAAACATGGTATTTCCTTCCGAACCACACCCCCTCACACACCTGAACATAATGGTATAGTGGAAAGGAAACATCTACACATTGTTAAAACTGGCCTTACACTTCTAAGTCATGCTTAATGCCTTCATCCTACTGGCCACAAGCCTTTTCCACAACAGTGTATCTCATTAACCGTATGCCTACAACCACATTACACATGTCTACTCCTTATTACTGTCTATTTTGCACAAATCCTAACTATTCTAAACTTAGAATTTTTGGTTGTTTGTGCTATCCGTGGTTAAAACCCTACACATCTAACAAACTAGAACTCAAATCCAAACCTTGTGTATTTGTAGGGTACTCACCTTCTCAAAGTGCCTATCATTGTCTTGATCCTGCCACATCTCGAATCTACACCTCTCGGCATGTCAAATTTGTTGAATCAGCATTTCCATTTGCCACTCTTTCACGGTCTGCAGAACAACCATCAGCTGACCATTCTGCTACTTGGATTCCACCTACATTGCATGTTTCACAAACTTCTACTCCTCCACCTACAGACTCCTCTCCTTTGCTTAGTGCTGCCCCTGAGAACATGGAACTTCCTGTTGTTAGTTTCTCTTCAAGAGAAGCCACTGAGACAGCACATGTGCATCACCCTACCTCAGTCCCAAGTCATCCCATGATCACTCGAGGAAAGAACAATATCCGCAAACCTATTCAAAAGCTAAGTCTCACAGCTCAATTACATGAAAATAAGGAATTTGAACCTACCTGTATTTTGCAGGCTCTAAAGGATTGTCGTTGGGGCAAAGTTTGTTCAGAGGAATCCAATGCCTTAGTCAAGAATGGTACTTGGGAGTTAGTCCCACCTGAGGCCTCGCAAAATCTTGTCGGTTGCAAATGATCTTCAGAATTAAGCGCCACTTGGATGGGTCCATTGAGAAGTACAAAGCCGTCGGCAACACCACAATTGAGTTAGCCTAGACCCGTCATCTCCTTGCTGAACTTCGGATCGGGCTACCACACATACCGATGATTTATTGCGACAACGTCGGTGCCACCCAACTGAGTTCTAACCCGATATTTCACTCCAGGATGAAACACATTGCAATCGACTTCCACTTCATTAGGGATCTGGTTCAATCTGGAGCTCTCCGCGTCTCCTACGTCTCCGCTGCAAACCAGACGGCCGACTGCCTCACCAAGCCTCTCTCCCGACAACAATTTCTCAGACAAAAGTTCAAGCTAGGTATTCGTCGAAGAATACCAGCTTGAGGGGCCGTATTAGGGTTATGACACAAGCCCATCTATCTCAACAGCCCAAGTCCAACTCAAATGTAGATAAGAGCATAAGTTAAATTCAAACAGATTATTGTTATACACAATCATCATCCGAATATACATAGGATTAGATAAGATGTTGTTTTGAATATTCAAATATACCAATGTACATGTATATAAACAGAAGTGATTCATGAATAAAGTCAGTCAATTCTCCCATATCATTCTAACCTTTATAGTCCTTACGCTGAATTGTTTTCAGTTCAAGAGTGACGTAATAGCCCCATTCTAGTAGCATATGACATTCATGCATGAAAAGAATCAAAACTTATAGGCATCATCGCAGTGATTTAACTTTTTCATATGCTTAGATAACTTTTGTAATTCATTGGTACATAAATTTCGTAAAATTTTCTGAATGCTTTAGTTGAAAAAAAAACATACCTTCCTTAAGAGGATTGCTAAACAATGCTTATATTACCACAACACTATTAAAAGTCATTGTAAACCAAAATATACATTTGAAATCACCATTCAAGAAGTAACTCATTTCTATTCAAATCAATATTTCAAGCCCTATCAACCCTTACTGGTTATAGGATTACATAATCCTAGAACAGAGGGGTTTAATAGTTGATGCATTAGTAGGGATGTACAATTAATATGTACCTACTTCACCACTTGTTTCCTCACATCGTGATTTGGATTCCAAATCAACTGGTACTGCAATGCTCGAAATCGTCAAATGATTCAGTGAAAAGGAAAAAAGTCATGGCTTGGTTCATTATAACAAAAGTTGGCCCTAGACTCAAAGCTCTCATATAGTTTTCTTCCCAAAGTCAGTGTTAAGATAAAATGCCCTCGGATCAGATACTGATTGAATTTAATAGCCCGAAAAATAGTAACTAAAATAAAGATAGACAAAATAAATGGGACAGAACACAAAGATTTACGTGGTTCGGTCAATGTGACCTACGTCTACGATCAAAGGGTGAGCAATTTTACTAATATGTAGAGAATGTATACAAGTATAAAGGCTGGAATAAAAAGCTTTCAAAATTCGTAAGTATACAGAAGAGAGGATGAGAGGATAGGAAGATTGGTAGGAAGGAAATCGTGCATTCTTCTATAAGCCTGTAACCATCTCTGAGATTTATAGCTGAAATCCCTAGAATCTGTGCGCAATCGTCGCTCACCAAATCCACACTTGAAGATCTTGAAGATTTTAGCCTAACATGGCTAAAAATACAAATTCTAAAGGATGCAATACAAAGTCTAAAGGTGCATCCTTTTTTGACTTATAACATGTAGCCAGTAGCCACCCATTCTTGACTCTTGAAGGGCCAAGGCATGCATGCAACAAATCTCCAACTTCACTTGGTCCCGAACAATTAGTGATCTACTCCACCTTCCCCGACAATGCCCTAAAAGGGCTATATCACCACCTTCGTAAACATGTCAGCAGGATTATCCTTAGTGTTAATCTTTTGAATAAGGACCTTCTTCTCTGCAATACTATCCCGAATGAAATGGTACTTCACATCAATATGCTTCTTCCTCTTATGATACATCTAATCTTTCGTCAAATGAATAGCACTCTGGCTATCACAATAAACAGTAGTAACCCCTTGATGAAGGGATAACTCGCCAAATAAACCTCTCAACCATAATGTTTCTTTGATAGCCTCAGTAACT
>JAOTAX010000005.1:4709998-4732594 GCA_025629825.1 Erythroxylum guanchezii
ATCTTTTATAAGACATTGTTTGACTTATTTTTACTTTGCTTGGGTTTAACATTTTGGATTAATCTTTGATAGATTTTGTATGCATACTTTTATGAATAATTTGTATTTGTTTTTACCAAATTTTTAATAATTTTTTATCATATATATTGATATGAATAGGTTTTGGTTACCCTGAGAACCAAACCTGAAAATAGGTTAACCGATCCTATAGGTTCTTTAGGTTCAGGTTCAGGTTTAGGTTCGTGAAATTGCCGAACTTGACATTCAGGTTCAGGTTCAGGTTCAGGTTACTTATCAACGGGTCAGGTTACCCTACCATGAATACCCATATGTACGGTTATCGTTCACTTGTATATATTTAATAATGAACTCTGTTTGTTATAAATAAAAAATGGAAACCAAAATATGCTTGGTAGATGTAACAACAATTTTAATATAATTGGAGCTACATGATAAAAATTATATTAATTTGGTACAAATTTAACATAGATTATGAATAAACAATTCAAAATGTATTAAAAATTTGAGTTCTATGTAAAAATATATAAACATAGTAATTAATCAATTATATAGAAAATATCAGTCTAAAACTAAAATAAAACAAAATAAAAATGTTATATATGAACGTGTCCAAATGAATTATTTTAATAAATTATTTCAAATTAATTGTACATCTAATCAAATTATTAATTAAAAATACTATTCTATTGTTAAGAATTTTAAATTAATTAATAATTTTAAATTTTAAATAAAATTATTTGTTTTACTCGTATTTTTTAAATTACTTTAATTTAGAACCTTTTTTTTGAGGAAAACTTTAATTTAGAACATTAAGTCAAAAAAAAAATTCAATGTCCAAAAAAGTAAGAAGACATTTTTTAACAATTATTTTTTTATGAGCTATTAGGTAGGAAATTTTAAGATTATTTGATTTCGATTATGTTGTGAGCTACAATTTAAACTAAAACTGTGACACTGCATCTGGTCTATAGACCCGCATAAAAAAAATGCTCGGGCCGAAGTTCTGTAGGCCAGTTGAAAAAGCGAGGTGTATCCTACCAGCAAAAAAAGTTATTTGGGCCGAAATTTTATAGCATAAATTGACAGTGAATATTAAGCTTTTAAAATCAGAAGAGTATTCGTAAATTCTAGGTTCTTTCTTCAGTCAATTACGATTAAAGTTGTCGTATGAACCAGCCAGAGATGGAGGCTGTCACCGGTCATACGAACCAGAATGACACGGCAAACCATTGTTTATTATGATGCCTACTTCCCCCATGACAAGGTTGAGGTTGTTGAATTTAGGAAAAAGCCACTTAAGTGCGTCTCTCTTTACTAAATCAGTTTCATATGCTTATAGTTGCTTACTATCTCAACGTTTTTTAAATTTTGTCCAACTATTTTGCTTGTGTAGTTCAATGCTTGATTTATTAGAATCCATCTTACTTTTCTTTTGTGTACTGCATGATTCTCTTTAAATGCTATTAGTTTTTGTTATATTTTGTTTCTGTAAAATCAATTTGTTTCTTTACAGGGGAACTCATTGTTCTCTAACAATAGTTTCAAAATGCAGCATAATTGATGGATCAAAAGACTTGTCCGTGGGCATAATTGGTGAATCGTTGTCCAATAAGTTCACATATTTTAATGTCAAGAGCCTACACGAAACAAAGGACAAGGTCATTTAAGCAATGATATTCGATGATAGCAGAGAAGATAATGAGGCGAGCGAAGGTGGTGAGAGATTTTAGCAATAATGAACAGTATCAGGACTGGTGTCTTGCCAAATAAGTCAGTGAAAATGATACTTAATTAATAATTTCTAATAGTAAAATTATGTTCTTAGTTAATTACAATGGTAGATCTTTAATGTTTGTTTATTTTGTTTTTAGGGATCTATGGACGAATTTTGTGGATGCCCACCTTTTACTGGTGGTATAGGTTATCTAGATGTTGATAACTTAACAGATTGCGACAGAGTATTGGTACCAGGATGCACTTATTATGCCATTGGTTTAGAAAATGCATAAAAGGTTTGATGACAATTATTCAAGTCATTTTGCAAAATCGAATTGTTATCTTACCTATTGTTATACTTCCATTTCAATTCTGTTTTGCAGAATATAATCTTTAAACTTGAACGCATTGTCAAAGCATGTTCTGCGCACTCATGTGGTGTTAAGTATTATGTAACATTTAAGGCCATAGATTCTTGTGAAGTCGTGAAAACGTATAAAACCCAAGTTTATCTTTCTCAAACCGCATATTATAAATTGAATTAAAAACCAAAAGCTGCACCTCTTTTTTTTTTTGGGTTGAACTTCTAAATTGAAGTCTACCTTGTACACCCCTAATTTTGCTTCCCGCTGAAAAAGGAAGTCCTCGCATTATGCTCATTTTGTTTGTGAAATGATTGATTATAGTAGAAAACAAAACCAACTTTTCTATTTATTAACGTAGATATGGTATAATTGTCTTAATATTTCTTGTTTGTTTTGCAGACACCTCAATTGATAAGCTCTCCCTTGCAAGATAAGCTCTCCCTTGCAAGATTTGGAAAAGTAGGAAAAGTGATGCATTTGGAGTTTTGATGGAAATGTTTGAGAGTGTGGTCCATCATGTTTAACACTATCTTCCAGCTTCTAACATTAACATTTGCTTAGTTGTTATCATTTAGAGATTTCTTAGGATGATAATTCATTATTTTTGAACTCAACTATTCTAATGAGATAGTTCTTGTGATGATTTATGCTTAAAGGAAGAATTTACCAAGTCTCAATGTTATCTATTGATGTTTCATATTGCTACAATTATAAGTCAAAGCTCGCATGAGCTTTTGTTTAATTAGACAAAAATAATTTGAGAATTTGTTTAGCCTTCTTTTGAGAAAGAGATTTAGTTTGAAATAGGTAGTGAGTAGCAAAAAGGAGCCTCAGAATCCTAGAGGAGTTGCCTTTGGCGCCAGAGATCAGGTAAGCAAAAGAGGGTGTTGGTGGATCGGATTGGGTGTCGGTGACAGAGGGTTGTTGGGACAGGTAGAGAAATGGGTCGGGTCGGGTATTGATCGTGGCAATGATCGAGGAGGATAGAAAGAGGATAAAGAGAAGGGAGAGAAAGGAGGTGACTGCTATGGTGGTGGTCGTGCTTGGAAGTTGTTGGGTGATTGTGGGATTTGCATTTCGGGGTATGCGTTAGTGTTACGAGAGAGTTCGGAATTCTGATCGTTCTTGTTGTGTGTTTTTGTCTGTGTTTCTGACTATTCAAATTAATTAATGTTTTCAAATTTTAATAAAAATTATTTATTTTACCAATATTTTTTAAATGACTTTAATTTAGAATACTGAGCCAAACTTTTTTTTTTCAATCTCTAAAAAGTTAAAAAGATATTCTATCAATTATAATATTTTTTTATGGGCTATTAGTATTCGGGAAGAAATTGGAAGATTATTTGATTTCAATTATGTCGTGAGTTATTAGGTAAGAAATTTCAATTATTAAAACGACACAGTATTAAGGCTAGAGAAAGGCACAAAAAGAAATGCTCGGCCGAAGTTCTATGGGCAATTGAAGGTGAATGTTAGGCTTTTAAAAGGAAACGCGTTTAGGGTTCTTGTCTTCAACAATTAGTCGAATACGATCAAAGTTGCCGTATGAATCAGCCAGAGATGGGGGCTGTTGACGGCCATACGAACCTGAAGGACACGGCAACTATGGAGGAGGTCGAAGACCGTACCGAAGACGATTATTTGGAGGAGAATCAGGAAACCGATGTCAAATCGCAATCGTCGTTCAAGAAACCTCCGCTGAAGAAGGTGAATATTGACGAAAGCTACATTGAATATGCGTGCGATAAGTTTAATAAACCATCGGAGACGGAGGAGGACGACACGGTGTTGGAAGAGTTCGAGGATAGCGAAGAGGAATATGAGAAAACGGGTTTCACGAAAAGTGGGCGGTACGAAAAGTGGTTAAGGTATATGAAGCAAATTGATGAAAGCGGTCTAAGTATGACTTGTTTGAAGAACATTGATTAGCTAGCCTCTGTTGTAATTTTATTATTAATTAACTGTTATTTGTTTTAGGGTTTTGGCATGGAAGCATTTGACCCCTGCCCGCCTTGTATTGGTGGTGGCATAATTCCTCTGGATATGGGTAACTTGGATGATTTAAACGCAGTATTGCTCCCAGGATGCACTAACTGTGCTATTTCGGAAGAAAACAGAGAGAAGGTCGGATGATGATGAATTATTTATTTTTAATTTACAAAGTAATGTTGCTTGTAAGTTTATTTTAATTTGATTTAGTTCTGCAGGGGACAAATTTGAAACTTGACCGCGTGGTGGTTGACAAGAGCCTACATGAAACAAAGGACAAGGTCATTCAAGCAATGGTATTCGATGATAGCAGAGAAGATAATGAAGCGAGCGAAGGTGGTGGGGGAGATTTTAGCAATAATGAACAGTATCAGGACTGGTGTCTTGCAAAACAGGTCCGTGAAAATGATACTTAATTAATAATTTCTAATAGTAAAAGAAATAACTGCCTGTCAATTTCAGGACCCAAGGACAGCAGAGAATCTTCAAGCAAATCACAATCGGAAATCTGTTTTCATTCTCATTCTGATATACTGTCTGAACCGTTTTGCTACACTATGGCGTAGCAGGTATGTTGGTTATTTTATTTAATTATTTTTTAAAACAAAAAATGTATTTTGTTTTTTGGGGTCTTTTTTGCTTACTTAAACCGACTCTTTTCTTGCATTCCATTCTCTGATTCTATTTCTTTCTCTGTCTGTTCTTGCATTCCATTCTCTGATTCTATTGCATTCCATTCTCTCTCTGATTCTATTTCAACTTACTTTGTTATAAGAATTTTGTGGTTTCACCTTTTCATGCAAAACTTGATTTTAGTTTCTGCTTCTGGGCATGAGATTTTTGTGCTCAGCAAAACAATCTGTGCTTTTATCCAAGTTCTAAAACTTCTCTAGATTCTTCTTCTACTTCTTTTGTCGTCTTGTAAGTAACTATTAAAAGGGTGCTCTTGGAGCTCATGGCAAAACAATTCTAGAAATAATCTTCGATCTATGAATTTTAAGACTAAGAAGTATAAATTTTCCAGGTGCCGTCGTGCAGCCATTTCGTATGATTCTGCTTTGAATTTCACTCCTGTGGACGTGTTGATCAGTCTGTGCTACAGAGTCCTGAGGTTAATGCACTTGCTTAATCTCTTTATGCATCTTCTGTTGTCTTTTCCTTTCTTCCTAATTTTGATTCCCTTTAAACTTGTCTTACACATTTCTACTTCAATGGGGCTTTGTTACTGTATTTGCTTTTGTTAGATTATCGATCAGGACATCCCACTTCTCGTTGGATATAGTCATGATAGAATGATTTATTAACTTCCCCATTTTCTTTTAATTTTAGAGTTTCTATATATTGCTTCTTTCTTCTGTATCAGTTATCCAGGGAGAGTGCTCACTCAAAATGGTGATTGGTCTTAGTTGCAAGTTTTTATGAGGAAATGGGGTTAAGATCTGCAATTCTCTTCTAATATAACATTTCTACTGTAATATTGTTATGAATGGAGTTGTTATTAATTGACAATTCCATAATTATTGGGGAAATTCATTTGCATTTGGAGCCTGAAATTTAGTCAATAAATGAATACTTCCTCTGCAATTACTGTGCATTAGGATGAGACCGTTCAATGTTGCAATTTTTTGCAACTGGCAATTGCTGTCATTATAATACATTTGTTTTGCCAGTTGCGATTCTTATTGAATAAAATGGTCCCATATAAAGGCCGATAGCATGTAGGATTTTGAATTGTTTGTTGAATTCATGCACACATCTTGGCGATTAATTACACAGTTCTCTTTTCAAATCTTTCATTTTAATTCACAACATAGTTGAATTTTTCATGCACATATGAAAGCAGTAGGCTTGGCATTCCAGATTTAGAATTTGATAGGACTTCCAAAGTGTGGTTATGGTACTGGACCAATACTTTTTGTGAAAAATGAAACCTTGTTCATTTGTCGTCTCAAATTGTATGATTGATTTATGAGTGGAGGATCATACTATAGGTAACACAAGTTTGTGCAGTTATATTAGGATCTTCCTTCTTATTATGATTATCACTGCTTTTATTGACTCGTGACAGGGAAATGATGTGGGAACACAGTATAGATCTGGAATATACTATTATACACCTGAGCAGGAAAAGGCAGCTCGTGAATCTTTGGAACGACAGCAGAAGCTCTTGGACAGGAAAATAGTTACTGAGATTTTACCTGCCAAGAAGTTTTACACTGTTTCTTGTTGTGATTCAATGGAGAACTTGTTCTTGTTGTTCTCTTTAGCTAGAAAAGATACCGGTTGAGAAATTACTTAAGGTGACGGGAGAATCGACTATGTCGAACCTTACAACTAATGGTTTTCATTCATTTTGTGTTGTCTGATGAATCATTTTTGGAACATACTTCTTTTATGGTTTCAGGTTTTTAAATTTATTCTGATTTTATGTAGCATGGACATTTGAATTACAGCCAATCTCTATTATTAAATCTCATTTGAGTTTTCATCACTGCTGAATGGTGCATAATGCAGATTCTGAACAGATATTTACCCATGGAACTATAGGCCATAAGCCTGAGTGCAAGCCTGCTGAATGCAACGAAAATGGTCTGGAATCCAAAAAACTTGAACCTCAAGATGGGATTCTGAAGGAGAATCAGGCTGGAATCTTCTGCAATTTCACAGATAGGCAAGGTG
Organism: Erythroxylum guanchezii; assembly: GCA_025629825.1. Classification (NCBI taxonomy): domain Eukaryota; kingdom Viridiplantae; phylum Streptophyta; class Magnoliopsida; order Malpighiales; family Erythroxylaceae; genus Erythroxylum; species Erythroxylum guanchezii. The sequence goes on from JAOTAX010000005.1 coordinate 4,716,772, forward strand.
ATACAGATTAGTTGCAGCTTCTGTTGGCAGCTATGGAGCTTATTTGTCTGATGGATCAGAGTACAGGTGAGCCAACCTCTAATTAAATTTGTACACTGATTCTATTGCTGCCATTTCTGTGTGTATTAAGCGGCTATAAATCCTTTCTTTTATTTACGAAATATCTTCTGGAAGTTCTGCCCAAATTGATAATCATGTTTTGTTGGGTGACAAAGCTTTACTCCTGTGTCATAGCCTCTTGTTTCCTTCTCAAACATTGTTGAAGTTCATCAAACACTTTAATTGATACCAAAAAACAAATTTAAGGTTTTAGTATTTTCTTCTCGTCAATTCAGAGACTATAAAAACGCAGTTGAAACAAATAATGTTAGATTGACATAGAGACCTTGACTGTACAATTTGTTGAGTTTTATTTGTATAGCCTCTTAATACCCACATGGCAAAACAAAACAAAAACAAAAGTAGCTGCCTGAATTTACTTTCAACAAAAACAAAACATTTACATTTTCTAGATGTTTTTGGCATATAGAAAATGTATAACTGAACATGTAATGGCCTCTTTGGTTCAACAGAATAGCTATTCTATTCTTAGCATATTCCTATTCCATTCCTTAAACCTACACAGAATAACTAATCATTAAGAATATTATTCTGTAACTTTGAGGCATAGATAATACCGATCCCTACCTATCTTTTATCTATTCCAAGAATAACTATTCTTATCCGAGACAACTTTACCCTTTGACGTCTTCCACTTCTTTGAGCTTCCCTCCCGAAACTTCTTCTCTTCTCCAGATTCAATCTCGAGCTATCGATTTTCTTGCTTATAGTATGATTGTTTATCTGGGTTCTTATTTACTGCCTATTAAATTTGCTTTACGGATGGAATACTAAATTAATTGAGGGGTTCATGAAGCTAGAATTATTGTTCGAAAGATAAAATTTTTGCTTCCAATCATGTTACTGGAAGCTGTTTGTAAATTAAAAGTTTACGCTTTTATGATTCTTATTAAACTTTCAGAGAAAAATGGTGTTTCTTAAAATGGGTTCTGGGGAGTGCAGGTTGGGTTGCGGTTGCTTCTTTGCCCAGTTGGTTCTAACGTTGTTCTTCGCACTGCTTGGTGAGTAAGGCTGTTCTTTTATCTACAATCTCTGTGCTAAGTTTCGAGTACGATTTGCTATGTTTGTTTACACTTGTGTTGATTCTGTTATGGCTCCGAACGTGGTTTAGCATCTTGTTGATGTTTCTGAAGAGTCGTCTTGTTGATGTTTGTGAAGAGCTATCTGTTACCGTTTTGGTTTTCTTATTCACTACTGGTGTCTAACTTGATGTTCCGTCACTATTAATGCTATGTGATTGGCAACCGAATTGGGTCTCTGTTTGTTAATGCAGCTGCTCTGTTGGGATTGTTTTACCTGTGTACTCTACGTTCAAGGCAATTGAGAGAGAGGATGAAAATGATAAACAGAAGTGGCTGATGTATTGGGCTGGTTAGTATTTTGTGTTCCAGAGTTTAATATCATGAACTTTACGTGTAACCTTTCAAATCTCCATTCTCCATCCCTCCATCCCTCCCTATTCTTCTTCTTTGGTCTGAGAATATGCTCATTTGATACTTGGAATTATTATTCACAATTCTTTTCTCCGTATTTGCAGCACATGGATTCTTTAGCCTTGTAGAAGTCTTTACAGACAAACTGCTTTCTTGGTACAGTTCTAAACTGTTGCTCTTTAAGTCTCTAAGCTTAATACTAATCCATTTAGTTGCAAAGGACAAAATTTTGATGTTTGTAACATAGAATTACAGAGATACTGCATAGGCTCCAAAATGGATGGGTGTTCACGTTGATAAGTTTATATGTTTTCTATATCTGTTGATTATTTTATAGGGTTGTTGCTTGATATTATTTTGTTTTGTACAGTTTCCCATGTATTATCACGTAAAGTTTGCATTTCTTGTATGGCTCCAACTTCCAACTGTTGAGGTAAATGCTTAGCATGCTGAGCTGTTTCTCTGACTGAACATTCTTACTCTATCCCTCTTTAGTTCCATTTTCTTTCTCTTGTTTTTGGTTTCATTTATTTCAAGCTTGCGTGCTGATCCATGGAACTTCATAAGTTTTACCGTGTATCCACCTTCTTACTAAAATGATATTTGTTTCTTTTGATTTTGTTGGATGCATGTTCATCTATTTTTATTGCAGAATTATAGAAGTCAATGAGTGATGAGAATCCTGTGATGTGTTGTTAGGCCAATTCGACATAATTAATCGTTATTAGTATCTTGCCTTCCGATTACCTCCTGTGCTGAAGCTTGAAATCTCAATCTTGATGTGGGCATGTTATAGTTTGTCTTCATTATCTTGGTTCTGCACTGCAACTCACTTCATTTAATTCGCAAATAAATTGATTCCACCAGTTGCTGCTCGACTACACTCTCTGGCCTTTCTATCGTTGTTATGTTGCTGCTCTTCTCTTTTTCTTCGTTTTCACGTGTGCTTGTGTTTTTCTATACTCACATTCTTAGATTGTTGTGTTGATCTCTTCAATTTTCTTTCTTTTCTTCTTTCTAGATTCTGGGTCTTATCTAAATTTGGGTTCATTTTTTGCAATTCATAACAAGTTATGCCTTTGGTTGTCTTCTCCTTTTTTAGATTGCCATGTACGTTCCTAATTAGATGTAGTAATGATTGCTTTAACGTTGTAAGTATCCTAGGTAGTACTTCGCGGATATGGTAGGCTCTACATAGATCCAAACATTCTCAATCTTTTTGTTCCATTTCCAATGACTATCTTGTATCAATTATCATGTAGTGGTTTTGACTTATTAGTCGTTGGTATTGCTTTGAACTAATTGACAAATGCTAATTGTGAAGTCCTTGAAAAATCCAAGAAGTGCAGTATGCAAAACTGCAATTATGACCTCTGCTGATCTATTTCATGCATATGGTGACTGTATAATTGAATCATTGGATCCATTGGTACATTATTGTGGTTACTTGTACCTTTTGTGCTCCTATATTTCTTTTATGCTTGATAATTGGTTATACCTGTACTGATCTTTCTTCATGGTTTCCCATTGTGGAATTCTATGTTGCAGCTTGTGCAACTTCTTCTCAAATCTTCACGAGGTAAGAGATTTGTATGTGAGGCAGCTGAGAAAGCTTTAGCGGCAATGGCTACTGGGATTTCACCAAACCTGCTGTTACCAAAGTTACAACCGCACCTTAAGAACAAGAATCCACGAATTCGAGCTAAGGCTTCGATGTGCTTTTGTCAAAGTGTTCCATATCTGGTAAAGCCATTCTTATTTGTGCTTAATTGGTACTTTTTCTCTCTGTCTTTTTAATAAACGTTGAACTCTTTCCAACCAATAAAACATCCGACTACTTTTATATGTTTACCAACTATATATGATATATAGCCTGCCACCAGAGTACTTAAGTCGTTGGTCTATATGTGTTTCTGCTTCTTTTGGCCCATTCCTCTAACAGTGTAAAATGTTAACAACATTACTATGTAATAGTATTTTGGATCCTGAGGTTAACTCCTGTATTTTCATTTCAAACTCTGGTACTCCTGTGGTGTCTCAGCCATATGAAGTAGGTTTCTTTCCATTTTCTTGTCTATGCCACTGGGTAATGTTTACATATTAATAATGCATTTTCCAGTTTTTTCGTCAAAGTTTGAATAATGCAGTGGTTAAGATTGACATGCTGGTACATCATTGGTTCTGTTTTACTTGTGACAGGGTGTTGAAGGTCTCAATTCCTATGGAATTGACAAGTTGATCCAAGTAGCTGCTCCACAGCTCAGCGACTGACTTCCTGAATCCAGGGAAGCTGCACAGACCCCCCTTCTAAATTTTCAGACTATATATAAGTCACATGAGCTCACACTACCAATGTCTGATAATCGAGAATTGAGTAGTTGGGAACACTTCTGTCAGTCAAAACTTTGTCCTTTAAGCACACAAGCTGTGCTCCGAGTGACCAACATTGCCCGTGAGGGTGTTGTTCTGGGGTCATGACACAACTTGGATGGTCCATATACGAGTTGTAGTGAGCAACGACTATTTTACTCTCATATGTTCACTGCATGAATTTCCATTACCATCTTTTCCCACATTCATATCACTCTAATGTAAATACCTCGAGGCAGAGAGGTTCCTGAGTTGCTGTTAAGCATGTTAGCATTCTTTACAGTTTACAGATTGTTCGCTGCTAGCCACTACTAGCCATTAGTACGGACGGATTATTCTTCTGGCATTTCTTGTGTTCTAATATCGTTGATATAATGATATTGCATTTCTGTTGTGTTCAAATATTGTCGATAGCGATATTGTAAAGAGTTGTTTCCGGATGATATGTTAATGATAAACAAACTCATTATCTACCAAACTGATATAATAATAATAAGAAGAAGAAGAAGAGGAAGATTAATTTTGTATAATAATAATAATAATAATAATAATAATATTCAAATTAATTAATGTTTTTAAATTTTAATAAAAATTATTTATTTTACTGATTTTTTAAATGACTTTAATTTAGAATTCTGAGTTAAACTCTTTTTTTCACTCTCTAAAAAGTTAAAAAAGATATTCTAACAATTATAATATTTTTTTATGAGCTATTAGGTAAGAAATTGGAAGATTATTTGATTACAGTTATGTCATGAGCTATTAGGTAAGAAATTTCAATTATTAAAACGACACAGTATTAAGGCTAGAGAAAGGCACAAAAGGAAATGCTCGGCCGAAGTTCTATTGGGCAATTGAAGGTGAATGTTAAAAGGAAACGCGTTTAGGGTTCTTGTCTTCAACAATTAGTCGAATACGATCAAAGTTGCCGTATGGATCAGCCAGAGATGCGGGCTGTTGCCGGCCATACGAACCTGAAGGACACGGCAGCTATGGAGGAGGTCGAAGACCGTAGCGAAGACGATTATTTGGAGGAGAATCAAGAAACCGATGTCACATCGCAATCGTCGTTCAAGAAACCTCCGCTGAAGAAGGTGAATATTGACGAAAGCTACATTGAATCTGCGTGCGATAAGTTTAATAAACCATTGGAGACGGAGGAGGACGACACGGTGATGGAAGAGTTCGAGGATAGCGAAGAGGAATATAAGAAAAGGGGTTTCACCAAAAGTGGCGGTGCGAAAAGTGGTTAAGCTACATGAATCAAATTGATGAAAGCGGTCTAAGTATGACTTGTTTTAAGAACATTGATTAGCTAGCCTCTGTTGTAATTTTATTATTAATTAACTGTTATTTGTTTTAGGGTTTTGACGTGGAAGCATTTGACCCCTGTCCGCCTTGTATTGGTGGTGGCATAATTCATCTGGATATGGGTAACTTAGATGATTTAAACGCAGTATTGCTTCCAGGATGCACTAACTGTGCTATTTCGGAAGAAAACAGAGAGAAGGTCGGATGATGATGAATTATTTATTTTTAATTTACAAAGTAATGTTGCTTGTAAGTTTATTTTAATTTGATTTGGTTTTGCAGGGGACAAACTCGCGTGGGAGCGAAGGTGGTGAGAGAGAAGATGACTGCCTCTGCCTGTCAATTTCAGGACCGACAGCAGATATCTCATTCTGGTATACTCTCTTTCCATATTTTGTCTCTCTCCACGCTCGTTTGTACCCTTACAAACAGACTCTCTGGCTCCCTTCATCGTCCTCTGCTACTAGGCTGGTTTCTCTTGCAATCTTTTACTCTCTTCATCGTTTTCGCCGGTGGTTTTTACCATTTTCTCTGATTCTATTCCATTCTCTGATTCTATTGCATTCCATCCTCTATTCTATTTCTTTCTCTGTTGTTTCTTTATTCTATTTCTTTCTCTGTTGTTTCTTCCTCCATTTTGATAATGGAAATTGGTATGCCTCGACGTCGGCGAGGTCGAGGTAGAAGAGGACAAGCTCCTCCTCCTCCTCCTCCAAACCAGGACGTTGACATTGCTCCTCCTCCAAATCAGGAAGTTGACATTGCAGATCAGGAAGTTGACATTGAAAGGGAGCAAGTTCAAGAACAAGTAAGTGACTGCTATTTTTTATTGTTATGCACTTACTTATTTGCATGATTAATGAATTTTTTGTTGATGAAATTTTAAGATTCCCGAAGAAGTTGAAAATGACAATCAAGAAATTGGAGAGGAGCAGCAACCTCCGGTAATTGGAGAGGAGCAGCAACCTCCCGTAAGTTATTTTCATTGTGTCGTTGTATCACGTATAACAATGTTTATATTATCTATATTTTCAATGTTAAACTTAAATTTTCAATTATTAAGTTTTTCTAAAATGAATATATTGGTAGTTCAATATCTATATTTTAATGATTAAGTTTCCTTTTGATGAACGAATAGAAAACTTTTTAACTACATACCAATACGTAATATTTTTCTTCTTACATTTCTGCGGATTTGAAGAATTCTCGTCATAATTAAAATAGGATCAACACAAAGAATCTTTTTCATTTGTATAAATTGTTTTCATAAAACTTGCATATACTTTTCTTAGTTGTGTAGATACCTGCTTCTTTTGTTATGATTTTCATGGACCAATAATTATCGATTTAATATAAATTAAAATGAATTAATAAGTCAAAGATTTAACTAATTTAGTGCATATGACATTTCTTGAATCATTTTAAGTAAATAATTTCTTTAAGAAGAATCTCTGCCCTTCATTTAAAAAAAAAGACTCTACCCTTAATTATCAGTTATTTTAAGATCGATCTCTTCTTTGTAAGAAGTAAAATTAGTTGAATAGCTTGAGTAAGAATTTATCGAAACTTAGGAACAGAGGTTCGGGCCTTGAATATTTGTTAGTAGCAGAGGTTAATTGATACCTTGGAGATGGTATTATGGTAAAGTTTTAATTATTACAAAACTATTGTTATTATATAATAAAAATATTATCTCTTTGAAAATGATTGTTTGTCGTTATGTTTTTTTTTTCAGAATAAAATTACAATATGACTTCTACAAATTCCAAAGAAAATGTAAATTCATAAAAAAGAAGTATATGCTTACGGTTAAAAGTTACTCGAGTTATTTGTACTCATACCAAGTCAACTAAGATTAATTCCATTATTGGTCCAATAAAACTGACTCAAAAGTCATTAAAAATACAACAAACGCAATGAACAAATACAAAAACCTATTTAAAACATAATATACTATCTTTAAGGTCACTAGTATAAAACTTGTAATTTTATAAATTTTACTATCATTTAAACAATTTTTTGATGTAAACAATAAATTTGACATCACTGTATTAAATTTTTATATTAATCCAAACAATTGATAAAACATGTGTGTCATATATATAACTTACTACATATAGTTTCCTGTACACCTTACAGTGTACAATATCCGTCCTATTTTAAACGTTTGAATTAAAATGAATTAATTTAATATAAATTAAAATGAATTAATAAGTCAAAAATTTAACTGATTTAGTGCAATCATATTAAGTAAATAATTGTCAGTTATTTCTTTAAGAAGAATCTTTGCCCTTCATAAAAAAAAAACTCTACCCTTAATTATCAATTATTTTAAGATCGATCTCTTCTTTGTAAGAAGTAAAATTAGTTGAATAGCTTTAAGTAGGAATTTATCGAAACATAGGAAGAGAGGTTTGGGCCTTGAATATTTGTTAGTAGCAGAGTTTAATTGATACCATGGGGATAGTATTATGGTAAAGTTTTAAATTTAATATTTTTTATTACAAAACTATTGTTATTATATAATAAAAATATTATCTATTTTTTTTGAAGAAATAAAAATATTATCTCTTTGAAAATGATTGTTTGTTGTTATGTTTTTTTTTAGAAAAAAATTACAATATAACTTCTACAAATTCCAAAGAAAATGTAAATTCACAAAAAAGAAGTATATATTTACGCTTAAAAGTTACTCGAGTTATTTATATAATATAATATAATTAGAAAGTTACTCGAGTTATTTGTACTCATAGCAAGTCAACTAAGATTAATTCATTATTGGTCCAATAAAACTCACTCAAAAGTCATTAAAAATACAACAAATGCAATAAACAAATACAAAAACCTATCTAAAACATAATATACTATCTTTAAGATCACTAGCTTCACTATTTTCGGTCACCAGAGTACTCCGATGTCAACCTGCCAGTCTTCTCCAAACTGATGTCGACCTACCAGTCTTCTCTAAAACAAGTTTCTTTATTTTATCCTTATTTGAATTAATTTCTCTCCTAACATTATCTTGTTTAAAATTAGGAATCATTTGATTGGACAACAAGAAACGTCATATTAGCTGATGTGAAATCCCAGTATGCTGGTAATATTCATATTTTTATTTCTTATTTAACTCATATTTAATTATTTTACTTATTAATAATTCTAATTTTATTTTATTTTATAAAGAAACTTGTTGGGCACATGCTATAGCAAAGGCAGTGGAAGCCTTATACAATATGGACGAAGAGGGACAACCACCCAAGAAATTTTATGAAAAAAAAGAACTATCAATTCAAGAATTGATAAACTGTGTGCTGCCCAAATCAGAGAGTAAGACTTCCATTACTAACCTAAAAAAGGCTTATAAGTGGATTCGAGACAATGGATTAGCAAGAGAAGCAGATTGCCGATACCAAGGACAACGGGATGAGAAATATGATTACAAAAGAAGAAAAAATGTACGAAATTTTAATAATTAAATTTTATAATTAATTTACATTTAATTTTTTAATCTCTTATGTTTTACTATTTAAATTATTATTGTAGGACAAGCAAGTTGTATATATATCGGATTTTGAAGTGAAAGAACCGGCTGATGATTTCGAGCTCTTAAATGTTATCTTGAGGCAGCCGGTTGTAGGGAGTATGCACGTATATACAAGTTTTTTAAATTGGGGAGAGGTAAGTTTTAATTATTTATTATTCATTATAAAATTATTTAGAATCTTGTTATAACAAAAATTTTGTGACAGGGCATTTACAGAGGCCGTGAGAATCAGAATGATGCTTATGTGGGATTGCATGCAGTACTAATAGTGGGATTTGGATCCCACCAAGGTACCCCGTATTGGAAGATCAGGAACTCTTATGGAAGTAGATGGGGTGAAAATGGCTACGGAAAAATCTTCCGAAAGTCGGATCATTCATCCTTATTTACGAGTATCTCTTATCCCGTGGTAAGTTATTTTAAATAAATTTGGATTTAAAATTAAAATTAACTTATTTAAAATACTAATATATTGATATATGATATCAGTTGTAGGTTCTCCGGTCTTCTCCGAGAGCTGCTAGTTTAGCAAGTCAACAGTTACTGCTTTTTGAGCCACATAATTATTGTTTCAATGTTTAATTTGAAATGTCTTTTGCTTTTTATTAGCCTTATATGATCGACTTTTTATTGTATAGAAGCTCTTTTTTCTCGTATAATTTTTTTAGTCCATATTATATACGACTCTTTTTGCATTCACGACGCTATATTCTCAACAAGTTTTTTATAAAATAATATATATAATATAATATAATTAGAATTATTATCATGTTTTAATGACGAAAGTTTAAGTAAAATAATTCAAAATCAAAATTAAAAATAATTTGATAGATAAGGAACTAAAATGTAATTTATACTAACATATTAAATAAATTTGAATTAATTTCTCTCCTAACATTATCTTGTTTAAAATTAGGAATCATTTGATTGGACAACAAAAAACGTCATATTAGCTGATGTGAAATCCTAGTATACTGGTAATATTCATATTTTTATTTCTTATTTAACTCATATTTAATTATTTTACTTATTAATAATTTTAATTCTAATTCTAATTCTAATTTTATTTTATTTTATATTATTTTATAAAGAAACTTGTTGGGCACACGCTGCAGCAAAGGCAGTGGAAGCCTTATACAATATGGACGAAGATGGACAACCACCCAAGAAATTTTATGAAAAAAAAGAGCTCTCTATTCAGGAATTAGTAAACTGTGTGCTGCCAACATCAAGTAATAAAACTTACATCTCTAACCTAAAAAAGGCTTATAAGTGGATTTGAGACAATGGCTTAGCAAGAGAAGCAGATTGCCCATACCAAGGACAACGAGATAAGAAATATGATTACAAAAAAGAAAAAATGTAAGAAATTTTAATAATTAAATTTTATAATTAATTTACATTTAATTTTTTAATCTCTTATTTTTTACTATTTAAATTATTATTGTAGAAAAAGCAAGCTGTATATATATCAAATTTTGAAGTGATGGAACCGGTTGATGACTCCGAGCTCTTAAAAGTTATCTTGAAACAGCCGGTTGTAGGAACTATGGAAGTATATCTAAGTTTTTACAAAGTGGGAGGGGTAAGTTTTAATTATTTATTATTCATTATAAAATTATTTAGAATCTTGTTATAATAAAAATTTTGTGAAAGAGCATTTACTGGGGCCGTTTGAATGAGGAGGATCTTTTTATTGGATTGCATGCGGTACTAATAGTGGGATTTGGATTTTAAAAAGGTACCCTGTATTGGAAGATCAAGAATTCTTATGGACAAGAATGGGGTGAAAATGGCTACGGAAAAATCTTCCGAAAGTCGGATCATTCATCCTTATTTACGAGTATCTCTTATCCCGTGGTAAGTTATTTTAAATAAATTTGGATTTAAAATTAAAATTAACTTATTTAAAATACTAATATATTGATATATGATATCAGTTGTAGGTTCTCCGGTCTTCTCCGAGAGCTGCTAGTTTAGCAAGTCAACAGTTACTGCTTTTTGAGCCACATAATTATTGTTTCAATGTTTAATTTGAAATGTCTTTTGCTTTTTATTAGCCTTATATGATCGACTTTTTATTGTATAGAAGCTCTTTTTTCTCGTATAATTTTTTTAGTCCATATTATATACGACTCTTTTTGCATTCACGACGCTATATTCTCAACAAGTTTTTTATAAAATAATATATATAATATAATATAATTAGAATTATTATCATGTTTTAATGACGAAAGTTTAAGTAAAATAATTCAAAATCAAAATTAAAAATAATTTGATAAATAAGGAACTAAAATGTAATTTATACCAACATGCTATATTTCATGATGTTTAAGATCACATTTATTGTCTAGTCAAATGATTCCAAAATTTAAATCAAATAATGTTAAAAAAGAATTGACTCGTAAAAATAAAGTAATCATACATAATTGTAAACTATGGAGATGAATCTTAATTTTAAATAAAATAATGTAAAGAAGAATCAGGAAAAAGGAAAAAAACCAGTAATTGTAATTATAAAATGAGTATATACCAATTAAAAAAAGATTCTTACAACATTATTTTGAAGTGATTCTAAATGTAAATATATAAACTTCTTTCTCTCTATGTGCAGATAAATTCTGACATGAGGGTTCACTTTTTTAGATTTATGTCTTTCAATAACGGTGCTTAAATTGTCGAATTAGTTGGCTAAGTTGTTACTGTAGATAAGTAGGTTTGTTTTGTAGATGGAAATGAAAAATTATGTCAAATACTTAAGTTAATTGTTTAATTTACAATCTTTTTCGGGTTACAATTTAAAATATCATAAATTTAAAAGAATTTACAATCATTTTCGAGTTTCAACTTTCAATTTAAAATTCAAGAAATAAAAATAACATTTCAAAAGATATAATATCAAAACTGCAGGCATTAGATTTGGAGACTCAAAACTAACTCAAAAAGCAACCCTACGACTTAAAAGTCATTAATATACAAAACTGTGGCGTTGTATATTAATGATTTTTAACCATTTATAATTTTTTAAAATTATCAAAATGTTGATAAATTTATCTCGACTACCAATGCCGATCAAAATTGGTGGATGAAAGATACACTTCCTAACATAGACACTTCCATTTCTCCATCAAATTAGCTCAAATTGTAATTCACATACAGTGCCCAAATGATTCAGACCTAATAATAGTGATTATTTTATACATAACAAGTATTATTTTTGGCACTATGTTCCATATGATCTACCAGAATGAATGCTCTCTGCTAGGCCGAACAAAATTAAACGCACAAGAAGCAACAAAATGAAAAAAAAGAAGAAAAAAGTGATCTCTTCTGATAATTTCTATGAGAAGTTGGCATCTTGGCTGCTCCAACACTTTTGTGAATGCTAATTGCTCTCTGTGCCGAAGTATCGATCTGCAAATTCCCCCATACCTGGGATCACTCGGGCATCTTTGTCCAACATCTCATCAATCTCTGATGTAACAATCTTGAGCTTTGGGAATTTCTTACAAACAACATGGATTCCTTGAGGTGCCTGTATTAAAATGTTCAGGTGTGACGTATGTAGAACTAATGTAGCAGCTTCAGAAAGAAAAATCACTGAGACTTACTGCTATAAGGTTCAGGAAGATGCTGTTACATTCTGGAACGCTCTTGCTGAGAAGCTATGACATAGGTTTCACTGCAGAATTCCCTGTTCATCTGGAGATGTGAGACAGCGGCATCAAAAGAAATAACAACATATCGCTGCAGGATTCCCTGTTCAGCAGCTGGCTTTACAAACCTGAAGCGAGAACTGGGTCAAGCTCAAGCAACAAGACTTGCCGGCTCGATATATCTGCAGGTAGCTTCTCATAGATCAACTGTAGAAACACTGGAGCCATGTTAAATTTCCTGTTTCTATTTCTTCTTACAAGAATGAGGCATGTGGGTCAGTATCCTTTACAAACCTGTCTTCCATTATTACCCTCGCCATGAATGAGGATTTTACCGATTTTGACTCCCTTGCAGCATGCTCTCGATGCATTTTCCATGCTCTCCCCACTGTCATTAGGAAATGAACTGGTGAACAACGCTGGTTAAAAGATCCCCTTTTCCCAACGTGCCAATGATGATATACATTCCAATAGCTATATGGACAGTAGAAACAACTCGTACCTCCTAATGATTGACACCCCGCATAATCTTTTACAGAAAACAACGCCAGGGTACACATCCTGTAGATCATCAAATCACAACGTGCTGACCCATCAAATTTTCCATGAGCATAACAACATTAATGTATCGTGTTCATCGGTCTCAGGTTTATAATAGACAAGGAGGTAAATTAGGGGATGATGATGATGGTGGAATCAGTCTGTCTGCGTAAAATACAAAGTCGTGCTTTGTTGTGTTGACATCACGTACAAGTGTGTGCATCCCACGAATCTGAGTACTCAGAAACATGAGAAACTTTCTATCAGGAATCAGGAAACTATCTATCAGGTACCTCAGCTTACGTTCCAAAAGAATCTACGACATATCAAGCTAGGTTACCTGAAATGTCGAGGATATTACAAAAACATTGGGATATATTTTGCACAAATCATGCTGGCCAAGCTTTGTACGAATATGTTGTACTATCAAGTCAATTGCAACATCATTGTCCGCATCTCGAGGGATTATTATATCTGCAAACTTTTTTGAAGGCAGTATGAATTCTTCGAAGCTGGGCTTCACAAATCTAGCATACTGCACGAATTGCAAGTAAATACGTAGTGTGAGGAATTGGAAAAGCCTGAGTAGTCAAAATACCTAAAGTAGTAGCTACATAGTGGAGCTTAGTAGATGAATTTCTGTGTTCCAAAAGGTGAAAAAAGATAAACTTTACTGACTTGATCAAGCACGTTCTGAATATTTCTTCCTCTTTCGACAGTATCACGTTGAATTCTTCGTGCAAGCCTAAGGTCAGACTCTGTGCTGGTGAAATTATTGCGTGATTATTGTTTACATATAAGAATGCTACTACCCATGAGATAGTAGGAAAAGAACCCGTATCAACGAAGACCCTCATGTTCATGAGATCACAGACCCGAGCATCGTGAAGAACTAATATTCCCTCTACTATAATGACATCTGAAGGATTAACCTACACTTGACCAAAAACATGCAGCATTAAAACCAGACCACTGCTTTCAAGAAACAAATGTCATATAGTTTAAAGAAAGATGTTAGGACATAGGGATCATCTGCATTTTCTGAAGCTGATTCTATACCTGACGTCCATGATCTGTGCGTTTATGAGTCTTGAAGTCATAATTCGGTATACTAACTGCCCGTCCATTTTTCAGTTCTTCCGTGCATGAAAGTAGAAGGTCCGTGTTGAAAGAGTCTGTAGAAGAAGAAGAAGAAGAAGAAAACAAGATAAGCAGACATAACCAGTTTGCATGTTACAACATAGTCTAAGCCCATAAATCTAGGAAAGAACTAACAACAATGTTATTGATATCAGTAAAATATAATGAACTTAACTGGAATCGAGAAAAAGCTTACCAGGATGATCAAAGTTGTATTCATGAACTTTTTCCAGTTTCTCACCACTCAGGGAATGATAAAACGAATCCTACAGTGACAGTGCAAGAGGATAAGGCACATAAACCTTAAGCTGGAGAAAACCAAAACATCTACTACATTTTATCACTACAAATGTTGAATGATAAAAAGAAAATAACATAAGTAAATATATTGAGCTGGATATGAGGAAATGATAAGGCACATAAACAGTTTAATAAGTTGAGTCTACTCGCTATATGTGTGTTTTGGAAACTAAAGAGAGTTCACTTCCATTGAGCTGTCCCGTGCTTTTACTCCAGCCCATTAACTAACAATGTTCAAGATAATTGCTAGCATATGCAACATGTAATATCCTATTTCCAGCAGACATAGTGGTCGATAGACTCATAACAGCATCAATGAATGAAAAACATTGCAGTGGGCCAAATTGTAGTAATGCATAACATTATATGCAGCTTCAAAAGATAAACAACACCTAAAAAGCATATCCTTTAAGCCCCTTGCTAAACCAATCTAAAAATTTCCCACAACACAGGAAACTCAAACACAATCAACAAACTTACTCTTTGATATAAGATCATGCCACGAGTATTGCACAGAGGGAAGATCCCTTATAATATTTGTGGGTTTGACAAGGGGTTTAATCTGCACGCAAGTCAAGATTATGTAAAACATTTTTTCCAGCAAAAATTCAAAGATGATCTCATGTCCTCTTCAATCAATGTGAAGATTAAGGTGACACACTTGCCTGGAGAAAGTATGCAAATGTGAATTTGCACGCCAAGATCAGTAACCAAAACAGGACCTACCTGCAGCAGTTAGAGGAAAATTTTAATAAACAACAAGGTTGGGGCATAATTTGGGATGTAAAAGAGGAAGAACTATTTATATCAGTCTAACTGAAGCAATCAAAAGCATACACAACTCCACATAATACATATTCACCCATATCAATGCTTGCAACTATTAAATGCAAACTGCGATATCCGTAAAGATTAAGAATTAAATGCATCATAAGATTTTCACAAACACATGAGTCAACACACAATACAACAAACACACGCAGCTTTTTTAACTTCAACTCATCAAACTTAAAAAATTGAAAGAATGGTTGATCTGATACGTTAGACAAAGAATGACAAACTGGAAGTTTGAGTAACAGAGTAAAGACCAATCGCACAGCTGCATAAACACCTAACACAAGTATATAAATCCTGATAAAGAATGGATCTGCACTCCGTATATTCTTTTCATCTAGAACCTGCCTGCAGCATTTCAAAACTAAAAATGAAGACCAATAGAGGGAAGGAAATGTAATGGCACAAAGGCAAGGTTAAACAATTATAGCAAAACAGCTCTAGCTACTCACAAGTAAAGACATGATACTCCTGCTGAAGCAAAGCCAGTCCAGAAAAACTGAATAACGACTCTTGAGATAGCCATGCCTCGTGCAGTGCTGTAAGCCCCAAACATAAGCAGAACATCTAAACAA
>JAOTAX010000005.1:4763570-4774387 GCA_025629825.1 Erythroxylum guanchezii
ACATTTATTGTCTAGTCAAATGATTCCTAAATTTAAATAAAATAATATTAAAAAAGAATCGACTCAAATAAAAATAAGTAATCATAGATAATTATAAACTATGATATGGAGATGAATCTTAAGTTTAAATATAATAATGTAAAGAAGAATTGGGACAAAGAAAGAAAAACGATCATTCTAATTATAAAATGAGTATATACTAATTAAAAAAAGATTCTTACAACATTATTTTGAAGTGATTCCAAATGTAAATATATAAACTTCTCTCTCTATGTGTAGATAAATTCTGACATGAGGGCTCACTTTTTCAGATTTTTGTCTTTCAATAACAGTGCTTAAATTGTCGAATTAGTTGGCTAAGTTGTTATTGTAGATAAGTAGGTTCGTTTTGTAGATGGAAATAGAAAATTATATCAAATACTTGGGTTAATTGTTTAATTTACAATCATTTTCAGGTCACAATTTAAAATAACATAAATTTAAAATAGTTTACAATCATTTTTGAGTTTCAATTTAAAATTCAACAAATAAAAATAACATTTCAAAAGATATAATATCAAAACTGCAAACATTAGGTCTGGAGACTCAAGACTGACTCAAAAAGAAACCCTACGACTTAAAAGTCGCTAATATACAATATAATTTTTTAAAATTATCAAAATGTTGATAAATTTATCTCCGTTGCCAATGCCGATCAAAGTTGGTGGATGGAAGATGACACTTCCTAACATGAAATTGGTCAAGATGGAGGGGACGGACGAGCCAACGAGGGAGGAGGGTAATGTCACAAAGGAACATCGAGAAAGCAATGTCATATTGGAATCATCGTTTAGGAAACGTCCAAAAAAGTAAGTGAAGATAGATGAAAGGAACATTGAATGTGCGTGGAGGAGAAAGATACGGCTATGGAACAGTTTGAGGATGGCAAAGACGAATATGAAAAGAGGAGTTTCACCAAAAATGGGCACCATGAGATGATGAAAAGTGGTTAAATTACATAAAACAAAACTGATGAAAGCGGTGCAAGTGTTTGTTGTAATTATGGTTAATTAGCATTAAATATTTATTTTAGGGTCATTATTTAGCATTAAATTATTTATTTTAGGGTTATGAAGTGGAAACGTTTGACCCCTGCGTGTCTTGATTCTTGATTCTTGAAATAAAAAGATAGATAGGTTTGTCTAGTAATTCTAAAATAACGATAAGCTAATAGATATAATAAGGAAAGATGATTAAAATGACGTTGACAACAATATTGTAAATATAAATATAAAGACTGAGGATCAAGATATGCAAATCAGATAGACAGAAAATCAAATAGAGATTGACATACATAATCGGCATAATAAAATAAATAAAATAGATAAATTATAAATGATGAAATTATAAACACAAACATACTTGATTCTCTTCCGCCAAAGTTGAGAGGCTTGTAAGAAGAGTGAGAACTGAGAAGAGATGGCTTGAAAATGGAGAAGGAGAGAGATGTGGCGGAGAAGAAGAGAGAAATAGTAGTGCGATACAGAGAAGAAAGGCATAAGTCAGAACCAGAACCAATCTCATCGCCGGAGAGAATGGATGAAACAGGAACATAAGAATATGAAGTGATAGAAGATATGAGTTGCAGAGCATACCTCAGCCTTGAAGAATCCCAAAGCTCGATCTAGGAGTTCCAGGAAAGAGTTGAGGCAGGAAGCAAAATGAAAGAAAATACGAACACGTTTAGTTTATTTAAACAAGTGAACCGTCGACTAAAATTTTAGTGTGAGTGGCATAGATGATCATCTGAAAACAGAGAGTAAAAGAGTGGGAAAAAAAAATCTTACCCAACTTAAATTCTGTTTTTTAAAATCATCTTTAAATTTTTTGTCATTACATTTTTTACAAATGTAAAACAAAAAATCTCTCTCACCATCTTCGCCAGTCTCATTATCTTCCCAACTATCATCGAATACCATTGCTTGATAGACCTTATCCTTTGTTTCATGTAGGTTTTTGTCATCAGAAACTGTGAACTTATTGGACAGCGGTTCACCAATTATGCCTATGGACAAGTCTTTTGATCCATCAAATTTGCTGCATTTTGAAACCATTGGTAGAGAACAGTCAATTCCCCTTGATTGTATTGTAACAAAAAATGACAATATAATGACAAAAATTAAAAACATTTAAAGAGAATCATGCAATATACAAAAGGAAAATAAGATGACTTCTAATAAATCAAGCATTAAACTAGACATGCAAAATAGCTGGTAAATAATTTAAGAACGTTGAGATAATAAACAACTATATGCATATGAAACTAATTTAGTAAACAGAGACTCACTTGAGTGGCTTTTTCCTAAATTCAACAACTTCAACATTGTCAGGGGAGAAGTGGGCATCATAACAAACAATGGTTTGATAAGTTTTTACAATTCCACAAGAATCTATAGCATCAAATGTTACATAATATTGTGTAGCACGACCACCACCACCGAAATTTGCTTTGATAATACGGTCAAGTTTTAAATTTGTCCCCTGCAGAACCAAATCGAATTCAAATAAACTTTGTAAATTAAAAATAAATAATTCATCATCATCCGACCTTTTCTCTGTTTTCTCCCGAAATAGCACAGTGAGTGCATCCTAGGAACAATACTGCGTCAAAATCATATAAGTTAGCCAGATCCAGAGGAATTATGCCACCACCAATACTAGGGGGTAGGGGTCAAATGCTTCCACGACATAACCCTAAAACAGATAACAATTAATTAATAACAAAATTACAACAGAGGCTAGCTAATCAATGTTCTTAAATACTTACACCGCTTTCATCAATTTGTTTCGTATAGCTTAACCACTTTTCATACCGCCCACTTTTGGTGAAACCCCTTTTCTCATATTCCTCTTCGCTATCCTCGAACTCTTCCATCACCGTGTCGTCCTCCTCCGTCTCCGATGGTTTATTAAACTTATCGCACGAAGATTCAACGTAGCTTTCGTCAATCTTCACCTTCTTCAGCGGAGGTTTCTTGAACAACGATTGCAATGTGACATCGGTTTCCTGATTCTCCCCCAAATAATCGTCTTTGCTACAGTCTTCGACCTCCTCCATGGTTACCGTGTCCTTCAGGTTCGTATGGCCGGCAACAGCCCACATCTCTGGCTGATTCATACGGCAACTTTGATCGTATTCGACTAGTTGTTGAACGCAAGAACCCTAAACGCGTTTCCTTTTAAAAGCCTAATATTCCCCATCAATTGGCCTATATAACATCGGCCCGAGCATTTCTTTAACCTTACATTCTAAGAGTACCCGTTCTTCAATAATAGATGTTCTTTCACTTTTTAAGGAATAAGTTAAGATAATTCTTACCTATTTTTATCTATTCCAAGAATAACTATTTTTATTGAAAATAATTTTATCCTTTTCATATTTAAGACTCCCAAATTTAATAATAATAATAATAAATAATAATTTAATATTATTATTATTATTATTAATTAAATAGAAGAAGAAGAAGAAGAAAAAATTAATAATAATAAAAAATATTAATATAATTGATAAAATTAATAATAACTATTATTAATAATAATTATTAACAATAAGAATAATAATAAAAAATAGAAGAAGAAGAAAAAAAATTAATAATAATAATAATTTGTTCTTTTTGTTGATTATTCCTTTCTCATTTTAAGTTTATATTTTTAAAACAAATATTGACATAGAATTTCTTTATCTATTACATCCTTTAAACAAAAAAAAGTAATGTTCATTTCATTATATTTCTCATCTTTTATATTTCTAATAATAACTATTCTATTCCTTAAACTAAACATGCTCTTAATTTTTTAGAACTCTTTAAATTTAGAGCTTAATTTTAAAAATTAATTTAATAGGTAATTTTTAAAATATTATTTTATTAATTATATGCTAAAATCTTTATAGTAGAAAATTAAAAAAAAAAAAGAGAAAAAGCCATAGAATTACAAAATATTATATCTTATAAAAAAACTTATTTGCAGTCGATCCATAGGCTACAAACAAAAACACTCTAATCCCAATACAAAGAGCAGCTGGTGCTCACTTGACTGGAAACAATTCTTTTGTTCTTCTGGCAACAGAAGATCTGCTCCCACTTGACTGGGGTGTTACTTATCCCCTATTCTCCCGGGGTGACATTTAGGTCCATACATTGGTCCCAAAATTTTCAAAAAATCAGGTCTCAGATAATTTAGAGCCGACACATATAACAAAAATAATGTTATTTTAAAAAAGACCTTATTTTTATTTTTAATAAAAAAATTGTTATTTTAAAAAATGACTTTTATTTTTTATTTTTAAATAAAAAATGTTAGGCTCGAGCCTTAACAAAAACTATCAGGCTAAGCACATGCCCATTCTAGCCTATTATCATCCATAGTTTCCTCTTTTAAAAAATGAAATTTCTAAGTAAATATGAAAACTAAGAGGATTGAAAACAAAAAAGGCAAACAGTAGAGAGCTTTATATGAAAACTAATAAAAAATAAGAAGTCAAAATTAAAATTTTAACCTTTAACATTTTTATCAAAATAGAACCATAATGTTTCAAATATTTAATTTGAATTTTTATATTTTTAAAAAATTTGAAACAAATATTTATTATTTAAATGTATATTTTTCAATAATTCAACAATATTTAATTATTTTTTAATTAACACGTAAGACTCAAGTATGTCACGTAACAACAATATAAGTCTCAATCTCTAATTTATTCAATTAATTTATTTTTTAATTTAAATTCTTAAGAAAATCTAAGTAACACAATTATTATTACTATACATCCTAATTAACCTATTAACTTAATTATATCTTTTGTAACCAAAATTTTCAATATCCTCAAATCTAGTGAACCTAATCCCTGATTTTCCCTTTTCCCCCACTATCCTTCAACTACTATTTCATTTGGTAATCACACCTTTCTAAAAAGCATCAGTGATTTTTTCCACTTAGAGATGACAATGAGTCAGCATGTAAGTTTCTCTTTAATTTTTAAATAAATTTTTTAAAATTAAAAATGTAACACAGCTTTTTTAATTGATTTCAAGTCTAAGTTGTCCAATTCTTAGTAGGTATATCAATGGGTCAAGCCAAAGTTGGGCTGCCCTAAGCCCAAATCATGGTGGCCTGTAGGCCGGCCTGATTTGCCATTTGATTTTTTAAGGAAAAAAGATTCAAAACGGCATCGATTTGGAAAAAATGATCAGGCCAACCATGTTGAAAATTAATCTTTTAAGTGATTCGTGTGTTAAATAGTAATTAGAGAATTTAATAAATAGACTTTTGAGCTTTTAGCCCATTATAATGGGATATTTTAAAATGGGTTGGTGATTAACAATTTTTGAAGTGTGTTACGGTTTTATCTCTGTCTAATAAGTTTTTTTCTTCTCACAAAACAACATCATGTACGAAAAGTAACAATAAAGTCTAGGAAAGAGACAAATTGGGGAAGGAGCTTATGCCTGTGAATCGCTTTTGCTTCACTAAGCAATAGAGAAAGGTTGGCATTTGAAAACTTTGTCTTTGTAACGAGAATAGAATTACGAGTATGAATGTACAAATGTCAATTCTCTGAATTTCTAGACATTGTGATGCTTCATTAAATTATGCTTACATGTGGTATCAATACATGATTATAAGAAATGTATAGTTCTTTTTTACTGCAAATTTCTTATGATTTAGAAAACCTTACAAATCCTAATCTAAAAATTTTAGGAAAACCCTATATTTAGTTTCTCATGGATTTGATGATTATGTATGGTGAAAAAAACCTTGAATCGATGCCTATGTATGGGGAAAAAATGAATGAAATTGCTAGGAAAAGTTTCCTAGTGCATAGTGTGAATTCCCAATGGTGGCAAGTACTGGCTATGTCGCCAGCACCAAGGGCTGGGAATAAAGTTCTGGCGCTGTCAAGTGTTGACTATAATTTGACAAATAAATAGTAAGACTTTAAGTTTTTATAAATATATGATAAATTAGGTAAATACTCATCATTTTCGCAATTATAATAATTTTGCAAATTTTGATATTTAATTTATAAAAAACTACAGTTTTGATATTTAAGTAAAATATATATAAATTAATGTTAATAGTTTATAATTTATACTATAAAACTAGAACTTCAAAATCAAATTCTTCCTAAAGCCAAATATTAACCGCTTCTGCACTATGCACATTGTGCTACTATTATTCTAACTAAGTGCTTCATTTTAATGATGTTTTTATGTGTTATTTCTAATTAATCATATATATCTATTTATGTTTGTTACAAAAATTCTGTTTTAAAATTATTTACAAAATTTAATTAGTTAAAGAATTAAATATTCAATATACAATCTTAAAACATTTTGACAATTTTTGGTATTATAAGAGGTAAAAAAAAAAACAATACTAAGGAAAAGATCTCGCTCTGTATGTAATAGCAATACCCTAACTACTACTTTTAGTGTTGTAGCTCAATTAAGGCTTGTCATAATCAATCAAGAAGAAGAAGAATATAACGTAAGAAAAAGTAGTAGTAGAGAGAAGTACCAGAACTACGAAGATTCTAAGGTCAACTAATTATTCATTAACCATCATTGAGTTACAATAACAACGACTATTACAATTATGATACGTATCCCTACTACATAATTATTTTATATTTGGGATCACTGCAAAAACAATGCTGTAAGAATTTATTTATTTTTTAGTATATATTTATTTTATAATTACAATTCTCTGTATTTTATTTTTCTTTGTTCCAATTCTTCTTTACATTATTTTATTTAAAATTAAGATTCATCTCCATATCATAATTTATAATTATATATGATTAATTTATTTTTATTTAAGTCAATTCTTTTTTAACATTATTTTATTTAAATTTAGGAATCATTTCACTATACAATAAATGTGATCTTAAGCATCATGAAATGTAGTATGTTGGTATAAATTACATTTTAGTTCCTTATTTATCAAATTATTTGAAATTTTGTATTTGAATTATTTTACTTAAACTTTCATCATTAAAATATAATAGTAATTCTAATTATATTATATTATAAATTATTTTATTAAAAACTAAAACAATGATTAACTAGCTAAAAGAATGTAGCAATTGTTGACCTGCTAAATTGGCAGCCCTTGGAGAACATCGAAGAACCTACAACTAATATCACATATGATTGGGTTAGTATTTTAAATAAGTTTATTATTAATTTTAAATTAACATTTATTTAAAATTCCTTACCAATGGATAGGAGATGCTCTTAAATAGGGACGAATGATCGGACTTTCGAAAGATTTTTTTGTAACCATTTTCTCCCCGTGCTCTTCCATGAGAGTTCTTAATTTTCCAATAAGGGTATCTTGCTCGGATCCAAATCTTACTATTAATACTACATGTAATCCAATATAAGGATCCTTCTCATTCACACGGCCTGTAAATGTCCTATCACAAAACTTTTGTTATAACAAGATTCTAAATAATTTTATAATGAATAATAACTAATTATTTTAATTAGTTTTCGCTTGGGAAAAACGTTTGTATATTTCCATAATCCCTACAATTGGCTGCTTCAATATAATTTTTAAAAGCTCACAGTCATCAACCGTTCTTTCACTTCAAAATTAGATATCTGTACAACTTGTTTTTCCTACAATAATAATTTAAATAGTAAAACACGAGAGTTTAAAAACTTTAACGTAAATTATATATATAATTAATTATTAAAAATTCTTACGTTTTTTTTTTCTTTTAATCATATTTTTCATCTCTTTCCCATCGATAAGGGCAATCCGCTTCTCTTGCTAATCCATTGTCTCGAATCCATTTATAAGTTTTTTTTAGGTTAAAGATGCAAGTCCTATTCTTTGATGTTAGTAGCACACAGTTTACTAATTCTTGAATTAAGAGTTATTTTTTCTCGTATAATTTCTTAAGTGGTTGACCCTCTTCATCCATATTGTTTAAGGCTTCCACAACATTTGCTATAGCATGCGTCCAATAAGTTTTTCATAAAATAATATACAATAAAATATAATTAAAATTATTAATAAGTAAAATAATTAAATATGAGTTAAATAAGAAATTAAGTATGAGTATACTTAAATACTGCTTTTTCACATCAGCCAATATAACATTTTTAACTATCTAATCGAATGATTCCTAATTTTAAACAAAATAATATTATGAGAGAAATTAAATTAAATGGGATAAAGTAAAAGCTCATCTTCCATATCAATTATCTTAGAGCAGATAAGCCCATATTCACTCGAGCAAAAAAGTTAAGAACTATACAGTCTAATAATATTCAATTTTGCTCTTGCAAGTTCTAGTCAAGTTATTTCTCAATACCATCAACTCATTTGCTTAGACTTTGAGGTTAGTCTTTTATTACTCTCTCATATGTAATAATGACATATACCTAGTGAAATTTTTTAACAAGGAACAGTAGTGACTGAGGCATAGATTTGATATTTCACTTTCAAAAATACAAGAACGTGAAGGAGAACCGAAGAGACAACGTGATGGTGCCTAAAGAAGGTTTGGAGAAGACTGACACGTTTACTATTGTCTAAAAAAATAAGCGAAATCAATGAGTTGAGCTGGGCTGGACCCAACTGGGCCCGCCCACGGCCCTTGGAAGCTAGAATGGGCTCGCCCGTGGCTCGAGGACGGGCCGACACCGGCCACTGAGCCACGGGCTACCCGTCGGGCCTTAATCAGCCTAGGCATTTAATATATTTTTAAATTTTTTTAAGATAGTTGTATTTTTTAAAATTCATAAATTATAAATTATAACATAATCATTTATAGTAAAATGTAAGATGAAATTACCCATAAATTATACAAAATTATTTATATAAAATACAAACCAATTTATATTTATTAAAAATATATAGCAATGATAATGTTTGTTATAATTATTATCCGTAAACAAGTCAATTTAAACTTTTTATTTTATTTTTCATATTTACATAATATATAGATTATGCATAAATGTATTTAGATTAATCTTAATATGAATTAATCACTTTATTAATCCTAATGTATCAATTCCAAAATAATATATAAGTAATTAAGTTATAAAAATAAATAAGTACAGTATATTACATTAAAAATAGCTATTATTTTATTAAAACTAGAATACATTTTATAAATTCTTTTGATTTGTTTTTATAAATTATTTATTTCATTAAGTCAAAAATAGTTCTTTTACTTTGTTTCTAAAATCATTATATTCTAATTAATCTAAATTTATATAAATTACATTCATAATTAAATTATTTATTAATTATTTTAAGATAGAGTTGATAAAACCAAATTCATGTTTCATAAAATTAATATAATTTTCACCTTTTTTTCTTTTTAATATATGCATTACCTAACAACTTTAAATTATAACAACATGTAATTAATTAATTAATTAATTATGATATAATAAAGTTATTAAGATGTATGTAATGGTGTGATTAATTAGGATATTTAATTCAATTAATTAGAAATTTATATGAAAAGTTAATAAGTTAATAGTTATAGTTAAAATTATGAATTGCATTAATTACAAATTTTTAATTTACTTAAATTATTTATTAATTATTTTAAGAGAGAATTGATAAAACCAAATTCATATTTCATGGTTTACTCCAAATCAAGGAACTCCATTCCCTTTTTCACCGTACCCTTATAGATATGTGACTTCTCTTTCTGCCTTTTGTGCCTGCAAAAGTACAAGATAACTAACCCCGTAAAATTAAATCTAAAATTCAGACTTTAATTCAAAAAAAATAAAATTAAAAGAAAACTACTTCACAGACTTTTGCCTTATCTATCTTTATTTAATTACAAGAGGCACTTGCTTTAAGTACATTTTCGCCATCAAGATCATAACATGCTAAAACTAAGAGAAAAAAAGCATGTTTTGTTGTTAATATATTAACAGTCAACCCATCTTTAATCTACAAGCCCCAATAACTGCTTTACTATCAGCAGCACTTCAACGTCAATGTGTAAGAAAATGAGAATTGAGAATTGTTAAAACCAAGTCCTTTTCTCCACCAAGAAGTTTCTAAGATTTCAAAATAACATTACCCCAATCTACTGGCCTAGAAATAAAACTCACAGCTGTCAATCTCGAGTCGTAATAATGAAATAAGATTAATTGGTCAAAATAATTTGTTTAAATTTTAAACTAAAATGGAAAAGAAAGTTAAATTAATCTTATTTTATCGTATCATAGTAACGATAGAATTGTTTCACCTAGGAAAATATTTTCTTTTACTAAAACAAATAAACAATTCTTTTTAATGAAGATACTTAAATTTGATCTCAGTAAAATATATATTTAATATTTGATATATTTTTTTGGTTCAACTCTATCTTGACTTCAACTGTACCGAGTAAATAAGCATACCAAATAATGATGAGGAACACAAGGTGAAATCTTAAACAATCTTTACCACTTGATTTTTTTTTTAATATATGAATAGAATTGATTTTAAATTATGAATCCATTTCAATATTTTTTATATTTTAAATTAAAAATAAATTAATCCTATTTGATCATATCAATAAATAATATTGTAGCGCCCCAAATTAGGGGTTAGATTATTACGGAAATTTAGTATATTTATACTTGCTATTCGAATATTTGTTAAGTTGTGCATTAGTAATTTAGCATGCATTCTTGACATTTTCCGGGTAAATTGGTTTAATGAGATTTCTGAATTATTCGGACAGTATTATTATAATTTTAGTAATTTTTGTATACTTCAAATATTTTTAGAAATTGTTGGTGAACTAATTT
>JAOTAX010000005.1:4810851-4824929 GCA_025629825.1 Erythroxylum guanchezii
GTCTTTTGTAGAGTATTTTTCTGCTGAGAACAAAGAAGAAGCTAGGATAAAAGTCTCGTACCTGTATCATGGTAGAATAGTACCTTATATATGCCGTAGATTACCATTAGGTTTAGGTCTTTACGTAGACCATCGTGTTTGCATGAGAGTCTAACACCGGATAGGTCGGATGGACCGTGATTGTTTGGAGATGGGCCTGGGCCTAGCACAGTCGACCCAACCAAAATCGATAATTATTGGTCCAAGAAAATCATAACAGAAGCAGGTATCTACACAATTAAGAAAGGTATATGCAAGTTTTATGAAAACAATTTATACAAATGGAAAAGATTCTTTGTGTTGATCCTAATTTAATTATGTTGAGAATTCTTCAAATCCGCACAAATGTGAGAAGGAAAATATTATGTTTTGATATGTAGTTAAAAAGTTTTCTACTTGTTCTTTAAAAGGAAACTTAATCATTAAAATATAGATAATGAACTACCAGTATATTCATTTAGAAAAACTTAATAATTGAAAATTTAAGTTTAACATTGAAAAAATAGAAAACATAAATAATAATCACTTTCCTTATAAGTTTTATTTTAATATATTACATAATTTTATTCGTAATGATTATGCCAACATAGCACATTTCCTAATGTATATCTTACCGGTTGATGAACTATAATAGAAAAATGAAATCGGATTTGTTATACATGATATAACAACACAACTTTTACATAACGGGAACTTGTTGCTCCTCTCTAATTTTCTCGTCGTCAATTTCAACTTCTTCGAAAACTTTAAAATTTCATCAACAAAAAATTTATTCAACATATAAATAACTAAGTACATAACAATCAAAAATAAAGGTCACTTATTTGTTCTTGAACTTGCTCTCTTATAATGTCAACTTCTTGGTTTGGAGGAGGAGGAAGATGAGGAGGAGGTGCTTGTCCTCTTCTAACTTGACCTCACCCACCTTGATGCCCAGTGGCAGATCTACAATGGGGGCAAGTGGGGGCACTTGCCCCCACTGCCTCCAATAAATTTTTTTAAAAAATATATATTATTTTAAGTTTTGCTCACATAAAAAAAATAAAATTTTACTTTCATTAAAATTTTACCTCTATTAAAAATAAAATTTTATTCTTATTAAAATTTGCCCCCACTCAAAAAAATTTCTGAATCCACCCCTGTTGATGCCTACCAATTTCCATTATCAAAATGGAGGAAGAAATAACAAAGAAAGAAACAGAATCAGAGAGAGAATGGGAAAGAAACAACAGAGAACGAAATAGAATCAGAGAATAGAATACAAGAACAGATAAAAAAAGAAACAGAATCAGAAGATAGAATGCAAGAAAAGAGTTGGTTTAGATATTTGATTTTAAACTATTAATTAGTCAAAATAATTTATTTAAATTTAAATTAAAAAGAAATAAAAATATAACTAAATCTTATTTCATTGTATATTAGTAACGATAAAATTATTTCGACTAAGAAAATCACTTTTTACAAAAAAATTGACATAAATTCCAATAAACAATTAGTTTTAAAGAAGATAATTAGATTTTCTCTCTAACCGTAAACGTATACTTTTGAATCCACCCAGATACCACGTCAGGAATGTTGATCTTGACTTGAACTTCTAAGTGGAAATACTAATTTCAACTAACACAAAAACGCAGCTAACTTTTGTGTGGATCTTGACTTGAACTTCTAAGTGGAAGTACTAATTATAACTAACACAAAAATGCAGTTAACTTTCGTGGTCTGTTGGGATAAGACGTTCTCCGTAAAAATAACTGCAAATATATATCAGTTGATATTAAACTGATATATATTTTTTATAAGTTTTCTCGACTTTTCTTCTATACCAGAGGATTATTAAACTCAATTTGATACTAAAAATATATTTGATGATCCTAAAAATCTGCTCACTGTTTACAGTTACGAACACGGTAGGCAAACCTATTGACCTTGGCTGTAATCTTTGCATATCTGATCTCGCAAAAGACATTTGTTCTCGTACAAGACTTATTTCGTATGGATTGGTCAAATAATCCAAAACTCATCCCCTAATCTACATGTACTCTACCTTTAATTGAGCTATGAGATCTACGTGAACTTGATTGCACAACAACAGCAATTCATGTCACCTACCAGAATGGCAACGCCAATTCTTCACAAGTTGAATATCATACCTCTGAATCTTAAAAACCATTAACAAATATTCTGTGACATCTAAAGAAAAGATTCTCATTCAAATCATTAAGAATCCTTGGCCTATTCCACAACATCATCATCATCATTATGGTCTCCATGATCATATATCCCAATCCCACAACTACGTCCCATTTCAACCACACCACAACTCACCACCTCACAGTTCAGTAACGGTTCACCCTCCATATCCACAGGGTAGAACTCCAAACTCCCCTCCACAGCATAGTACTCAGCCACATTGAACACATCTGAGTGATACCAAAGAAACAGATGTTGTGACTGCAGGAGATCATGCTCCTGCCACGAGTTGTCCTCATCAACCAAGATCCGAGGTCTATAGTATGAATCTAGATAAAGGCGGCGTCCGAACTTGGTTTTCAGATGGCATTCACATTTGATGTTGGAATTATGATAATCATAATGGCCATTGCAGTGTACAACAGCACAGAAAGCAAGCTGACGGATATCTACCACTCGATTCTCAATCGGACTTACTGACAATGAAGAACCATCAGTTTGGAAGTCAAACCACTTGGGAACCTTGTTTCCTGGGACACATAACACAATCTTGAACTCAGGGTGTCTTGATCCAGAACTTTGCTCCTTGTCATATTCCAATTCCTCATATTCCTGAACCGTTGGCAAGTCCAAGTTCATGCATCAGGGGACATAAAATGCAAATGAAGAGAAGAAGAAAAAATAGCTGATATAATATAATGTTTTTAGCCAACATCCAAAGGGTTAATGATGCAAGAGAAGAGACGAGAGGGAAAGAGAGAGACCTCACTGAAGAGCCATGATGTCAAACTTTGAGTACTGAGATGTACGCCATCTATAATCTTGCGATACTCATCTTCATTTAGGCCAAAGCAATTGCCGAACGTGAAGTCAATTCCGTGTTCAGCACGATATTCAGCCACTGAACTTGGTGCAGAACTTAGTTTGATGCAATTGAATGTGTCCAACATTTGTATAGCCGGTGGCAGCTCAGGCAAACTTTCAAGATTCTTACAACAACGTACAGAAAGTGTAGCCAACCGAGAGAGTTCTTTGATGCCTGATGGTATGCTCATCAAATTTTCTCCACTCAGTTGTAATTCTTCCAAGGATGTTAGTGATCCAAAATCATCAGGAACTTCTGATATACCACAAAACTTTACTTGTAGTACTTTTAGATTATTAAAACCTCTGAGAGGAGTCAAAACAAGAGATTTACACCTCCAAAATCCCAGACTTTCCAGTTTGCTCATGTGACTGGCAGAGAATGGGATTTTTGTTATGCTACAATCAGCCAGCCAAAGGTGCTTTAATGTTTCTACGTCCCCTAACTTCTCTGGGAACCGATCTGGATCCTGAAAAGTTACTTTAAGAGAGCCATGAGATTTCAAGTTGCAAAAGCAATCTGGAAAATTTGCAAGCTTTGAGCATCCCTCAAGACTAAACTGTTGAAGAAGTACCAAATCACCAATAAAGTCCGGAAGACTCTCTAGCTTAGTGCAGTAACTCAAATCTAAGTTGTAAAGCCTAGAAAGCTGACAAATTGATGGAGGAACTCCGGTAATCTATGTCTTAGATTCAATGGAAGATCTGGAAACTGAGTCAACTATGAGCACTGATGCAGAGAAAGGAACTTAAGATTTGTCAGCTTGCCAAATCTCGGGAAAGTGCAGAGATTCTTGCAATCATCTAGAGTCAGGTAGGAAAGGTTTCTCAAGCATTCAATGGAAGAGGGTAGCTCTTTCAAACTTATGCAACCTTGCAATGAAAGATATGTCAGCTTCCTTTGGCTGATAGACAATGCTTCCTTTGGCTGGTAGACAATGCCCTCGTAACCAATTTGATGCAACCCTTCAGAATGAGAACCTCAAGGTCAGGAACTTTGGACAAGTTAGGAATTCTTATTAGCTCCATGGAGCCATTTAGGTCAATTACTTTCAAGTTCCTAAGATACTGCAACAGAAGAGACAAGGTAAGCTCAAAGAGTATATGTATCCCTAACCATAATTATTTCTGACCTTTGTTATTATCACCTAGTCAGAGTCCAGGAGCTGTTCAACTTGACTATGAGTCAGGCAAAGTTCAACAAGATTTGCCGGATTAAAAGCTGATAGCAAAGATTTTAAAGGGTATTGGTACCATACAAGACTTCTAAGCCCATCTGGTAGAAATTCAAGGCCATCTGGAAGGAACACCTTCTGTCTTCCAGGGTATGAATTATAGAAACGCAGCAATCTAAGGTTGTGCATCCGTGAGAAAAATGTAGAACTTGCATGTACATCTTGAATTTGTGACAGATCAAGTACCATACCTTCGATCTTTTTTCTTACCTGTAAGCCAAAAGGAGAATTACTAAGCAGAAAAGCAAAACACAACAACTACCCAAAGGGCACTACTTTCATTGTTAGACTTACCCTTTGTTTCTGAATTATACGACAAATATATTTAGGATCCCGCAACCTGCTACGCTGTCCAGGTTCTTGAAGGGATTGTTGTCGAATTATGTCCAGACCCATTTCTTGCACTAAATTATGCATGACCACTCTTTTTCTCCAAATCCTAATGAGAGACTTGTCTTCTAAACTTTTCAATGCACTAGTTGCATCACAACCACCCCCCAACAATTCACAGAAAACATTCAAGATCTCCCCAATCCAGGACCTAACAATTTATCAGGAAAATTTGCCAATTTCGACAGCATATTTTCCCATTGTTTTGACAGATCCACGAACCTCTATGTGCAATGAGATTCTAGAAAAGCATGCTTTTTGAAAAGCTGAGAAGCATGAGGATAAGATAATCTCTTAACCTCGTACATCTCATCGCGTCCCTTTTTCAGTACCTGTCTGTCTTTGCTAGTTATGAGCATTTTGGTTCCTGGACCATTTAACTGGTGGTGCCTTGCCGATGTTTCCATCTGTTGATGGCTGTTTACATCGTCCAGAACAATTAGAACTTTTTTCTTCCGAAGCTCCTAGTTGGCATGGATAGCACGCTTGGTGTGCCAATTGTGTGATCTTCCACCTTGAGCAACATTGAAAGGATCCTGTTTCTCAGCCCAACCAATGTGCTATTCTCCAATTCATCTAACATTAATGAAGCAACTATCTTCAAACTTGGAAGAAATCTTGTTGAACAACTTCTCCACCGGAGCTGTTTTGCCAATCCTACCCATCCCCCAAATGCCAACAGATTTCACATCATTCGTCCACAATAGCAGCTCAACTTCTGAAATGCACGAATCAAGTCCAACAAAGCCATCATCATTGACATCAGCAAAAGGCAAAAGCTCCAATTTCTTTGCAACGTCTCTGACTATGCCATCGATAAGCCTGGCCTCATTCCTAACAACACATTCAAAAATACAATCAAAACCAGCAAAAGAAGTACCATAGACGAAATGGAAAGGATTATGCTAAAACCTCGGGAGCCACATCAAAAAATCAGCTCATCCCCAACAATTCACAGAAAACATTCAAGATCTCCCCAATCCAGGACCTAACAATTACCACCCCCCACCTAAGCTAATGCAAAAGCTATTGGTATAAGGGTTAATACAGAGACATCTACAATCCAGGGAGCGGTCATCCACTTGCACACCAACAACTCTTCCACTCAAAACTAGAAAATGAAAACAAAAAATCAGAGAATCAGAATGGAAACAACACACAATCAGATGGAAATTAATCAATTAATTTACAGAAGCGACATCGTTTTAGAGTTGAATATGGAATCCGATTTTATATTAGAATCTGGATGGACGAATGTCAAATAATTATAGACCAAGGAGCAAAGTCTTCGGTTTATAATTTTTAATTGGGTGATAAACTAGTATTCACTACTATTTTCACAACTCTCTCGTCATAGTTTTTCTTCATTCTCAAGCTCGAGATCTTAGTTAAGCGAATTCAAATCTTGTGCCACTTGTATTAAACCCTATGTTGGGGGTTTTCAGTTTATAATTAGGAACGACAGATTTCACCTTGATTTGATATAGGCATTAAGCATTAATAGCGACACAATTATATGGTCCACTGCTAAACTTATATGGTTGCTTATCTGAATTAGTTATCACATTACGAATTCGTAAAAGAATGGCTATCTGATTCTCAGCCCTTTTAGCAAAGATACCTCAAATTTATCCTCAATTGGCTCTTCATCATCCTCCTCATCTCCAAAAGCCACCTCCCTCACCCCAAACTTCCTCCCTACCGTCGAAACGCCACAACTCATCACCTCACAAGCCAAACGTTGGCCCTCCCAATCCACTGGATAGAACTCGAACGTGGCCTCTGTGAAATAATACTGACTCTGATCGTAACAAAAATGAGTATGGTACCAAATAAACACATGACTTGATCGAAGGAAACGTTCCCCGTAATCGTCGAGGAAGGAAGGAGATTGGTGAAACGAGTGTAGCTTAAGGGTACGTCCGGACTTGGTTATTACTTGGAGGTCGCAGATGATGGTTGATGCTTCAAGAGCAAAAGGGTCGTTGCATACAACAACAGCACAAAATGCAAGCCGACGTAGGTCTAGTAACCGGTGGTTGTCCGTAGTGATTGTCATCGATGATCCGATACTTCGATGCTCAAACCAGTTGGGAATTCGGGTTCCTGGGAGGCAGAAAATGAGGTCACTTGTGAATGGATTTGCACTAGGATGTTGCTCTTCGTCGGAATCCATTTCGTCGTACTCCTGTTATCATCAACAAATGAGTGTTGCCCTTAATTTGGTTGATACTTAATGATGCAATTATGTTGTTGATTATTAAAAAGAAAAAGAAAAAAGAAAAAACGCAAGCGAATAAGGTGCATGGAATGAGAGGGTGGAAGAGATGGACCTCATTGAGCATCCAATTCAAGAAACGAAGGATCCTGAGTTCGGCGTTGCCAACAATAATGTCACGTGTGTCTTCATCTAAGTTGAAGCAATTTCCAAAGGTGAATTCCTCTTCACTAGCTCCATGGTCTGGATGGAATTCAATCAAGCTGCCTAATCCTGACATGGATCTCAGACTAGTGCAGTCATATACATCTAGAAGCTTGAGGCGAGGCGAGAGATCAGGTAAACTCTGAAGCTTCTTGCAACCTTGTGCCTTAAGCAGGACCAAATTGGATAGTTGTTTGATGCTTGTAGGTATGCTCTTCAGATTTGGTTCTCGCAGATGCAATTCTGCCAACGATGTCAATGATCCAAGGCCGTCAGGGATTTCGGATATGCCACAATCCATTATTTTTAGAATGCTTAGGCTGCTAAGAGCTGCAAACGGAGAGAATGCAATGCTTTTGCATTTCCAGAGACTTAAGTCCTTGAGTTTGCTCAAATGACTCACAGCTAGCGGCACTTCTGTTATAGCACTTTCAACTATGATTAGCTCTTCCAAGGAGTCTAAGTTCCCCAAGTCCTCTGGCAATCCATCTGCATCCTGGAAAGTCATTCTTAGAGATACCAGGGATGTCAAGTTTTGGGTACAACCTCGAATGCCTGCTAGCTTCGGGCATCCAACTAGATAAAGTTCTTCAAGATTTTCCAGATCACCAATGCTGCTTGGGAGACTCTCAAGCCGAGGGCAGTAACCGAAGCCTAAGCGAACAAGCCTTGTGAACTGGCCGATTGATGATGGCACTTCCTGTATTGCTGTTCCACTCAAATCCAACTCTTTTATGCTAATAGGAACCTCAGGAAACTCTTCGACTTTTGGGCAGAAGTACAGAGACAGGTATTCAAGATTTGTCATATCAGAGCAGCTTGGCACTCTGCTGAGATTAGTGCAATCAGCTAAGCTGAGGACACTGAGGTTCCTAAGACCTCCGAGTGACGAGGGGATCTCTTGCAATTCGCAACAACCATCAAGCGTCACCGAAGCCAGCTTTCTCAAGTAACCAATAGTCGGCGGGACCTCCTCCAATTTCTTACACCCTCTTAAATTAAGATCCTCTAGATTTGGGATTTTCGAGAGATCTGATATTCTGATAAGGTTAGTGGAGTTGCTCAGGTTGATAATTTTCAAGCTTCCGAGGCACTGCACAAAAAATGAAAGAACAGCAAGAAGAAAGGAAACCTTGAGGTTAGAAAGCAGGAACCTTTCCATAAAAATATCAGTAATATCATCTAAGTTAGCCTGTCATAAAAAGTGTGATATATTGAAGCCACAACCTTATCTGAATCCCAGAGCTGCTCGATCTGGCTGTTCTGAAGCCGAAGTTCAACGAGGTTCGAACAGCAAAAGTTCGATGGCAGGTATTTCAAGGGATATTTGGTCCAATGGAGAACCCTCAGTTGATCTGGAAGAGAATGAAGGCCATAAGGGAGGTGTAACTTGGTGCAACTTGAGGTTAACAGGTAAAACCGCAGCAGCCTGAGGTTATGCATCTCTGAGAAGATTTCAGGACTTAGTTGTATTTCTCCTGCTCTTAACATGTCAAGTGATATGCCTTCAATTTTCTCGCTCACCTAACCAAATACATCAAATTAATTTTAACAATAGGAACGCAAATATCGACATTAAGTTCAACTCTGCATGTACATATCGCTTACTCTTTGTTTTGACAATGCATGATAGACATCCTTAGGATCCCACAATCTGCTGCGATACCCCGGTTCCTGAACGCATTCTTGCCGGACAATGTCCTGCCCCATTTGGCGAAGTAAATCATGCATTCTTACCCTATGTTTCGAGATCTCAATCAGAGACTTATCCTTCAAATTTCTAATTCCACTGATCGGATAGAATCCGCATGCATCCCAGAATATTTTGGCATTGTTCTTATCAGCATCATTGAAGAAGCAAGCGATGTCCAGAAATATGCTCTTTTCATGCTCCTCTAGCTCTTCAAATGTTATTCTCAGGACTTGTGTGATTTCCTTGGGAGGTACCTTTTCAAGTTTTTCCAACATGCCTTCCCAGTATCCGACACCTTTCGCATACAGAGCGGAGCCTAAGACCTTAAGAGCCAATGGAATTCCATCAGCATACTTCAACACCTCTCTAGTCAGATCAATAAGCATCTCTGTTGGGTGATCTTGCTTGAAAGCGTGACTTCTAAAGAGATTCCAAGCATGGCGGTAACCCAATTTCTTAACCTCGTAAGTTCTGTCACATCCTTTTTGAAGAACATGCTTATCTCTGCTCGTCACAATGATTTTGCTTCCTTTGCTATACCGAAAATGCCTTCCTGCCAAAGTTTCAAACTCGTTATGGTCACTTACATCGTCAAGAACCACAAGTACCCTTGTCCGTTGCAGCTTTCGCCTGATCGGTAATGGCAATATCTTTGGAGTGCCTATTCTTAAACCTTCCACATTCAAAACATTGGAAAGAATTCTATCTCGCAAGGCAACTAAAGTGCATCTTTCCAACTCTTCTCTTACACTCACAAAACATCGACCTTCAAAGTCAGCAGCTATTCTGTGATAAAGATTTTCAGCAAGGGCCGTCTTGCCTACCCCGCCCATCCCGCAAATTCCAATAGACTTGACTTCTTCTACGCTTACCAAGGATTCAACTTCTTTGAGGCGAGAATCCATTCCCACAAAGCCATCATCCAGGTCACCGCCAGGCAAAGACTCCAGCTTCTTCCAAATGTCATCGACAATCTCTTCGATTAGCGTTGCCTCTGTCCTGAAAATACCATGTAAGACATGATCACGAGTAAGCCGAATCATGTGGGAAAGGGCCAAAATCAAGGAATTGCATCAACTCAGTTATGATAAGGAAGTTGCATACGCAATGTCCTGTAAAACCCGCCCACTTCTATTGCTAATTTCCTTCAGGGAACGTTTCCACATCTCCACCTTGCCTGGATCTCTCCCAAACACCTCTCCATGCCTAGCCATAGCCCTTCCGTAGCTTCCCGTCAGCTCCTGGACATCGGTGGGGTCCACCTGATAAAACACCGGCAAGGCCATCATCTGCTCCTTGGTCTTGACACACTCAGCTATATGCAGGAGCTCTTCTAGGCACCGTTCGGATTCCGCGTAGGAACCCGAAAATACCACCACGGAAACGTACGATTGTTCGATCTTTTCCAAGTCAACCTGTGAGGTATTCGCCTCTCCTGTTTGGTCTGGACCCGTGTTGTCTACGGGAGCTATCTCTATTTGGTTCCGGACCAAATCCGCGACTAGGTGACTAATAAAACCACTTCCCGTATCCGTGCCTTTGAAGCTAAGGTACACATCGTACTTGCTACCAGAAGCAGCGGATGATGAAGAAGAAGCCATCAGGATTGCCTTAATTGGCCTCGTCAAACTCTAAAAGTTGCAGGTGTTTGATGGGTAGGGACTTGTTCTGTATAAAATGAAAAGGGCAGAACAATGGTGTAATTTACAACGACCTTGCAATCTCTAAACGACAACATGCGATTGCTTTCCAAGCACGGAGAAGAAACTTGACTAGTTATGATAGATTTGTCCGAGGTATTCATTAGTTGTTTTTGTTCTTTTTTATCAGGATGCCAAAACCTATGCGCTTGACTTTGGAACGTAAACTCAATTATTCACGAGATGACGGTGACTAATTAACGAACATTTAAGTTTTAATTAAGATCTTAGAAGAACTGTCCACGTTCGATTGTGCTCGAATTGGATTAGTTGTTATATGTAAAAATAACAGTAAATACTAGTTCTAAAAAAAAAAATTAAACTCTCTCGCAGATAAAAAAACTTGTTTCATTGTTGTCAATAATCCTACTGGATTTAAATGACCAACCAAAATTGATTGAATAAAATTATTCCTACGTTTCAAAAAATTTAATATTTTATTTTATATCAACTAAATCTTTTAAATTCTAGCCTAAATTTTAAAAAATTGCTCTATATACTATGCTTATGGTCTATTTGGTTGAGTAGAATAATTATTCTATTATCAATGTGTTTATGATTATTAGTTATTCCTTTGTTTGGTTTGAAAAAAACACATAATAATTAATCCTAAGTTTAATTATTCCCTTGGATAATAGCTAAAGATACCATCCTATTTGTCTTTACCTAATAATAGGTAAAGGCAACTTTTCTCCCTCTTGGACAAGTCCTTTCCCTCCCTTTTTTTTTTCGGACAACTTGTCTCACTCTCTTGTCACTTGCAAATATAATTTTTTAATAATAATAATAAGAGTAGTAATAACAAGAAGAAAAAGAAAAAGAAAAAATAATAATAAGAAGATAAAGA
Organism: Erythroxylum guanchezii; assembly: GCA_025629825.1. Lineage (NCBI taxonomy): Eukaryota > Viridiplantae > Streptophyta > Magnoliopsida > Malpighiales > Erythroxylaceae > Erythroxylum > Erythroxylum guanchezii. The sequence goes on from JAOTAX010000005.1 coordinate 4,822,232, forward strand.
AGATAAACATTAATAATAATAAAAACATTAATAATAATAATAATAATAATAATAAGAAGAAGAAGAAGAAGAAGAAGAAGAAGGGGGAAGAGGAGAATATTAATAATAATATTATTATTATTAAAAATTAACAAAAGTAATTAATAAAATACAAATTGTTTAGTTATTTACAAATTAAATCATATAAAAATTAAATATGAGTAATTTTTTTTGGTTATTATCCCTAATTTTTGATACCAATCACTTACTGCTACGTTACCGTTCCGTGCTACCTTCTGGTCTGGAAGCCGTCCAAGCTTTTCTGTCTGTGCCCTTATACGTTGCATCCAAGTTTTCTTGTTGTTTACTCTTTGCGTCATTAAAGTGTTTTTGCCTTAGACTGCGTTAATAACTCAGCATGAACTCTCTCAACTCATCTGATTCTAATATTCATACAGCAAAAAAAGTACGAACACGAGAACGGGATGAAGATCCCCCTCCTATCGCTCCGCACGGGCAGCAACACCAACTGAGTTATAGCGCAGTGGTTACCGGGCAGACCAAACTTGAAAAAGAAATAATTGATTTAGTTTGGCTAGAGGAGGATCTAATCGAACTTAATGAAGGCGACATTAATATTGTTCAAGGTGCACATGGTTTGGGTGTTGAACTATCTAACAACTTTAAAGGAAAATTAGACAATGTCTGGGCCAACGCAGTGGTGATTAAGTTACTGGGACACAAATTGGGGTCCACCATGCTCAAAGATAGTCTACAAACAATGCGGCACCTTAAAGGCCCTATGAAAATTGTTGACCTAAAAAATGACTTCTACCTCGTCAATTTCAGGGAGGAGTAGGATTACGTCCATACCTTAACTCAGGGGCCGTGGATTATTACCGGACACGTCCTCTCTGTACAACCATGGGTTCCAGAATTCCAGCCAACTACTAGTAAGATTACCTACATAGTTGCATAGGTACGTTTCCCCGAACTCCCTATAGCTAGGTATCATCCCTCCATACTCACTGCTCTCGGCAATTTAGTGGGTAGAACGGTCAAGATCGATACCAACACACAATAAGCTTACCTTGGCCGTTTTGCTCGAGTCACTGTTAATGTAGATATTAGCTCACCCCTCCGATCAATCGTTGAGCTAGATGGGGAGATCATATGCGTGGCCTATGAAGGACTGTCACAAATCTGCTTCAATTGCGGATGGGTTGGGCACGGTTCCTCAATATGTCCGTCTCTTCTGGAGGCCACACCCGAAACCGAGCCCTCCCTTGATATCCCACAATCGTCATCCTACGCAGAAAACAGCTGCGCCTCTTCCTCTGGCGGACTTCGGTCTTTGGATGCAAGTGCAACGGTGAGCTCACCGGACTCCGCCCTCCACAACTGGCACTCGACCCGACAGCTCCACCCACACACCACCAGCTGGCTCACAAGGCTCGCAGTACTCGGTGCTCTCCGAAAATGAAACGTTCGACTCCCCAACAGATCCCTCCCCAACAGTCGAAGGTCGACATCTCAGTGCCTCCCAAGGCTCATCAGATGCCAACCACCGTAAGGCAAAATCCCTAAATCACTTGTCTAATCAAAACGTGAGACATCAGAGGGGGACAACAAACTTATGGAAATAAAGAATTACCCCAGCCAACGACATCATCTCCTCCAATGCAGGCCCAAGAGTTGGGCCAGGCCGTGCCCTCCAAGTCCATAGGCCTCCCAAGGCCCATCCCTCACAGCCTGCAGTCCACTCCCACCGCCCAAGGAAGCCCCAACCCAAGCCCAGCCCACGTCACACTCTCCATTCCCTCGCATGCGGAATTAGTCATCTATGATCCTTCGTTCCCTATGGCCATCCAAGTGGAATTGGCATGCAACGTTATGGACGAAGATCCCAACAATCTCAACGGCCCTATAGCCTCGTCTCCTCATAGGCAAATACACAGATCAACCCCCTCGACCTCCTGACCCAGACACTGATCCAAGGATCATAGCGGATTCAGTTGTAGAATCCGACACACAGATGGAGGAAATAGGATATGCACAAGCACCAATCCATTACTTGGAGTTGACTGAAAATGCAGTCAACCCTACTGACATTTAGATTTAGTTTTCTCCCTTTTTTCACTTTATTTTTAATGTCAATATTTATATGGAATTGCTAAGGGTCTGGAAGGCAGACTTTCAAGCCCATCATGAAGAACTATATATGTCTTCATAAACCTCGGCTGGTTGTATTGGTCGAGCCACGCATTAGCGGCGATTGCGCGATGAAAGTTATAAGGAATCTGGGATTCGATAAATCATTTTGGGTACAAGCGGAAGGCTATTCGGGAGGAATCTGGCTACTCTGGAAAGATGATGTCATAGTCTGAATTCAGCTTGCTCATCGACAATTCGTACATGCCAGAATTGAGTGGGATCAGTTGACGTTTGAATTCACTGACATTTATGCCAGCCTTACGTATGCATTACAAAAATTCCTTTGGCACTATCTGCCGAGTCTGGCAAGGCTCACTAATAAACCTTGGCTGCTGGGGGAGACTTCAATGCTAAATTGGAAAATGCCGATAAACGTGGAGGATCACGTCTCCAACCCATTGTCAATATTAATTTTTGAGACTGCGTGTATTGGTGATGCTGTCGCCTGCAACCAAATATAAAAGAAATCACTTCCGTTAAAACAAATTAATATAGTAGCGGTAAG
>JAOTAX010000005.1:4861295-4874142 GCA_025629825.1 Erythroxylum guanchezii
CATGACAAAACAAAGGTACACTATTTTCCCAATCACAAAGAGAACTGTGATAAAGGTTGTGCCTGATCTTCAACCGACGTTTGTTCGAAATTATGATAAGGGGAAGAAGAAACTATACCCAGAGGGGGTATCAGATGATCTGTCAGCAGATCAAATTGAAGATGAAGTGAGACGTATAGATGCAGCATGCTATGCAGCAAAGAAGATGACGGGAACCTTCATTTCCCATCACATCTCACAAGAATCAGGGAGCAATGGTAGTTGTCTCATAACCAACGAATCATGTCCAGTGGGTGGAAAACTGATAAAAGGGAGGTATAACACTATATGAGTTGGAGATAGGATTTGCATAATTGAGTCCCTTGTGAGGATGATTTTGCGCAATAGGCCACTTTGTACCATATCCTCAATTAGAGAAGCTTTACACCTGTTTGGAAGGAAAATTATGAGACTACCTATTCTTGACGATCTTGATTTTCCAAACCCATACCTATTTGTACAACCTCCTACCCTTGAGATCTTTGAAGAATATGTTCCATCTTCAGATGCATATAACACAACAATTGCTTTTGAAGATCAACCACAGAAAGATGATGATTTACGAAAGGACATAGCTAAATTACAAAAAGACTTCAAGATCCTCCATCAAGAAGTGAAAGAGATAAAGGACATGATGACAAAAATATTGAAGCGTCTTCAGTCCTAATCATTTTTGATCAATAACAAATAGGGGGAGAAAAGAAAAGAAAGGAGAACAAAAGAGAAGGAGAAAAATGAAGATAGGGGGAGGAAAAATGAAAAGAAGAACACAAGAAGATATAGTTCTGATGTTCTTAGCTTTGTAATTTTGGTGAAAGTTTTTAATCTATATATGATTTTCATTTTACTAATATGAGTATTTGTTATCATCAAAAAGGGGGAGATTGTTAAGTCAAAATGACTTTACGATTAATGATTTTGATGAAGAACAAATGATAAGCTAAAATGAAAAGTAGACAAAAGAAAAGCAGACGAAGAAAAGCAGACGGAAGCTAAAACAAAAAGCAGACGAAAGCTAAAATGAAAAACAGACGGAAGAAAGCAGACGAAAGAAAAGCATACGGAAGCTAAAACGAAAAGCAGATGGAAGCTAAAATGAAAAGCAGACGAAAGAAAGCAGACGAAAGAAAACAGACGGAAGAAGCAAAACACGTCAGAAGACTTCAGTCTGAGTTAGTTACAGAACTCAACTGAATAACTGATTCTTTAAAGATCAAGAAACGGTTATCAAGAAGTAGTTGAAGACGAAGGCTATAAATATGAGTCGGAGTCGAAGATTGTAGAAGTTACTGAAGTTAGCGAAATTAAAGAGCTTAGCATTTTCTTGAGAGAAATTATTGTTCGAAAAATCTAGAGCTATTTTCCTGTAACAAAGCTTGAAACACCTTTCAATTGAAAGTGGTGCAGATAGCCTGAAGAGGCTAAGTGTGAAAGAATACTGACTGTAAGAGACCTGAAGAGGCTCGGAGACAAAGAATACTTGTAACGTTTTGAGAGATAGTGGAATCTCATAAAGTATCTGAGGACTCGACGTAGCCCACGGTTTGGGGTGAACCAGTATAAAAATCGCTGTGTCAAAATCTCTCAACTCTCAATCTCTCTCTTAACTTTCAATTTTCGATTTTACTAGTTTTACACAAGTTTTCGAAAATACTTTATAACTTTGATTTTCAGTAGTTTTTGTGAAAAGAACAAGTCTCTTTAACGAACTTATTTTTTAAAGGGGATTACCGAAAAAGAATACACAATTCAACCCCCCCTTCTTGTGCATTTGTATATCATTATTAAGGCCTATATTAACGTGTGATTCACTTCAATTTGGGCCTGAATTTTTTCAATTCTTGTGTGTATATGCTTATTTCATATCTCTCTAGAATTTGTTTCAATTCTTAATCAAAGCTTGATGAACTAGAATTTTGTTAACATGATAGAGGCATTCTTTCAAAACCTTGTTGACAAAACACAATCCCCATAAATACCTATCCATTGCTAGCCCCTAGAACCATAATTCATGAGCACTTTCACGCATCTTTATTTGGTGTCAATAGTTTATTTCGCTTTTTCTTCTAGTTATCTTAAAAAATTGGTTATTGAAAAAGTCAAGAAAAATAAATTAAAAAGAGAGAGAGAGAGAAAAAAGAAAGAAAGAGAACAATTTCTAGAAAGAAATATATATATATATATATGTTCTCAAAAGAAATACTCTCAAAAAAAATATGTTGTCGTTTGTGTAAATATTGTCTTACTGTTGACATCTATTTCATAATTGTGGTGCATGTACTCATAATTATTTCTTCTTCCGTCCATTCCATCCATTTCATCTAGCCTTCCGTGCATTACAACCTTGAAAAGTCCTCTTGATTTTCGAGATTATAGTTCTTGTAGTGGAGAGGTAGAACTGTCACAAGCTTGTGGCAGAGAATGGACTAAGCGGATTTTAGAGTGAAATTTTCCCTAAAGATAAGTGAGATGAGAGCAAACACCTTACCTTGAGTGAAATCTCTTTTGCTCAATCTCTTGGATTAAATTCTTATAGTGTTTCTTTTCTTGGCCTTCTTTCAGTTTGCTTTGATTGATTTCTGAGAAAGTGAGTTTTGCCAATTTCCTACTATTGTTTTCAGCATAGTTGGAATTTTTCTTCTGCACTTGTCTTTCTTTGACTCTTATAAACTTTGTTCAGGAGTACAAAGGTCCAAGTGTGGGGGAATTTGATTGAGCCCAAGTTTATTATATAAATTGGCGACACTTTCATTGCTTTTACTATACTTTTTGACTATTAATTCTTGATTTTGTGCTTAAATTGACTCTTGAGTGTGTGCTTTTATTTAATGTAGTTTGATAGTAGAAATTGTCATAAATTAGTGTTAATTGCACTAATTAATTTTTTGAGAACAATTGATATTGCAAACTACCATTTTTATTGTAGAGACTCGAGGAAAAGGGACTCAAGTCAAAGAAGGTTGAAGTGAAGTCAACAAAAGAGAAAGGAGCTACAGGATGTTCGTCGCGGCGAAACACAAAGAATCTAGGCTGAACTTTTGGGAAAAGTTTGTCGAGGCGAAGGATCCAGTAATAAGGCAAAACCTTTCGGGAAAAGTATGCCGCAGCGAACTCATCTGTCACCACGATGAACTTTCGAAAACCCAGACTCTATTTGAAAAAATCACTCACTGTGTGACCCGACCCACCGATCTGATATTTAAAAACCTACCAAATTAGGTTACGGAGAGATGACAGACACATACCGCAGAGACATCAGACACTCTTTCTCTCATTCGACCTCCATCCATCACTTCATTCCATTTTTCATCGTTGCCTTCATCATCTGCTGCTGCTGCCATGGATGCTATCGATGGGTTTCCAGTTGTGAGTGCTCCCGAAGCGATGCTTGGCTAAGCACCATTTCCTCTAAAAGATGTAGCAATGGCTTGAGTTCAATGGGCTTCAAATGGGAGTAGTTTGTTCATGTTTAACTACATTGTTATAAACTCCTTAGTTAGGATTTATGCTTTGTAGTTAGATTTTCTTGATGATAGTTTAATCAAGTGTTGAACAATGTATTGTGTTATGGGATTTGTTGGTGTAGAACTTGGAGCTTTAATATATGAAGTCTCATATATGTCATTTTGGTGATTTTGTTAATTCTCTTTTATCTGCCTAGTTGTGTTTGATATTGAGATGATGCTTGATCCCAATTGAGCACTTGCATTAACTTACCCATTATACACACTAAGATGCATTCAACAAGGTTTTAAGAAATGGAGTTCATTGATTAAAACCTTGGACTTAAAGGGTTCTTTAAGGTTTATCATTTGAAACTTAGTGATTTTTACTCCCACAAAGATTTATTCTGAACTATGATAGCCAAAGCTCATTTTTCAAAAGGAATTTATCACATTCGATCATCATTTAAGTTTTCAATTTCATTTCCCAAAAATCCAAAAATACCTTTTGCATACTTTTCTTACAAATAGCTCAATTTAGTTAGATTTCTCAAAGTTTCAAAACCCCCTCCTAACCAATTTAGTTTGCAGTTCATGATAATTAGGCTAGATTAGGTCCATTGCACTAGGTTCTAATTAAGTGAGACGACCCGAGGTTGCACTCTATATTGCAATCCTTGGAATTAAATTTTTGATTCGACTTCTAAGGGATAAACCTAAAGATAAGCCTCGATCAGCGACAATCGAAAAAAATGGTTATTTCAGCCAACCTTAAAATATAGATACTATCCTTCATTTCCTTCGATATATCCATGCTCACATATAGTCTAGCAAATCCGACTCTTTTCCTCAGGGTCGTATTCTCATCCATACATATAGGTTTCCCTAAATAGCTTGCAAGCATGCTCAGCCCCTTTGTAGTCCAATATTCTAAAGGGATATTGTGAATATTCACCCATAGGGGTATATTCTTTGTTCTGATTTTTTCAAGTTCCATCCCGGGTTGCATTTTTGAATGAAAGGTGGAGATTGAGAGATATGCCATGGGCCCTCTTCTATTACCTTTTAAGCTTCCGACTTGGAAGAAAAGGTAAAGATTATGTTGTCTTCTTCAGTGAGCATCACTTCCATTAGACCTATACCTTTCCAGTTTCTCAATGCCCAAGCCTGTATAATCGAAAATTTAGGCCTTTTTTCCATAAAGGATCCCATAAGTGTAGCATCCCAAGTTTTGGCTCCTTGTTGCAAACATCTATACTAGGAGCCACCATTATCTTGCCATCAACCTCTATTGTAGGGTTGAATTCTAAGGAGGAGTCAGAACTATCTCCAACCACTTGTTTCCAAGTTTTCCTATGTCTTTTAGTTGTTTCTGCCACAGTAGGAGTAGGAGTCAATCCATTTGGTAGGACAACCGTACTAGGGATAGAGATAGTAGTAGAAAATGATGGGGAAGAGGGGGTTGGTGCAGAAGGTTTAGAAGAGGAGGGAACAGGGGAGTTATGGTTTGGGGTAGGGATAGGGTTAGGGTTAGGGTTAGGGTTTGGGGTTTGTTTAATGGTAGTAAGGGTGGGTTGGAAATTGTTCATCCGTTCTATTTTGTTTCCAGGTTTGCAGGTTTGGAGAAAAGATCTGAGGTGAAAACAAACCACTGCGTCTGCTATGTTGCTAAGTGGAAGGGATGACGATGGTGTGCGAGGAGGAGAGTGGGAGTAGTGGTAGATCTGGTTTATTGCAGTTTTGGATCTGTGAGCTAGTGTTGATTGTTGGGGAAGGAGGTTGGGGAAAGGAGAGCCTTGGCTGAGGTCAAGCAGTGGTGGGTTCGTGGTGGAGGGGAGGTGGGTTCATGGTGTCATTGCCATCCTTACTATTTACCACAAAGTGGAGTTGGGTTCATGGTGTCATTGCCATCCTTACTATTTACCACAAAGTGGAGTAGGACCTTACATGAAGAAAAGTTGAAGAACCTAAGTTGAGGAAGACGAGTTTAGAACATTGAGTCAAACATTTTTTTTGATCTCTGAAAACATAAGAAGACTTTCTAACAATTATATTATTTTTTATTGGCTATTAGGTAGAAAATTGAAAGATTATTTGATTTCAATTATGTTGTGAACTACAATTTAAATTAAGGGGGCGGTTGATTCATATAGGAGAATGGTAATAGGAGTATGAATGAATATAGTGAGAAATGATAATGGATATTATCATTATAATTATTATGGTTGGTTAAGAGAAATAAATTATTACCATTACTATTAATAGTGGTTAGTTTGTAAAAAATATTAAGAAATAAAAATTAATTATATTTTAATTAATTAATTAATTACAATATTTTAATTAATGAATTAATTATATTGTAATTAATTAATTACTAATAATGTTGGTTAAAGAATATCAAACTTTACTAAATCAGAAAAAATCGAGCATTGTTTTGAGTCATAAGGTAGGAATAAATAATGGTGGCAAAGTTACTATATTGAATAACAAAGGATATTGGAGGAATGACTCTCATTCCTCTCATAATGGAGAGGAATGAAGCAATTTTAAAAAATTAAGAATAAAAGTATAAGCTATCTAATCATAACGTATTACCAAGCTTTATTTTTCATTACATACTTATTGCTCTTTCCTTAAACCCACCAATCAAGCGCACCTTAAAACTGTGACACTGCATCAGGTCTAAAGACCCGCACACACAAAAATGCTCAGGCAAAGTTCTATAGAGCTAGTTGACAGTGCATGAAAAGTAGTGCCGAGACGAGGGTGGAGAAGGACACGGCAATTATGGAGGAGGACCGCGAAGAAGATTATTTGGAGTAGAATCAGGAAGGCGATGTCACATTGGAATCGTCATTCACGAAACCTCTGCTGAAGAAGATGAAGATTGACGAAAGCGACGTTGAATGCTCATTCAAGAAGCTTAATAAACCATTGGAGACAGCGGAGGCCGACGCGGTGATGGAAGAGTTTGAGGATAGAGAAGAGGAAAATGAGAGAAGGGGTTTCACCAAAAGCGGGCGGTATGAAAAGTTCTTAAGCTATAAGAAACAAATCGAGGAAAGCAGTGTAAGTATGTGTTGTTTTAAGAACAACGATTTGTATTTTTATTATTAATTAACTATTATTTGTTTTAGGGTTATGACATGGAAGCATTTGACTCCCCACCTTGCATATCCTCTGGATATGGCTAACTTAGACGGTGAAAACGCAATATGGCTCCCAGGATGCATTTATTATACTATTTCGGAAGAAAATAAAGTTGGATGATGATGAATTATTCATTTTAATTTACAAAATACATTTGCTTGTTCTTTAATTTACTAAGTTTATTTTAATTTGATTTGGTTCTGCAGGGGGACAAACTTGAAACTTAAGCGCATTGTCAAAGCAAATTTCGGTAGCAATACCCACAATATACGATATTATGCAACATTTGATGCTATAGATTCTTGTGGAATTGTAGAAACTTATCAAACCTTTTATTGGTAGTATAGGTCATCTAGATGTTGATAACTTAACAGGCTGCATCAGAGTATTGGTGCCAGGATACACTCATTATGCTATTGGTTTAGAAAATGAAGATAAGGTTTGATGATAATTATGCAATTCATTTTGCAAAATTGAATTGTTTCCTTACATATTGTTATACGTCCATTTAAATTCTCTTTTGCTGGGTATAAACTTGAAACTTGAACTTATTGTCAAAGCATATTCTGCATACTCCTATGGTGTTATTATGTATTATGTAACATTTAAGGCCATAGATGCTTGCGGAGTTGTGAAAACGTATAAAACCCAAATTTATTGTAATCCCTTTGATCATTACCCTTATGCCAAGGTTTATTTCTTCCGAGAAAGTCAGTCAGGCGAGTTGCTTTATAATGTTGTTTATATTGTTGAAGCTTTCTCAAATTGCATATCATAAATTGAATTAGAAACTAAAAGATGCAATTTTCTTTTTCCGGTTGAAATTGTAAATTGAAGTCTATCTAGTTCACTTTTAATTTTGCTTCGGTGTATAACTGAAAAAGGAAGTCGTTGCAATATGTTCATTTTTTTGTGAAATGATTGATTACATTAGAAAATGAAACCAACGTTTCTATTTATTAACGTAGATATGTTTGTCCTAATATTTCTTGGTTGTTTTGCAATTGATTAAGCTCTCCCTTGCTACATCTGAAAATGTATGAAAAGTGAGGAGTTTTGATGGAAATGTTTGAGAATGTGCTCCTTCATGTTTAACACAATCTTCCTTCTTCTAACATTAACATTTGCTTGGTTGTTATCATTTGGAGATTTGTTAGGATGATAATTTAGTTGTCCCAATCATCCCTATCTACTTAATCAGTTTTTACTCTATAAGTAAGTATATGGTGTACTTGAGAAATCAGTTTTTACTCTATAAGTAAGTAACCATCCTTCATTTTTTATTAAGCAAAGACACTGTGGAGTTGTCAGCGTTATTTACCAAACTGGATATGAAGGTTTAGTTGGACTTGGATGTACTATTTTTCTGAACTGACGGTGTTAAAAAGGGAAAAAGTCATTTTCTAATCTGGTCAACCGTTTTTCTTTATTATGTTTTTAATTTTCCATTAATACAATCATATATATTAATGAGGAAGTGACTAGTCAGATTAGTCTACCAATTGCATGTTATTTTAATCAAATATATGAAGATGAAGGTGTATTTAATTATTTATTAAATGTTACCATGTCTTAAATATTTTTTTTATTTTAATATTACATTACTAAATATAATGTTTATACATACACATGATTTGATCCAAATTATTAACGATTATATTAACAAGTACAATGATTGGCTGCTCTCTCAAACTCTAGTATCCAGTGTCTAAGCTTCGTCTTTCTGTCATGATATTATCTTAATTTTTGTAAATTGTATCATTTTTTGTAAAATGATTTGTATAATCATTTGTGTACAAATGAATTTGATTTTATCAATTCTCTTTTTTAATAATTAATAAATTATTTAAGTAAAATTAGACTTCGTAATAACTGAATTGAAATTCCAAACTATAATTAACTTAATGAATTTTCCTACAAATTCCTAATCAATTAAATTAAAATTCGTAATTAATTATTTATTTATATAATCATATGTTTCAATGGAAGGTTATTATTAAATTCAAATTAATTAATTCAACTTTAGTACTTTTTAATTTGTATTTTTTAACATATTAGTCTCAATGTAATTTCAATTAATTAAATTGATAACTTAATTTTTATTTTTTATTACCTATGCTTTTATTTTAATTATAAATTAATTAAATTTTCTTGGAGTCCTTACTCCTTGGTAAATTTTCTAAAGTATAGAACATGATATATAGCATTTTTTTAAATAAATTTTCTTTATTAAAATTTATTTAATTTATTAAAAGTGTTTGTGTGAGAGTAGGCATGTGTTGTAGAGAGATATGCTCTAATAAGAGACAACAACGACCATATTAACTTTTGCACAGTACTAACAAAACATTGACCACCATTGGATGCCTTGTCTTAGAACTCAGTTTTACAAGTTGAAGAGTTAGCTCGTTCGACTCGATAAGTTTCGACATTTTTATCCTAAATAAAAAATGGGTGATAAGGTGGTTATTACATGGAGATAAACTCATTTTACCGAATGTAAACCATGCCTATTGTTACAAAGGTCTTCTTAAATGCCGAACTTATCTGCAAGTCACACCTACTCCGTTGCACGACAATATTACTTAGATTCGTTTAAGCAAGACTTAGCCTTCCCCACATGATCGCCGATCGACAATTGAGTTTTTGAACGCCTTACGACCCTCGTAGTGTTTAACTCTCACACTCTCAAAAAACTACATAAGCAATAAAACAATCAAAGGCAACAATAAAGAAAAGAAGAGATACAACAAACTGCCGACCTTTATTACTTGCCTCAAAGTATACAAAGGAATGTTCTCTCAACTCTGTATGTGAAGAACAAGGCTAAAATGAACTATATATAGGCATCTAAGCTTGGGGAACAAGTAAAAATCCTAACATAACTCTACTACCCATGATCACATCTTATCCTATTAGATTACATTGTTATCCTATAAGATTACATCCCCATCTAAATAGGACTCTATCCGATAAGGTCTATCTACATTCCAACTAACAAGATAAAAGATTACACATGATCTATCCCTATCCATGAAGCTATCTACTATCTTCAGATGATCCTCCCGCGTGGTCTTTATCCTTTAGTGCTGATGTTTATCCTCCGTGATCTTATCCACCACATCATCAAGATGCCTACGATCTCTATCCCTTGATGATGAGTCATTCAAGCCAAAGCCAGTCATAGCACACTAATCCAATCCAATACTTACCCATATGAAGTCCATTAGTCATGGTCCATCCATTTGAGCACCCACTGAGTCCTCAGTCCATCAAGAACTTAGCCTTAACCATGTCAGCTCGTACATGGTCCAAAACTCCATCAAAACTTGTATTATGCTTTATCTAACGTGCTAAGTCATATTGGAGCTTTTGCATGCTACCGCCATGCGTGTAATCTAGTTAAACTTCCACCCAAGGTCTGTCTTCAACTAGCTGCGAAGTGCCTTCATGTGTTAAGGGGCCAACAAACCACCCTTACCAGATGAATTCGACACCCACGTCGAACTAGTCTGAAGGTAGGCATTCACCTAATCTTCGAACTGCCACAAGGTCATATCTTTCTCCCACGTAGCCTCCATGATCAGCTTTCCCTTCCACTGGATTAAGAACTCTGTCCATTGGTTCTTCTTATACTACCCCATTGTTCAGTGATCTAAGATCTTCTCTACTTGATCCTCGAACTGTTTTCTCACAACCGGTGGAGCTCTCTTCACTTGTTTGGATCTGATATATCTTCATGGTAAGGTTTGAGAAAGTTAACATGAAAAGTAGGGTGTACCTTCAGTCTCTCAGGTAACTTCAATTTGTATGCGACATTTCCCACTTTACTCAACACTTTAAACGGTTCATCATACTTTGGCACCATCTTCTTCAAAATCTGTGGGGTAAGTTTCAATTTATAGATAATTTCATCCCACACTTTATTATAATTTAAAAGATCTACGGTAAAAGGATTATATTCTAATGAAATAACAATTTAAAATATGAAAAAAAATAGAATTTGAATTCAACTTCATCTTTTATATATTGATGGTTGATTTGTTACTTTTATGTGTATTTTAATTATTCTAATAAAATTTAATATCTTACAAAATTAAAAATCAATTTCACTTTTTAATACTATAAAAATAATTATAGTAAATTTTAATAAACATAATAATTTATAGAAACATATCAAAAATATTTATAAAATGTATTCAAGTTTTAATAAAATAATAGCTATTTTCAATATAATATAATATACGATATGTATATGTTTTTATAACTCAATTACTTTTTTTTTAATTGTTATATGAGAATTAATAAAGTGATTGATTCATTTTAAGATTTATATAAGTACATACATGCATAATGTATGTATTGTGTAAATATGAAATATAAAATTAAAAAGTTTAAATGCGTTAAGAGTAATCGTGATATTAATTTCTTTTAATATAATAATATGTATAATAAAAATATCAAATTTTAAAATGATTATTTAATAATAGATATAATAAAAAAAGAAAATATTATTACATTATACTCTTTTACATGCAAATATAAAAAAAGTTTTATATTTTCTTTAGTTGCGGAATACAATAATATTTATACAACAATAACTAAAAGTTAACTGTATAATTATTATTAAAGTTTACAATTTATAAAACAACATCAGTTCATAGTTCGGTGCATAATTTATAAAAAAATAAAATTTGAAAATATTATATTATAAACTTAATATATGTATTTTAAAAATGATATTAAAAATAATTATAATTATTTTTTAAACACGTAAAAATAATATTTGAAATAAATTGTACTTAGATATTAACTTTTTTACATTTACATTGTAATTAATTGTTATAATAAAATTACAAAATTGAAATTAAGTTAACTTGTTTGTAGGGAATTATTATAACACTATTATCATAGCTATATACTTTTAATAAATATGATAATTTTTTAACAATTATATATTTAAAATATTTAATATGATTAATTTTATATATATACTTTTGCATAATTTATAAGTAATTCGATCCTATACTTTATTATAAATGGTTATGCTATAATTTATGATTTAGGAGTTCAAAAAAATTTAACTACAATTTTAAAATGTTCTTAAAACAAAATGTCCTTTTTTGTTGGTCAACCAACTTGAATTGAGCATTTTATAGGAGGCAGATAAATGGAAACTTCACTATGGAATTGCATTAGCTCTTTAGCTATTTCCAGTTTTCAATGTAGGTCTCTTTGTTTGGTTCATCAGGTCATTAATTTGTTAAATTATAATTGCAAAGTAGAAAAAGTGACGCAGCTTTTCATCTTTTTGTCTTGTACACAGTTTTTGGTTGACCTTCGTCTACGCTCTATCAAACCTCTTTTCTGTTTTATTGATGCTAAAATAGTTAAGGCTGGTGGGGCAGCTAGAGGAAGAAGAAGATGAAAGGATATGTAGAATGCAAAACAATAGTATTGCAAAAGATCAAAGCGAAATTGAGATGCTACATCAAAAATCAGCTCCATCTATTTGAGATTAAATCTCATTCTTAAGATAAAGGCCAAAACAAATTTCCAATCTAAAAAGTTCATGCGGATTCTGGCTTATCATGATAGCAATATGAAACATCAATAGATATCATTGAGACTTGGTGAATTCTTCCCTTAACCAGAAATCATCACAAAGAACTTACTCATTAGAATAGTTGAGTTCAAAAATAACTAATTATCATCCTATGAAGTCTCCAAATGATAAAATCCAAGCAAATGTTAATGTTAGAACTTTGAAGTTGGAAGATTGTGTTAAACACGATGGAGCACATTCTCAGACATATCCATCAAAACTCCATCTGCATCTCTTTCCTACATTTCCAGATCTTGCAAGGGAGAGCTTAATCAATTGAGGTGCCTGCAAAACAACTAAAAAATATTTAGACAATTATACAATATCT
Organism: Erythroxylum guanchezii; assembly: GCA_025629825.1. Classification (NCBI taxonomy): domain Eukaryota; kingdom Viridiplantae; phylum Streptophyta; class Magnoliopsida; order Malpighiales; family Erythroxylaceae; genus Erythroxylum; species Erythroxylum guanchezii. Next base: position 4,873,861 of record JAOTAX010000005.1, read on the forward strand.
ACATTAATAAATAGAAACGTTGGTTTTGTTTTCTACTATAATCAATCATTTTAGAAAAAAAAAATGAACATATTGTAAGGACTTCCTTTTTCAGCTACACACTGAAGCAAAATTAGAGGTGTATTAGATAGATTTCAATTTACAAGTTAAACCCCAAAACAAAAGTGCAACTTTTGGTTTCTAATTCAATTTATGATAAAAATAAAGTTTGAGAAAGCTTCAAAAATATAAACAATATTATAAAGCAACTCACCTGAGTGGCTTTTCCTTGAAGAAATAAAC
>JAOTAX010000005.1:4887035-4909650 GCA_025629825.1 Erythroxylum guanchezii
AATAATAATAATAATAACATAATTCAAAATTGTAAAATAAATATTGCAACAATTATCAAATAATCAATGAATTACATTTACTATTCTTATTATACTATAGGGGCATTTTCGTCATTAACACTATTTTCTATTCTGTCCTCGGCAACCAAACACATTTTTGTACTCAGGACGAAGACAATTATCTCTGTTCTGTCTACCACAACCAAACATCTCACTGTCTTCAATTCTTGTTCTGTTCCGTCCTGTCCTGTTCCGTCTCGTCCTGTCCTTGTCTATTGAAGACGCTAACTAAACACAGCAGTAGAATCATATGTTCATTTATGTTAAGATATAGTATATATCTTATGCGTTTTTTTTTCCAAGCCGAAGCCACCAAACTGTTTTTCTGGCGGCTGTTCTATTCACAGGGAGATTGAAGTACTTTTTCGTATCTTTTTGTCTCAAGAGGTATATCTTACTTTTTGGTATCTTTTTTTCTTAAGAGAAAGATTAGAGTTGTTCATTTAATGGTTATATATTTTTTAGATGAAGTTTTCATTATGTGATAAATATTGTCAAAAAGGGAGAGATTGTTAAGATATATGGTATATATTTTAATATTCGGTTTTGACATTTTTCGATAATTAGACATCTAAGATAATGTTGATGAGTTTAAAATTTAAATCCAAATTAATTGAATTTAATTGGAAAATAACAATTAGCTTGTGGTGTGACTAAATAACAATTTTTGCTCAACTTGAATTTTTGGGATTATGATTTAAGTGTGATAGAAGCCTATCTTAAATCGGGGTGTGTATAGATTACGTCTATGTGAGTGCAGAAGTGAGTTGCGTGATATCTGGAGATTGTGCATGTGTTAAGACTCGTTGGTGCAATTGGAAACAATTATTTTATTGTATCTTTGGTGAATTATGTAATAAATGGTGGCCGACGTGAATTTGGTGGGAGTTGTGCCACTACTGTTGGCTTCTTGATTTTTCTGTGTGTTCCACGGTTGTGTAACAACATTAGTGGTTCACAGGCATGCGTTGGTGGTTCATGGGCATGAATTGATGGTTCACAGGCGTGTATTGATTTTTGGTGTGTGGCTCACTGCTCTTTAACTGTCTTGTGCGTGCAACTTCTAGCGATTGGTTGATTGTTGGGTGTGCAGTCAATATGCTTTTGGTTTATATTTCTTGGGTAATTTTGGTAGAGGCTTAATTGATTGATCTGATACATTGAATATGTTCTTGGTTCAACCATAAGGTAGTCTGAAGTATTGTGTGATTCTGCCAATTTTTGTCAACAATTTTTCGATCTATTTTAGAGAAGCGGAACTCATCGGGAAGTTGTTCTTGTCTATCTCAAGTGTATTTAATTTTCGTTCTTTATTATTTTAATCACTTGAATTATTTGTTTATTATTCTTTCGTTAAAAGATTGATTGAAAAATTCTCTATTGAAGTTAGTACGAGGTGGTCGTACTATTAGGTGTGAAAAACTTTCACGGGAAATGAGGTTGAGAGATAGTATCAAGGATTGAGTGGTGACGGCTCAATAAAGCCTTGAATAAATCTATTGTACTTTAGTAAAAGTATTAAGCTGGGAGAGGGCCCGCAGACGTAGGCAAGGTGTGCTGAACTGCGTTACCAAATTTCGGTATTGATCTGTTTAATTTCGTATTAATTTTTCTGTTTTCGTTTGGTACAGAAAAATTAATAATTGTTGATACAATTACTTTATATCTAGTAACCGACAAATATAGTTACAAGTAACTAGGACAGAACCTTACAAGTAGCTGCGATCAAATCAAAGAGTTTGTGAAACTAATACCCTCTACGGTTTTACAAGATACAATACATAATGACAATAAGAGGCTTGGGAATTTATGGACAAAGACAATTATATGAATAACTATTCTTTAAAAAATATTTTTATATAATAGGTATTTTTAAATTTAATTCTTCAATTTTTAATTTATAAATTTAATATTACATTTTTAGTACTTGAATTTAATATGATATAGAGAAATTTGGACTATATGATTAATAATTGCTAATTATATCGATCCAAAATTTAATGTACTGAGGATAATAAAATAATGTATATAAGTTATTAAATGTCCGAGTATCAAAGAATAAGACTTTGTGGATTAAATAAGGGATTATTAAACCAAAATCTTCCAAGTGATTTTGTAATTTAAATTTCTTTGTAATAAACTTTTCTTTACATATTTTATCTAAATCAAATTGACATAAGTTGGAAACTTATAACAATGAACCAATACAGTTAGTTTTACTACTGTAATTTATATATAATTAATATAAAATGTATAACAATCTATACTTTTAAGTTCATATAACTAGATAATACATACTACTTTTAGTAGTTTACATTTTTTATAGTCAATTTCATCCAAGAGACATCATATAACAAAAACACGTCATAAATTATTTCAGGATAGCTTCTCACTTGTTGTTTTCAAGTTTACTAAAACATAGAAATCGAAACGATATAATTTGTTAAATTTTTTAAAAATTATGATTTAAATAAAGTTATAATTTATCAAACATTTATATCAATTAGGGATGTGTAGTGGATAGTTTGGTGCAGTTTAAACAAAAATTGTAAAAAATTATTATTATAACAATTTTTATTTTTCAATCCAAAACAAGCCATATAAAATTCAAATCATATGGACAATTTTAATTTTAAAATCGAACCAAAATGTATAAAATTTAAATCATATCAAGTTATTTTGCATAATTTTAGTTTTCTAAATATATTGTTTACAAATTATATCCGTTAAAATAAAATATTAAGAATAAACAAAAGAGAAAAGTAATATTTAATTAACTTGAAGAATATATGAATATTTAACAAACCACAATATATCACAATCACAAAATAGATTCACGGCGGATTAAAAAAATATTTCACATAATATCATAAAAGACAGAAAAATAAGTAGATGATACATTTTTTCTTATCATATTATAACAATAAATAATTATTTAAAAATAATCTTTTTATTAATTAGGAGTAAAGTTGTGTGCTATTAAACTTCGTCCAAGTAATTCCTGCTGGGTTGATGTTGTTATTATAATGAAACAATAAATAAGTTTAACCATTTTATAGAATATCAATCTTCTAAGTTCTAATAAGAAAACAAATTTCACTCATTTTTAAATTCCGTTAAACAATAAACAAGTTTAACGCCCCATTGTTCATCGACACAGCTTTTTCTATTGAATAAAATATAACCGCAAAAGTCGAAATGATAACATCAAAAATAATATTGTATCTGATATTTAATAATTTATAAATTGTTAAGAATATTGTTATATAATTATTAATATTATTAAAGTTTAATTAATTCAAAATCTTAATAAACAAGTATCAAAATTAAAACATAAAAATTTAATTATAAATACGAATCTTTACAAAATTTGAGAACAACTTTATTATTTCCTTTATTTAAAAAATTCATACATATATTTTCTCAATTTTATTGCTCATTTGTCTAACAAAGCGTGTAGAATATTTGATATAGATAGTAATTTTAAGATTGTGTAACGTTAATACACTTAATGAATTCAAAGCCATTAAATTCTTTACAATAATTTAGATTTTGGTCCAATTATATTCAACTTTTTTATGTGTATATGTTTGTCTATTATATATAATAATTTAGTTTGAATAAAGTTAAAATCATACCAAACCAAGCCAACAGTTTAAACTTTTTTAACAGTTTAATGGTTTTGACTAGGTGTTTCAAGAGATTGAACATTTTATATTCAGTTCTTTTTTAGAAGTTACTTTATATTTAGTATTGGACATTTTAAATCTTTCATGTTAAAATTTAAAATTAAACTATATGGATGTTTGAATAAATGAGTTTTTTTTGGTCTTAGACTAGGGTATCCACCGGCAGATCCAATGACTAATCCCCTCGCTGGTTGAATAAATGAGTTTAAGCATACTAAAATTTGACAATTTATTTTGGATTCACATTCATATCAAGTTCAAGTCTTAATATCAAGATTTTTATCACAAATTTGTATTTTAAAATCAAACTAAATTTACACCCAAACTAATAATTTTATATTATCATTTTACAACATTTTCTCAATATAAGAATTTTTACAAATTAAAAACAACAAACAAAAATAAATTGCCTTTTATGGATCCTCCGTAATATTATCTATCATAATTAGAGTGTATTACACCATAAGTAAATTTCTTGATTTTCATTTCTTTAATATACAACAATTCTAAAGTAATTTTATAAATTTGAAAAAGTTATTTACCATGCATATTAATGAAATTTTACAAATTAATTAAAAATCAATTATTGGTTCTACACTATATTTATAATATTTAAAACAATTGATAATGATTCTTTATTGGTGTCAGTAGAAAGTAGTATTGATTGAAAGGAAATACAATTGTAACTAGAACAACCTAGAATAGATTTTGAAGGGGTTAGAAATTATAGCTTATGGACAAGTTTAAAGGAAGTGCAATATAACAATATAGCCATACATAGAACAAGGCCCATAATTAGTATACCAAATAGACATTGTTTTAAAAAAAAAGTTGATATCCTTCACACTATTATAAATAATGGACATTCAAATACTTTTTAAGAGACTATGAAAAATCTTGAGAAGAATAGATGGATGGTAGCTATAATGGAGAAGGTGAAATCCTTACATAAGAATTGGACATGGGAGTAAGTACAACTTCCTAAAGGAAAAAGGCTTATAAGTTACAAGTGGGTATGTAAAAGGAAGCCAATAATAGTAGAAAAAGAAGAGCAAAATTTCAAGGTTTTGACTAGTAGTAAAAAGCTAAACACAATATAAGGGGATTGATTATTACAAAATATTTTCTCGGGTAGTTAGATATACTTACTATCATAATGTTGATGGTGTTAGTAGCTAGTTTGGATATAAATTTAGAGAAGATGAATTTGACGAAAACTTTTCTTTATGGTTAATTAGAGGAGAAATTTTATATAAAATAGCTCGAAGGGTTTAATTAACCTAAAAAGGAGCATTTGCTGTATAAAATGAAGAAGCCTTTATATAAATTGAAGCAGTCTTCACAGTAATGATGCCAAAGGTTTATTGCTTACATGATCCAAATTTGCTAGAATAAATATGAGTATGATTGCTATGTATACATTAAAAACCTTGATGATGAATCACTTATTTTTGTGCTAATATATATGGATGACATGATGATTATTGAAAAGAGTACACATGATATGAACTAACTAAAAAGGTTATTGAAAAATGGATTTGAGGTTAAGATTTTGATACTATTAAGAAATTACTAGGAATGGAGATTCGAAGGGACATAAGCTTTAGACAATTGCGATTATTTCAAGGTAGGTAAATTATGAAGGTATTTGACAAATTTATAATGAGTAAGGTTAAACCTATCGATACTGTATTGGCAAATCACTTTAGGATTTTCCTAGATTAGTGCCTAAAAACAAATGTGTAGGTTGTTGATATGTCTAAGGTATCATATCCTAGCATTGTTGGATGTTTAATGTATGTAATAATTTCTAGTAAGTCATATTTAACTCATGTTATTAGTCAAGTTGATAAGTACATGCTAAAACTTGGAAGAGAGCATTAGGAAGTAGCCAAGTGAATATTTAGGTACTTAGTAGGTACAAAAAAACCATGGAATTGTATTAAGTAGTCAACAACGTGATCCTTCAATTATTTTATATATGGATTTGTACTCTGTAGGACATTTGAATAACATGAGATCTACTATAGGGTATGATATTATTTTGTAGAAGGGCTTATTTAATGAAAATCAACGTTACAATCTAGGGTTGCATTATATATAACTAAAAGAGAGTACATAATAATGGCTGAAGCTGCTAAGAAGCATTATGGCTTATAGGGCTAGTAAAGAAAGTTAACATCAATTAAAGTGGAGTTTGAATATACTATGATAGCCAGAGTGTCGATTCTTTGGCAAGGAATCAAGGGTATCATGTAAGGAATAAGCACATATATGTGATATTTTACAAGATTAGGCAGTTAATTACATTTGAGTATATCTTGCTGAAAAAGTTTCTCATTTTAAAGCATGCAGCTTACATATTGATAAAGTCAATTACCATAAAGAAGTTTAAGCATTGGTTGGACTTGACTAATGTTTCAAGGTGTTAGTAAAGGCTACAACCCAATCAATAAAGAGATTATCTACTAAAGTGGAAATTATTATGTATGACCTATATACACGGGCATGCAATCTTGAAGTTTAGGGAGAAAATAGATAATTCTTGAAGACTTTAGGTGACACAACCTAACATATAACATCATGTGTCAAGGCATGTTCTTCTCTAAATATCAAAGGAAAAGACACGGGTTAGAACATGGGTATGTTAGTATGGTGAAAGTCTTTCCACAGAAGGATACATTTTTGGACATGAGTTTGTTTGAACTTATGTCCACATGTGCAAAAAAGTAGAAAGATATGTGGCTTGGAACATAAGTATGTCAAAGCCCATGTCTATATTATGGAAAGAAACAATGAAATACACGTCTCAAGTTATATTTGTGATAGACAACTTTACATAGAAACACATTTTTGGAGATTTCAAATTCTCAAAGGATTCTAGGATTTATTAGATCATGTCTAAGTTAGATTGGGTTTAGTGAGGGACATGTTATGTAGAACTATACTAGTTGTAGTTACCATTAACTATACTTGTATAAATCTAGTTTATATATATATAATTTATAATTGTTATCAAGAGGATGATTAATCAATATAGTAAAATATGTCATTTTTTGATAGGGCGTGTTGAGTGCACTGCAAATTTTACCTAATTTTGCACACTAAAATTTGTAGTTGTGGTAAGTCAAGATCGTATCTAAAGGAAATTTTCAGTTAATTTTCGTAATGAAAATAGTTAATGTAAAAGAAATGAAATAGGGGGTTTTGGGTAGATTTAATTGAGATACAAAATAAAATTAAACTAATGTAACCAATTTATCAAAAATAGTTAAAAATGACGAGTGATATATGTGTGTAAAACCCGGTTCTTTGGTTTAATCACGACCTATGCACATTTTAACATATATCATTGCATTATCGTCGTCACATCTCTTTCTGAATTATTGATCGTGAACTAACAACAAGCTTTGTTAATCCCAGTTTTTCCTGAGGTCATAGTTAATTAAAACAAGCTCTTTAATCAACCCTAACTATCAGGAAACCTAAAATAAGCTCTATAGGTTTATCCTGACAGTCGCATTACAAGTGAGAAAAAAGAACCAATCTAAGCAATAATCACACAAGCTCAGATTATTTAACTTATGCTACGCTATCCCTAACGATTCAACATTGTTAGTTGCCATATACGACCTTTAAAATAACTATTATGCATCACATTCAAGTACTAGCAATGAGTTTTCATGAAAAATGATTCAATAGAGCATCAAAGCATTCTTACACAACACTCAATCATTAATCTCAAGATAATGTAAATAATCTAAAAAGAGGGAAATAAAACTATACACAATGATATTATGCTTAATGTGCTACTTGGCGTTGATTGTACCTCCGAATCAGCATCGAGAAGTTAGCCTTTCATCTTCTTCTTCAAGCTCCAAGCATCAACCATCATCTCCTCTGTTGGTGTTGAAAGTTGAAGAGAAAATGAAGAAAAACGAGGGTTTTCGCTTCTGTCCATATAGAGTTCTTTTTGTCGTAAAAAGATTACCCTTTATAGTTTAAAACTAGGTTTAAGTGGTACAGTTGTCCCTTCTCATGCCTGTGAGAATGGACTCACGGGTGTGACATGCTTTGTCACACCGGTGAGTGTGTATGTGTGTCACACCCGTGACACACTTGTCATGGTTGTGACAAAAGCTATGAGAGGGCCACGGTTGTGAGAGACCTGTCATGGTCGTTTAGTGAGACTCTTCTTCCTTTGTTCTTTACTTTAATTTATATCCTATCTCTTCTTCTTTCAATCCTCTTCTTCTTGTTGCTCAATGAATCAATAGAGTGTGGACATTGAGAAGATGGCTTCAATGAATATGCTTTCGGGTACTTTAGGTTCTTCACTTCCAAAATGTACCTAAAATAATCAAATGAGCTAAAAATGAGTATCTTAAGTATTTCTAAGGCATTAATCACTAAGTGTAGTAAATTAAATTAATCAACATTTAAGTATATATCAAGTTTCCCCACATTTAGCTTTTGACCGTCCTCAAGTAAATCATCAAAATCAAAATCACAATCCAAATCTCTTACTCATTTTCCATATTTCCTAAGAATAGATAATTATAAGTAAAGATGAATGACTTTCAAAACCTATAACAATAAATCAACATTCAAAGCTTCTACTTATGATCAATTAACAAACTAAGTAATTTAGAGGTAGACTTAGACAAAGGTTGTTTAAATAAGGTAGACTTAAACAAAGGGTGTTTAAATAAGGTATACTCAAACACCATTCATGATCATAACAATCAATAACTTTGCATATCATTTTATATCTCCACCACTAAAAGTCACATGCATAATCATGAATCCAAGGACTTTTCTAAGGTTGTAATGTAGACAAGGGTAAGGTGAGACATATTTTGGGTAATGTGGCATAAAATTCATCAAGCTAGTGAAGCAAAAGTAACACTCAATGAGATGTTAAGTGCACAAGTTAACATTCATTCAAAACTGGGTACCATCAGCAATGATGAATACAACAATTATATTTCACAACTCAACTCAGCTCTCACACCATACCAAATGAACATATCACAAAGAGTGCTCCATCTAAAAGAACATCTTCCTTATATGTAATATATTCTAACCACCTATTCAATACAAATTTAGGAGGAAAGACAAATCATAAATAACTTTGCAAAACATGTGCATTTCCTCCTTTGTATTTTTATTCAAACATTTTTCTTTCTCTTCTTTACCTTTTCCTTTTTTTTTTCCTTTTTTTCTTTCTTTTCATTTAAAAATTGAAAGAAACTACATCAATATGGGAATTCCATTGGCATGATATAAAATAACATCCCAACAATAATAACCATCACACACATGCACACCCCCACACTTATACTTTTTTACATCCATAATCATCAATAATCAATAAATGCTCCACTAGCTTTGAGGCTTGGGTAGGACATTTGGTTAGGTTTAAAAGTATATAATTTGGTTTATACAAAAAGAAAGGCTAATAAAGTTCCAAGGTGGTTAACAGAGGAAAATTCATATAAATGGGTAGGTTATTTGTCTAATGTAACTCATAAACAAAAAAGAATGCCTAATCATTTTCATGACAGTGCATGTGATAAAAATGTGGTCTTAAATAGAAAATCAAAGCAAACTCAGGATGTACATGTCATGAAAGTCACTCATAACAAAAGACAGTGAGATTAATATGGATGTGTCAGTCTAATACGACTCAAAATCTCACTTTTTTTTGTCTACCATTAGTCACCACTCTTCTAAAGATAATGCACATTGACCAATCACCATAGCAAAAGTACATGGTAAAATTGCCATGAATTTTTCTAGCCAATTCACACTCTAATTATGACTATATAATCTTAAAAGCAATAGAAAACAATAAAATATTTGATTCTGTTTGTTTGATTTTGAAAACTGCCTAAGAAGTCACATAAGCAACGATTAAGCTCAAAAGCATGCATAAGAACTAAGATCCCCACCCCTACACTTTAAACTTATATTCTCCCCAATGTAACATCAAATGCAAGAATTGGAACATTTAACGAAAATAGTAAATGTGAGAATGTAAATAAACAGAAATTGAATTCCCTTGAGTTGCCTCCTAAGTAGCGCCTTTGTTTATTGTGGTTGGCTCGACTCCCTGTTGCTTTTATCAAGTGACACCAGTCACGTCTTCTAGCATCAACACTTCTAAATCCTCTGTTTAGAAGCCTTCATAACATGACTTCAAATGATGACCATTCACTCTGAATGTCTTGTAAGTTTTCAGACTCCGTATCTCTACTGCACTAAAAGGAAAGACATGAGTAACAACAAACAAACCAACCTAACGAGAGTGCAACTTACCTAGGAATAACTTGAGTCTGGAGTGATATAAAAGCACTTTCTGACCCACAATGAAGCTTTTCCTTAAAATCATCTTATCATGAAAAGTCGTCGTCTTCTCCTTATATATCATTGCGTCGTGGTTGGAGTCATTCCTCATCTCCTCCAACTCTTGCAACTACAACTATGCATACCTGCATCATCCAAATTCATGTTGTATCTTTTTATAGCCTAATTTGTCTTGTGTTGTAATTCCACTGGAATATGACATGGTTTCCCAAACTCCAGTGTATACGGAGACATCCAAATTGGTGTTTTGTAAGTTGTCCTGGAGGCCTTTAGTGTGTCATCTAATCTTACACTCCAATCCTTCCTATTAGGCTGCATGATTTTCTCCAAGATCAACTTGATTTCTCGATTCGAGACTTCAACTTGCCCGTTGGTTTGCGGGTGGTAAGCAATGGAAACCTTGTGCGTGATATGACATTTTCTGAACATTGCCTCCATCACTCTGTTGCAAAAGTGGGTTCCTCTCTCGCTAACGATTGCTTTTGGTACCCCAAACCTAGAAAGAATGTTATCCTTAACAAAATCTGCGACAACCTTTGCATCATTAGTTCTGGTGGCTTTGGCTTCCACCCATTTAGAAATATAATTGACTGCAAGTAATAAATATGTAAAGAAAAAAAGATGGAGAGAAAGGTCCCATAAATTCAATACCCCAAACATAAAAAATTTTACAGAAAAGCATAGGAGTTTGTGACAATTAATCCTTACGGGACAGGTTACCTGACCATTGGCATCTGTCACATGATTTACAAAAGGTATAAGCATCTTTGAACAATGATGTCCAATAAAAACCACTCTCCAAAACTTTATGACTTGTCCTTTTCACTCCAAAATGTCCTCCATATGCATACGAATGGAAGAAAGCTAAGATCGAGAGTGTTTCACTTTCACGTACGCATCTCTTGATGGCTTGATCTGTGTAATGCCTCCAAAGATACGAGTCATCCCAAACATAATACTCCACTTCATTCCTCAGCTTATCCCTCTGAGCCATTGATAAACCAACAGGTAATTTGTTAGTAACAAAAAAATTGACAATGTCTGCAGACCATGGTGGTGTCACATCGGCAAAAAATAATTGTTCATCTGGAAATGTCTCTCATAGAGTGATGTCATCTTTTTCTTGGATCAAATGGCTGAGATGGTCAACCACCACATTTTCTACCCCCTTCTTATATCTGACTCCAAGTAAAATTCATAAAGGAGGAGAATCTATACAAACAGCCTTGGTTTTGTTTCCTTCTTCGTGAGCAAGTATCATAAAGCTGAATGGTCAGAATAAACAATTACTTTATCACCAAGCGAATATGATCAAAATTTTTCTGAAGCAAAAACCACATACAACAGTTCTTTTTCAGTAGTCGAATAATTCAATTAAGTTGGGTTTAGAGTCTTAGAAGCATAGTAGATGGCAAGTAAAACTTTTCCCATTGCCCCCATTTCATAATCGCTTGCATCACATATGATCTCAGATGGGAGTTTCCAATCTGGCGGTTGAATCACCAATGGGGATGTCAGAAACTCCTTAAGTTTTTTGAATGCTTCCTTACACTTCTAAACGAACTGAAAGGAGACATCTTATTGTAAGAGCTTGCATAATGGTGCGGCTATCTTCAAGAAGCCCTTAATGAACCTTCGATAAAAATGTGCATGCTCAAGAAAAGAATGCACTTTCCACACAGTGGAGGGGTAAGATAAAGAAGAAATAAGATCAACTTTAGATTTGTCTACCTCAATACCCTTAGCAGATATAACATACCCTAAAACTATACCTTGATCCACTATAAAATGACATTTCTCCCAATTCAGCACAAGGTTAGTTTATATGCGTTGTTATATGATACTAGCAAGATTCTCAAGGCATTTATCAAAAGAAGAACCATATACACTAAAGTCATCCATAAATACCTCTATGATCTTCTCAACATACTTAGAAAAAATGCTTATTATACATCTTTAGAACGTGGCGGGTGCGGTGCATAATCCAAATGGCATTCTTCGGTAAGCGAACGTACCGAATAGGCATATGAAAGTGTTCTTTTCTTGATCTTCCAGTGCGATCGAAATCTGAAAGCCATCTAGAAAATAATAATTATCATAATAACCTGAAAATCCATTTAGAAAATAATAATAATCATGACCAGTCAATCTTTCAAGCATCTAATCAATAAAGGGAAAGGGAGAGTGGTCTTTACGAGTTGTTGAATTCAATTTCCTATAGTTAATACGCACTCGCCAACCAGTTTGCATTATAGTGGGAACCAACTCACCTTCTTGATTAGTCATAACGGTGATTCTAGACTTCTTTGGAACCAACTGGATAGGACTTACCCACTTACTGTAAGAGATTTGGGTAGATAACCCTAGTATTGAGAAGCTTCAGCACTTCCTTCTTCATAATCTTCCATCGTCGAAGGATTCAGCCTATGCTGAGCTTGCTTTGTTAACTATGCATCCTCCTCCAACAAAATCCGATACATGCATATTGATGGGCTTATTCCTTAGATATCTGCAATCGTCCACCCAATGGCCTTTTTATGCTCTCTCAGCATTCAAACTAGCCTGTCCTGTTAATTCAAAGTCAACTTCACCGAAATGATAACTGGGAGAGTATGCTTATATCCTAAATAGGCATACTTGAGGTGGGTAAGGAATGGCTTTAGTTCCAATTCCAGCAGCTGCACATTAGAAGGTAACAACTTCTGGTGAGATTCAGATAATTCACAGAAGCCAAATCATACCTTTTTAGAGAATTCTCCAATGATTCCAAAGCAGTTGACATTTCCATCAGCTCCTCTGCCACTTCAATATCATTGTTGGCTTCTGCTTCCATTTCCTCAGTTAAGATTATTTCTAAATGATCCTTGCAACTTAATTTAAACATTTCTTTTACCAAAGGATCAATCACATCAACAAAGAAAACAAATTGATGATCAGGAGGATGGTTCATGACATCAAATATATTGAAATGAATTATTACCCCATCAAATTCTATTGTGAGGGCGCCCTCACGAACATCTATCTTAGTTTGAGTTGTATTGAGAAATGATCTCCCCAACAAGATAGGTATTAGGTTGTACGAAGTATCATCATTCATATTAACGACATAAAAATATGCAGGAACCACTAACTTATTTACCTGCACCAAAACATCCTCAACCACATCATTAGGGTAATTGGCTTCATTAGTGTGGTCAGCCAATTGTATGATAACACTCATTTCTTTCAAAGGACTCAAATTCAAAAAAACATAAATTGAACGAGACACCTCATTAATTGAAGCTCCCAAATCCAACATAGCTCTGTTGATTACAGTATTATCAATTTTGTAAGGAATGGTAAATATACCTAGATCCTAGCATTTTAGAGGTATTTTCTTTCTTAAAATTGTAGACACATTCTCACCCATCATCACTTTTTCATCAGCCCTTAGTTTCCTCCTATGTGTACACAGTTCCTTGATGAAATTGGTGTATCTTGGTACTTGCTTGATTGCACTGAGCAAAGGTATGTTGAATTCCACTTTCCACTTAGGTTGTACGAAGTATCCTTCCAGCTTAGGTTATACCTTTGCAAGGACGGGTTGTATTGATTCAGAAATTTCTTTCCTGCATCATTCACTTACTCCATACTTCCCTCTTGTATTGCCGGGCACTCATTAATCGAATGGCTCATTTTCAAACATATTCCACATGCTTTTACCTGAGCCTGTCCAACTGCAATCTGTTTAACAAAAGATGATAGCACATCTAAACGATGCTCAATAGATGAAGTAATTACCTTGTTTACTCGTTGAACATGGTTGCGAGTGTCGAATTGTTGAGTGTTAGTGGCTATCCATTCAAGTAGAATTCTGGCTTCAATGGGAGTCTTCTCACAAAATGCCCTACCACTCATCGTATCAACCAAACTCCTCTCCATTTATAGTAATCCTTTGTAGAAATATTAGATAAGAAGTTGCTCTGGAATGTTATGGCGTGGACAACTGGCACATAACTTCTTCAAACACACCCAGTACTCGTAAAGAGACTCTCCATTATGCTACTTGATGCCACATATCTACTTCTGAATACTTGTTGTCTTTGATGCTGGAAAATATTTCTCTAAGAACAATCTCTTCATCTCTAACCAATTAGTAACACTCCCAGTAGGTAAATCGAATAGCCAATCCTTTGTTGCATCATTTAGTGAGAACAGGAAGGCCCTCATCATGATTTACTCATCTGTCACCTCGAGAGGCTTCATACTCAAAGAAACCATGTCTAGCTCCTTCAGATGCTTATGTGCATCCTCACCTACAATACCATAAAAATTTGGTAATAAATGAATTAATCTAGACTTTAACTCAAAAGTAACATGCTTAGTAAAATTTGGAAATGTAATGCACAAAGGTCTTTGAGATAGTTCTGGTGTAGCCAACTCCCTTAGCATTCTCAGATTTGCCATAGTATCTTCAGATTCAAGTTCTGGTTCTACTTCTAAAGTTGTTTTTGGTTCTCTTCGTGTCCTCTCGATCTCCAAATCAAGTTGCTCAAGTTCTTTATGAGGAGATATGGTCACTACCATACACCAACACTAACAAACATTTAAAAATTAACAAATAACAAAAAGAAAGAATTAGAAAGAAATATATACATAAAACACCAACTAAAATCAAGAACAAAAATTAATTCACCACACTCCCCAGCTACAACGTCAAAATTTGACCACGCGTGTCGAGTGTACTACAAAATTTACGTAATTCTACACGCTAAAATTTGTAGTTGTGGTGAGTCAAGATCGTATCCATAGGGAATGTTTGGACAATTTCCGTAATGAAATAATTAATGTAAAAGAAATAAAATAGGGGGTTTTTGGTACATTCAATTAAGATAACAAAATAAAATTAAATTAATGCAAACAATTTATCAAAAACAATTAAAATGACAAGTGATAAATGTGTGTAAAACCTGGTTATTTGGTTTAATCTCGGCTTACACACATTTTAACATATATCATTGCATTATCATCCTCACACCTTTTTCCAAACTATTTGTCATGAACTAACAGCATAATCTGTTAATCTGGCTTTTCCTTAAGTCATAGTTAATTAAAACAAGCTCTTTAATTAACCCCAACTATTGGGAAACCTAGAACAAGCTCTCTAAATTTATCCAAACAATCGTATTACAAGTGAGGAAAATGGACCAATCTAAGCAATAATCCTACAAGCTTAGATTATTTAACTTATGCTATGTTATCCCTAACGATTTAACACTGTTAGTTGCCACATACGACCTTTAACACGACTATTATGTATCGCATTCAAGTTCTAACAATGGGTTCTCATGAAAAATGATTCAATAGAGCATCAAAAGCATTCTTACACAATACCCAATCATTAATCTTAAGATAACATAAACAATCCGAAAAGAGGGAAAAAAGCGATACATAATGATATTATGATTAATGTGCTCCTCAGCATCGATTGCACCTCCGAACCGGTATTAGGAAGTTAGCCTTCCATCTTCTCCTTTAAGCTCCAAGCATCAACCATCATCACCTCTATTGGTGTTGAAAGATGAAGAGAAAATGAAGAAAAATGAGATTTTTGCTTTTGTCCCTAAAGAGTTCTTTTTTTTCCATCAAAACATTACCCTTTATAGTTAAAAACTAGGGTTAAATGGGACAACTATTCCTTCTCACACTCGTGAGAATGGACTCATAGGTGTGACATGCTTCTTCACATCCATGAGTGTGTGTGTCACGGGTGTGACTAGTGTGCCACACCGATGGCGTACTTGTCACGGTTATGACAAACCCTCTCACGGGTTTAAGCACCAACGAGTGGCCATGAGACTCTTCTTCCTTTGTTCTTTACTTCACATTCTATCTTGTCTCTTCTTCTTTCAATCCTGCCCTTCTTCTTGCTCCATGAATCAATAGAGTGTGGACATTGAGAAGATGGCTTCAGTGAATATGCTTTCGGGTCACTTTAGCTCCTTCACTTCCGAAATTTACCTAAAATTGAATATGAGCTAAATTGAATATCTTAAGCATTTCTAAGGCATTAATCACTAAGTGTAGTAAATTGATATCTACATATAAGCACATATCACTCTTATCTCTTGAGGACATAGATATACCCAATTAATCATATCTCATAAAAAATTTTAATTTTTTATACAACCTATATTCTTTTACACATTATTTCTATAAAAAAAATTCGTATTCATATCGATATTTTTGAATAAATTATAGGCAGATATTAGTAAACAATATCGAGATAAGGGATTTAAGAGATATATTATTTATCAATCAACTAAAAGTTTTTTTTATACAATGTATATTATAAAGTAAGTTATGTTAATGTCAAAATCAAAATATATTATGAAAATAGAATTTTCAAATTAATAAGATAAATTATTCTAGTATTCTTATTGTTATAGGTTACTTAGATGTAATGTGGTTTTAGACCATGAATATTATTTTTATTTACCATAAATGAAACAATTAAGGCATTTTTGTTTTAATTAAGTACCTTAGTATATCTAAATTTGAAAAGGAAAACAAAGAGTGCAAACCTCTAAGTAAAAAAAGAAAAGAATTGGATCTGTTGAAGAGTTAATATACTCCCTTTTATTTTTAGGTGCAACATATTGATTCAAAAGACCTTTTATTTAAACACTAAACTTTTCATAGTTATCTTTATTGTGCATAATTTTGATAAATATTTTTTATCTGTTTGTAGTTACATTTTCTATAACTTTCAAAATACCACATTTTTGTCACTTCCTCTCTATCTTTGATTTCTGCTCCAACCTAAGATCAAATTTATTATTGTGATATTGTCTTTTTATATATAAGAACATGAATGAGGAAGAGTTATACTTTAAGGTTGACATCAGGTTTTACTATTCCATACAGGATTGTGTTGTTGTATGCCTTACAACCAATTTTTTAGGTGTTGATTTTGCGATATAATCAATTAAATGAATTCTTTATCTTATATATATTTGTTTAATTAATTGTGTAGATTTTACGACATAATTAATTAAAAGCATTCTTTATCTTATATGTACTTATTTAATTAATTAATGTATAAGATAAAATTCATATAATAAATATCTTTTGTCATTAAAAAATGATGAGATTATAATGATTAGATTTGTATTGCATTTACGTATTATTCCTAAATTTTTTCTAGTTACTACTCTATTAAAATTGGACATTAATAATTCAAAAAGACTAGTACACGTTATGTTTTTTTCTTATGAAGGAAGTAGTCAATCTCATAAACTAAAATATAGAGATACTTAAACAAACTTATTTGTGTTTATTAGAGAATAAGTTCACTAAATTGGCTCAACAATAAGTATCCTAAATGAAATATTACTTATGTCTATAGGTTTCCTCATTATTATTTTTTGTTTTTAAACCCCAATGCATAAGGCTCCCCACTTTATGAGGGTCGAGTTAGGGTCATCAATTATACACAACCTTTCCTTTGTGTTTTACAAAGAAGTTATTTCTGTGACTCAAACTCATGACCTTCTAGTCACAAAGGAGTAACCTTACTAATTGCTCTAAGGCTCGCCCTTGTTATGATGGTTTATAATTTATCTTTAAACTTAAGATTATTAAGGTATCTTATCTGAGAATTACGATTCTTTTTGCAATTTATGACCTATTCTATTTAGAATAGCTTACTCAGTAGCAATTAGATATAAGATAAACTATATGGAGATATTTGAGTAAGTTAATAGATGATTCGTCACCTTAAAGTAATTAGAAAGAATAATATATTGTTCTCAAATAGTATTAAATTAAAGAAATCACTAAAGTGAATTAACATTTGAAAATTGTTTTCAAATATCATTATAAATTAATTACTAATTAGCAAGAGCAAATATGATTGAATTTAAGTATATTAGACACTGATTTCATACTTTATATCCCATTGAAATGTTAAATGACAAAATTATTATAAGATATACATAATAATCATCCATACATAGGTTGAGTCAAACCACTTAGATATTTAAGTGATCATGACATATTGTTAAATGTTTCAATTGAAACTCGATAAGAACTGGAAGTATTGGCTCAAATTTGCTTCTGAAGACCACCACTGCCACTAGTGAAAAATCATTAAGCATCTGACAAGAATGGGTTGATCATTAGTTGCCCTACCAAACAAACATGCAATCTTCATCAAGATGCAGAGTATGTGGGAGATGAGTTTAGCTATTGAGAAGAAACAATCAAACAAGTGTAATAGGCCACTATTTTGTAATGCCCTAAGTCTCACTATTTGTCCTAATATGGGTTGACTACCCGTATATGAACCATGTGTATGGCTTATTCTAGTTAATCAAAATTCTATTTAATTTTTTCAAAAAATTTTAATTTTGGAAGATGGAAAAAAATTAGTGTCTTATACATATTAATAAGGTATAGATGGACATACACTTTCATATCAATTAGAAGTTTTTCTTTTTCCTTGTTCTTGTATTTTTTTATAAAAATGTCATACACATCCTAATTTATCCAACCCTATAATCCAACTAAAGTTAGGAGGTTCACATTGAGCTTAAAAAAGTAAGGTAAGAACTGTTGAAAATTGGAGCGAGATCTAATATCTCAAACAGTTGAATAAGAATAAAACTTTTGCTTGATTTTGTGAAATCCAATATCAATTTAGATTCCATTACATGATTAATGTATAAATGTAATAAGCATAAATATAAACCATACCTTATTATATAGCTTGATCCTTTTTTTGTTGTTATCCTCAAATCATATTTTAAACTAATTCACTATGACCTCTGTACCTATACACGCGTCCAGCCTCTAACAATATCTATATAAATTAGTTGAAAGAACTCTACAGGTGGTGTAGAAAGGGGTATGAAAGTGGTGGCTTTTTTAGGACCTGAGCCTATTTATAATAAGGTTTGGACCTTTTAGTAATTTAATTAAAATAAATTCCTAATTTTAATTAAAATTTTAATTAGAAATACAATTAATTCTCAATAATTAACATCGGACCCAAATTTGACTCAATATATAATATTGATCCTTATTTATTAAATATCTCATATTTAACTTTTAAAGTTTCTTAAACTTTACAATCAAATCTAGCGTGATTAAATTACTTTTCTATCTTCAACCGTTCTTTATGTAGCCTATTAGCTTCTTAAATATGTTGGTAATGGATACGAATTATAACCTCAAATCATACTTAGGAGTTAGATAAATTAAACTCTTTTAATTTAACTTTAATTATTTAATTAAATAATTTATATCTATAGGTGAAGATTAGCTTCTAATAATACATCATAATCTCCCAAATATCAGGAATGTAAAAGTGTTAATCTTTTTGTGCATGATCTTTTGAGTAATTCAATCTTGTCATCACACAGTGTTCCCATTAGATATAGAATATGGAATCAAAATCTACTCTATTTGAGCCTAATCACATTAGTTCTCCATCATTAGTAATTGATTTTGTTAATGACATTTAAAAGCTATTTTTGAACTGTCATTCCACCATAGATAAGAATTTCTTGAATCAATACAAATTGAGGATAATTGAAATATGTTCTCTAATCACTTAGGTGATAAATCCTCTACTGATCACTCAACTACCTCTATATAGTTCATAATAAATCTACTTACTACAAATTGAGTTATCTTTGATAAGAATAGGTGATAAGTAGTATTAAAACATATCAATCCCTATATGAGATACTTTAGAGATAGCAAGTTAAATGATCACATATACAAACATCACAATGAGATTTTTTTCAAAGGGTAAAAGAATTTATAAATAATAAAGGATTGTATAACCACTTAGTCTAGACACAATATTAGCATGTGGTTATAAACCAATGCTAGACCAACAACACTTTGCTAGTTCCCTGACACACTACGTCTACTAGGCACAAATGTTTACTCTAATTTGGCACGCCATTGTTGCTTGCCTCGGTTTCCATTCACCACTTTTCTCAGTAGGATATGCGTCTTCTGGGTCCTATGTTACTTTCTCATTTTGCATGAATCATTCTAGAGCCATTGCGATAACTTGGAAGTTTTATGTTTCTTTTGTTGTTCCTGTCCATTTCTTAGCTCTTCCCTCTTCTTGTATCCTCACACATTCTATTTCTTACTAGCTATTATCCAAAGTGGAATCATCAAAACTCAAACTTCTTCTCAGCTTAATTGGAGATAGGTCGAAAAGTTACATGTGATTTTCATCCTAACTGATAAATAGAAATTATAGTATATTTTACACCTTTATTTGACATTGTTTTAAACCATTTACATACCACATTTGGGCAAAAATTGTTGCATTTCATTATTAATAACTAAAATCATTTATTTATATATTTTATTTCAAAAAAGGATTTAAATTATATTGAATATTTTCTTGTAGGTTTGATGGACTTAAAGAAAGAAAAAAAACTACCATAAATAAATTCTAATCCAACACCAAAATGGTACAATAGCAAAAAATCAGCAGTCCAAAACACAGAGAAGACAACACCATAACGCCAACAAAAGAAGAACAAAAAGACAACATAATATAAAGAAATAACATGTGTCACCAAGACGACATAATATAAAGAAATAAAATGTGTCACCAAGACGACCAAAACATAAAGCATAGTTGCTGGGAGGAGATGAAACACACAACAAAAGACCAAAAGGTAGCCAAGGAGAAAACCAGACAAGAAACACAAAATGCAATGCATAGGAATAAAACACACTTCACACCAAAACGACGCAGCAAAGGAAGGTAGCAATAAACAGAAATGCCAAATGCAGAGTTTAAAGGCAAAATGGAGAAGCTCAAGGAGATTTCACCAAAATGCAGCAATAGAAGGAGCCAATAATAAAACGACATGGTAGAGTGGAGGAAGAAAAAAAGCAACATAAAATGCACAGTAGCAGACCCAACCTATAACTGAAACAAATAAGAAGCAGATAAGTAGAAGTGGCATCGAGGGTAGAAGGAGACTCACCCACCCGGCATCTCTAGCTTAAAAACCATATGGAAATCCAATTGAAATGGATTTGATAAGAGGAAAATTCCTAAATAAGGGGAAACCGACATAAAATTTAACAATGTGATGGCTCTTGGAGTTGTTTTGTGAGGCTATTAAAAGGCAGTAGTGGGAAGGAGAAAAGGAGAGCAAGTAGTCACGCGAAGGCTGAGAGCTCTGAGAAGTTCTGTCATCCTTCCAAAGCGGGTAAATATGGAAATTGTCTTGATGAATGATTCGGGTGAAAGGGAACCAAATCCCACTTGTTTTGAGTTAGTTCAAGGTTGGTGGAGGGACTTTTCAAACCTTTAAGGTTGGTTCGAGTTCTGAAATTGGACCATGATAATGAGTTTTTTAACCCTAATTCTATTTGTTTATGATTTTCCATGTATTAATTTAAGATTAATTGTTAAATTCTAGTTTGATTTTGTTGTTTTGGTTATCTGGGATATTATTTTTCATTTATTCAATTGATTATCGAGTGAATTTAACACTTATGCAATTGTTGGAATTTTGATGTCAAATTTTGGTTCTTGATTATGTCTCTTTATGCTTGACGTGTTGAGCTGGATTAATTTCTAATAGTAAAAAGGGATAGGTGGATGTTCTCTACATTCAACTTGTTAAATATCTTGGATTATCTCAAATACATCAAAATTGCATAACGAAACTAAAATTTAAAACTTGCTTGTTCATTTGTAAATATTAGGTAAGATTTATATTTTATTCCTTTGATTCCTAAATTTAATTTGTTTCAAACATAAAACAACCCCTTTTTATTATTTACGTATTAGCTTAGCGTATTTCATAGGTTTCCATAATTATAATTTTGCTAGTTTTTGAATTTTTCCTAATTGATGAGGTTAATCTTATATGTGAATATAATTGGAATCTCTATATGTGCCCCATTATGTATGTTCAATCTTTTCTCATCTTAAAAAATTAGCATAGCTTAATGTATTATTCTAAAAAAATCTATATATTATAAAATTGGATTTTATTTTTGTTCTAAGAATGTATTATAAGTTTATTTTACGTTTTGATGTTGTATCTTATTTATATGGATTAAAGAAGATATTATGTATTTATATTTTGTTTTGGAATTACTTTTATATGAGTGAAATTACTAGAATGTAATTTTCTTTTAAAAATATTGTAATTGATAAACTAGGTTAGTAAGCTAACTTTCCTCATGGGATCAACTCTTATTTGCTATATACTACATTGTTTAATATATTTGTTTAATAAATTGAAAGTAAATAAGGATTTAATTTGTATATGCCTAATGACACGTATCACTCACTTTTGATTCCCAACTATAATATGACACGGCCCGCCTTTTTGGGTCGTGTTGGCACTAGGGAATGGGTAGGCTTAACGCCACCAAAACCCATAGTAAGCCCAACTTTTCTATGATTTACTAAAAATCCGGCATGACTCATTCATGTCTAATTAAACCTTATACCTGCT